>CM060976.1:84117470-84652470 GCA_030765065.1 Deroplatys truncata | reverse complement strand
GGAGGGCGCCAATCGAGTGTCTCTACATTTCCCGAACTGTTTTCCTGTAGACCAACACCTGAAAATTTTAATCCGACCTCCCATTTACAGGGTGGAAGTGGATGCCAATTACGCGCGTCAACCCCCAAAGGGGAAGACTACCCAACAACCTCGGTGGGGGCCATAGTCCACTAGCGGGCCGTCTACCGACACTCCAGGGCGGTACCAGAGGACCTTGAGGCGTCTCACAATCCCGCTTGGACGTGATCCAACCAGACGTACCCAATCTCCCACGGGTATTGGGAACCACTGCCCGCCGAGTACAACCCAATCCCAACAACACTGTTACGGTGGAGCTCGGATGTTTGGTCCAGTGTACTTCTATTAATGTCAGAAGTTCCACGAGTGCTCAGGCTCTGCAGCGCTGCACCACGGCAGCGGTCGGACCCCCCCCCCTTCCAGAAGCAACTGAATGTTAACAGTCTTTTTCTACTGCACAGTATAGGTTATCTCAACCTGTTCCAACTCAAATGCTTGTTCTAACCATCTCTTCTTGGGTCCTGTTTGAAATAAATTGTGTGTTTTAAAGATATCTACGTTTTTTATGTAGTATGTTTTCGTCTATTCCTGAATCAGTTGCACAAAATGTAACAAATTTCCTTCCGAATGAAGAGGATTTCATATGCTATTTCCAGAAAATACGAGATATACATTTTATTTATGTAAACATCTCTAATACATGGTATTTTAATCAACATCGCTAGAGCCAGTTTTAGAAAACACATCTCGAAAAATGTTCCATGTAAAGGGTAGGGGATCTTCTTGAAAATCTTATTGTCACATCTTTGAAGATACTAGGTTAAATTCTATGTTTGGTATTTATCCGTCTTTCGTTTTTAAGCTATGATGTTCACACACACACGTGGACCTTTTCCTAAACATTATTTTCTTGGGTTCAGCGGACCTCTTAACATATTTCCGTTGAAATCTTACATCGAATGTTTGGGTGGAATATACTGCTTCTCCTACTTACTATACGAAGTAATATACAACTAAAACTTAAACAATACTTACTAAACAGAGAAATGATGGTAAACAATTGCATTAATGTCTTCTAAGAAAATATGTAAGTGACAAGAAATAACAGGAAAATGAAAAGATCTTACTGGAATTCTGAAAACCAAATATAAAATATTAATACCCAACGATTAAAATTCGAATATCATGTACGCTTTGTGATTATGTTCTCATAAGCAACCATAGTGTAAGCAATTCTGTATCTATCACAGTACTTTCATATCGACGTTATAAGGTCCGTTCCAAAGCGCACAACGCTGGTTACTCTCTGATCAGTTCACTTACGGTTCTGTTATTGCTTAATTACCCATGGTTTGGTACCGGTCAGTGAACAGAATCGGTACGAGACCTTTGCTGCATACTGATTCTGAAGTTTGTTGGAACGCCTGAATGCGGTAGCAGAACGCAATCAGAGTTCGTTGGAACTACTACCAGTTAGATGCCCATGCTTTAACTGTCAGGGTGTGTTGTTGGGACAAACCTAATGTATAAAAGTGCGCAAAGTAATGTATTAATCGCATGATTATGCTAAGAAAGTATCGGCTGATTTATTTGCAGCTCTAAAGTTAATTCAGACTTGCCTAAAAGCTTAACATAAGTACACAGTGCAGTGTTTCGATTGTGCGTGTTTTGTGATAATGGAAACTGTGTAAGTAGTTTATTCAGGTGCATAATTAAGACATCATCAGGAAACTTTCCCTAGCCTATACAGCTTTTCTTTCTTTCTTTCTTTCTTTCTTTCTTTCTTTCTTTCTTTCTTTCTTTCTTTCTTTCTTTCTTTCTTTCTTTCTTTCTTCCCTTCTCAACTAAGTCAGCAATAAATATGGCACAGAAAAGTTCAACCAGCTACTCTAATAACGATAGCTCTTCAAAAATACTAAGCATGATTGAAGAAATCATACCAATATCGAAGGCCTTTGCTCCCTTAGCCAGTCTTGATGAACACCTCCAACACGAAACACCAGTACAGACAATGATGGAAATTTCAGAGCCAAATAAACCTCCATCCTATCTACATACATAACCTACAAAACATCAATGCCATGCTTAAAGAAATCAAAACACTTCATTGCGGAGATTTTTCGACATGTGACAGTGGAAAATAACAAGGTTACACTAAATATGGATTCGATTGAAGAATACAGAAACGTAATCGAGTACTTAAACTCATACAAAGCAAAATATCACACCTAGCAATTAAAATATGATAGAGGTTTCCGTGTAGTTATAAGAGGAGTACATTACACTTGTAGTACAGAATTAATGAAGGCTGAATTAAAGGACAAGGATCACGAACCGCTACAGATGATACCAATTAGACATCTAAGAGTAGTTACAAAATTACCAATCCCGTTGTTCTTTCTGGATTTGAAACCAAATTTAAAGAATCCAGAAATCTGTAACCTAAGCCGACTTTACAATTGTGTTATCAAGTAGAGCCACCAAAACCGAGAAATGTCACTATACAATGCCAAAGATGTCAACAATTTCGGCACATCAAAAACTTCTGCAAACAAACCACAAGATGTGTAAAATGTGAAGGACTTCATCTTACAGAAAAGTGCAACAAACATAAGGACACCACGTCAATTTCCACAAACTGCAAAGGATGCCATTCAGCCAACTATAGGGGTTGCGACGAATAGCAAAGTATCTAGAGAAGTGCAGCTAGACTCCAGGGAAAGTCGACAAGAAATGCACCAGCCGAAGCTACATCTCAGCATACAACATATATATCAGCACCATCAGCAGCAACCATCAACTGCAACCCCAAACCTAAGAGGATCAGCTCTATCCAAATGCAACCTTTTTATGCCTATATTGCAGGTTATTCCAGATAGAAACAAGGTGATAACACTGACGACACGGTAGCAAATAGCACATTACCTACAGAAATGGTCAAGAAAACAGATATGCTCTTATCACTAATCCAACCCCTCATTAACACATTAAACCAGTTGATACCTAAATTGTGGCACAATGAATAGCACAAGATAGAGAGTATTCGAAATTAGCACATGGAACTGCCAAAGTCTAAATAATAAATATCACAAATTAAATTTTTTTTAAAAAGCTATGATGTAGATTTATTGTTGGCTACATAAACAAAACGTGCTCCAAATTTGAGCTTTTTCATACCTGATTACAAAATACACAGGGTAGATCAACCCTGTCACAACAGGAAAGGTGGAGCTGCAATAACCATTAGAGCAGACATTATCCACAACCAACTTCTTCCAATCTCAGAAACTGAATTGCAAATTGAAGGAGTAGAAGTACAAATCGATCATGTTAACTAGCAAATAAGAGCATTCTATTTAACTCCTGGTCAACATGAAACTCCTAGCATAATATGGAGAATAGTGCATGAAATGGGAGACGGATTTATATTAGGGGAAGATTTCAACAGCAAACATCAGAGATGATCATCTAACGTCATTAATCCACGAGGAAAAATGCTATATGAACATATATACAAATTCGGGCTTAAAGTAGCATATTTAATAAAACCTACGCACTTCCCAGGAGCAGGGCACAGGCCTGATGTTCTTGATATTTTTGTTGGAAAACAATTCGATTATATATGTAGCTTTCCAAGAGTTATTCACAAACTAAGCTCTAATCACTATCCTGCGCCATTGGATCTATCAGCAACTTACCTGAGTAACACAAATAAATATGCTCTCATTCAGCATCCATTCAATTGGTCAAGGTGTATATTATATCAAAATGCCACAACAATTACATAAATGCCTTTTAAAACCAAGAGAGACATCGACTTAGCAATCAACATAATAAGCAACAATATCCAGACAGCGGCTCGTCTAGCATCCTCTATCTATTCGGATACGTGTTATAAAACTAGAAAAGCAACTTTTCCACCTAACATACTACAACTGCGCAATGTGAGAATTTTAGTCAGAAGCCTGCGATAAAGAACTAAATATCCTCCATATAAAGGAATTACAACGACGCCACCAATGAGTTAAAAGCAGCTCTAAAAGAACACGATAGAGAAACAACAGAAAGCATTTTCATTCTTTAGACGCCAAAAATGTAGTCTTTGGCAGAAAACAAAATCGTTGGCCAAGATCATATAAAAATCACAACGCTCAAAATTGGTAGCCAGTGGCTCACAGGCCCCCAGGATAAAGGTGGAAAAGTTTTCCGAAAATCTCCTCCAGCAGTTTAAACCTACCAATACTGAAGATGCTGGCATGAATAAGGAAGTGTAGGATACCCTTGTCCAACCTCTGCAGCTGCACCAACGTGTAAAGTCTTCACTCCAGCGATGATACAAAATGTCATTATAAATCACCTTCTAATAACGCTCTTGGTTATTACCATATAGTATAACCTTTGCTTAAGAGTCTATTGCTAATACAAATTTACAATTCAGTGCTACGCTTAACATACTTCCCAACAGCATGGAAGTGTGCTAATGTTATAATTATACCTAAGCCCATCAAAAATCGTAGCGATCCAATACATTATAGAGCAATTACTCTTCTACCATAGTTTTCGAGCGTCCGTTACTGCCCAGACTTCTCACACTTATTGGAGCACTATTGCCTAAAATAAAATGTGGATTTAGAAAATTTCACTCCTGCTCACAACAGCTGCACAGGATTATAGACAAAATACTGAATACTGAAATAGATAATTTAGAAAATTGCATGAAGGAAGATGTTTGGATATTGGTATAATATTTCTTATGCTAATTCTTCGTATTAAAATTATTATTGTAAATTATTTAAATATTTAGAGCTTTTGATTTGAATTTAAAATTAAATTATCTTTTTTATATCTTATGGAATAGAAATTAACGTTTACTTAAATATTGTTACAATTTATTAAATATAAGAAGTATTAGAAAAAGAAATGAAGAGAGATTCTCAAATGATATAATTAGCAATGTAAAGTTCTCGACCGCAAAAGTGCGTTGTAATGGAAAGTAAACGATATACACGAGGAAGAAGACAAAATGGAATGATTTTCACTTTGCGTCGAAAATTCAATTGTATATTTATTGGTAATATAATGAAATAGTAGGCTGTAAAGTTTAAATAAGAAAATCAAAGGTTAAAGTATTAACTCTGAATTAACTTATTTTAATATTCATTCCGATCAATCTCCTTGCGACCGCGCCCAAGGATAAAAAGGGATCTCGTGAGAGCAGCTGCAGCAAACAGAGGCTACTGCATCAGCAACAACCGCTTATAATTAATACCCCAATACTTATGAAAATAAGCAATCTGTAGAAGTTCTAGTTCTTGACACTGAAAAAGCAATCGATAAAGTTTGGCATGATGGTCTTTCATTAAAAATTAAAAAATACCTTCCTGACACACACTATCAACTTATTCAACCACATCTCTGCAAACTAATGTATTCTGTAGTCTATGAAGGTGCAGAGTCTCTCATTAAACCTATCAATGCAGAAATACCCCAGGGAATCATACTGGAACCTTTTCTATATCTAAAGCACACTCATGATTTATCCAAAACTAACACCTATACATAGCCTAATTTGTAGACGATATAGCCATTATGTACAGAGGCGACACATAGCGACACGTTACAACACATATATAGAATCACCTATTTGAAATAGAATTGTGGAACAAAAAATGAAAACTGCTATGAATCCAAGCAAGTCATCTTTTGTTACTTTCATCTATATTAGGAAAGAACATGCTCATCCTGTTTTCTTGAACAACACAGTGATATCACAAATAGACGACGTGAGATAGTTTGGCCTTATCCCCGACACACGTTTGACGTGCAAGAAGCATATTTATCAAAATATTCTACAAAAAATTCTACAAAAAAAATTAAGACATAGACTTGGACAGCTAAAACCTCTACAGCATGAAAGCTCATCCCTCTCCATTTAACAAGATACTTGTTTACCCCTTATGGGGTTCCGCCTTAGCACCCAAATTAAGAGTATTCAGACATTCCAGAACCGGGTGTTACGGATTATCACCAGTGCACCCTGGTATATAAGAAATGAAAATCTCCATCAGATCTGAATGCAGTTCCCCACTCATCCTATAATCTCTATATTCAACATTCGCAACGCACCCTAACACCTTGCTGAATCGAATACCTCAGAACATGCCATTAGAATAACCACAGTGCCGCCTCAAGAGAAAAAGACACAGACCTACTTACTGATTTAGGAACATCAATGGATGTAACTCTCAGAACATGCATCAGAAAATGTAAATAACACTATGTTAACAAAATGTTAGTACAATGTACAAACACTTTATTGAGTAATAATAAAGAAGCTAATGTAACAATTAATAGCGAAATAGTATTAATTTAGACTTACTTTCCTGAGCTAACTTTATCAGTAACTCTATGAGTAGTTGTCTTCTGAAGTCCCTTGAAAGGACATATTTTAAGTCGATCTCCTTACCTCCGATATATTCTAATGAATGGAACAGTACCTGTATATTGGTGATGTATAAATACAATCAGTGACTGAGAGCTTTAAAGGTAACATCTGAGCAAACTAGTCTTTCAATGGATTCTCAACACATATTTTCATAACGTTATTTTAAACAAAACATAAACTCTCAGGAGATGATAAATGTTTACTTACTGATTCATGTTTATCATAAACACTGATCTTAAATTCTTTACATCCATATAGCAAGTACGCTACACTTCATATCTGATCAATAAAAGCGAATTGCCTTGCATGTGGTTTTTACTGAATGCACATCAAAAGTAGAAAATCGCTTTATGCTCTGCCCATGTCACATTTATTTAACGTTGCAAAATCCAAAAAGCGCTGGAAGCGCTTAATGATATCAAAGAATACCAAACAAAGAGAAACAGCTCGTCGTTGATTCACGCTCGGTTTAAATCAGCACTTACATCTTAAAATGAAGGCAATGTATGTGTTACACCCATTTTTACTTTCTCTATTCATTGCATTCCACCCAAAAATTCGATACCGAGATTTTACCGGAAATACTGGTTTTGAGGTCCCCTGAATCCAAACTTTTTAGAAAAGGTTCATGTGTGTGTCTATGAACAGCATAACTCAAAAACGAAAAGTCGGATAATTACTACACTTGGTATTTGGGTTCAGTACCTTCCAAAGATGCGACACGAAGATTTTCAAGAGAATCTCCCACCACAAGCTACCCTTTATATGAAAGAATTTTCGAAACCTTTGATTTTCTAAAAAGTGACTCTTAATGATTTTGATTAAAATACAAAACATTAAATATATTTACATTACAAATAAAATTCATATCTAGAACTTTCTGGAAATAGACTGTGAAGTCCACTTCATTTGGAGGAAACTGTGTATATCCTTATATAACTGATATACGTTAAGCGACAGCCGAAATCGTACTACACAAACAATTTAGAACTCTTTAATACGGACAGATTATTTAAAAAAAACACATTTATGGCATCGGCCATTTTATTAATGGTTCGAATTGTTCAATATTTTGTAATTCTTTTCAAGACCTTTTGATATGCAGTTTGTTTCTCTTGATTGCACGCAAAGAGCTTGAAATTTTAAGACCAATACACAACGTCCAATTCTTAAACATTTGACTATCGCTATTACCTTTATGTCTATAACGAAATGTGTAAAGCAGCTTTTTCCGGAAAGTTTTATATCGATTGAAATGAAGAAAATAGGAAAATGAAGTTTCATAGGAATAATTTATATGCCCACGAATAAGCGCTAAAGGGTAGAGAAAGTCATGTGAATGTAACACATCAGAATTTTTATACGTTTACCTGTATAAATTGAGCTAAACTTTACAGCTAAGACAGAGACAATGTTTCACGAGATTTAAAAGTTTGATAATATTTTGCCAGAAATGTGCATTTTAAGGTCCTCTTAATAAAAATATACAAAAAGGAAACTAATAATTTGTAGCACTCGTAATATTGGCATTACTGCATGTATACTTGTATAGAAACATCCCCTCCTCCAGTTGAGAATCAAATCTGAGAATTCTATATTTACAGGCTAGCACGCTAATCACCACAGCGCAATCACATATATTCCATTATACAGAGTGGATCATTTAAGTTCAGACTGTACAATATCTCCAAAACTAAGCGTTGTAGAAAGGAATGTTTTTAACAAAAGTTGCTTGGTATTTTGGGGGAAAGTACATGCCATTGCGTGTTTTGTTTGGAGTACGTTATGATGGTCATTTTAGGGTCCATTTAATTTTTAAAATGGAAACCTACAATTGGGGTCGCTTTAAATTGATGCTAAAATGACCACCATAACGTCCTCCAAACAAAACACGACTAAAGGCATTTTTTTCCACATAATATCAAACAACTTTTATTTAAAGCATTTCTTTCCACAACGCTTAGTTTTGGAGGTATTATACAGTCTCAACTTAAATGGTGCACCCTTTATATTGTAGAGTTCACATAAAAAGTGTCTTAAAACACCCAGAAAGAACATTCAAGTGTTTAACCGTGAGAGCGAGAAATTTTCGAAAATGGCTAACGGTGTGAATATATATTTGATACCAATTGTGTATCTTAATGAGCTCCACATTTTTACTACAGCAAGTATGCATATTTCTTAGTATTTCTCAGCTGTAAAGGATATAGACATTTTATGAAAACGACTTCACAGGCTGTTCATATAAAGTTCAGAATATACACTTAATTTGTTATATTAATATGTCAAACAAACTGTATTTTAATAAAAATGCTTATAGCTATTTTTGAGAAATATAAAAATATCGAAAATTACTCCAAATAAATTCAGTTTGAGGTTACAGAGGTTTCATAAACGTCTTCGGTTGGCTTGTTTAACATCTATCCGACATTTCGTTCATGTTTTAATGCAGTTCGTACATAGACAGGCAGAGACAGACAACAGAGAGAGAGAGAGAGAGAGAGAGAGAGAGAGTTACTCACATATACACGTATATTTTTTTTAAATGCGTCATTGGACCTCAAAATGCGTATTTACTCTCTGAAAATTTTTTGGGTGTGATACAGTGCTTCCTCTGTATACCATAACTAGATGGTGGAAAAAAATAAAAAAGATTTGTTGCGAACAATTTGTAGAATAGCCATGAAAATGAAAGGTAGAAAAGTTGTGAGACGTTTACATATGAGATTTATTAACATCTCTACAGATTACCTATGTTACGTAGAGAAAGCCTTGCAAAACTCGTTATCAAGTTTTTACAGGAAATACATTTTTAAGTCCCCGAACATACCGACAATCGTTAATAAAAAACTTACAAAAAAAACCAGTTCGTATGCATGTGTGTGAACAGAATAACTTAACAAAAATTCAGATGAATACGAAACCTGATATTTAAGTCCAGCATCTTTTAAGGATGAAATGCTAGGATGCCACGAAATTCTCCCTTCCCTTTCCCTGTACATGGAAAAGCTTCCGTTAATTTTATTACCTCAAACATGGCTGAATCAATTATTATTCTACAATATTTTTATATTATAAAATAATAATTTAATCTATATTTTAATAAAATTTTTCTTATTCACAAACCTATAAATCTGTTTGATCAGTAGGGATTATTGCTATTTTACTATTATTATCTCTACCCGTTCTTGCTATTAAATATATTTTTATTGCTTTCTGAAATTTACGGGCTATTTTACCGTGGTATGCAGGTTAAAATACTTCCTGAAGTTTCGTCTCTGTCCATGAGGGACATCCTCAGAGATCTTGTCATCATGGCCTCTTTCTATGCATTAAATACATGATTAGTTCACAACTAATAAAAAAAATCTGATGTGTTGCACTCACATGACTTTCTCTACTCTTGTACAAACTATTTTTACAAACGCTTATTCTCCACATGCTTCATGTTAATCGAGATATCGAGATGTTAACCTTATTGCTAATTTTCTTGTAGATGCAAGGGGAATTGGTAGCCTTTAAGCGATAGCCAAATATTTTAAGAGCTGGTTGCTATGTGGAGTATTCCATTCTCTTTGCATTACCAGGACGAAAAAAAATGAATAACGAATTCCCATTTGAGAAAAAGTATAAGTATTGGAAATTTAAGGGAGTAACAAGCAATATCTCGAAAATTGTTTACTCAACAAAAAATGTATATGACATAAATTGTGTATTTTAACGCGATCTGCATTTTGTCTATCGCTTATGGTTTACCAGTTATGCAAAAGTCGTTCACAATGAAGAATACTTTTGGAGACATTCCCAGAAAATTCAAGATATACATTTCATTTGTCATGAAAGTATCTTAAATATATGATATTTTAATCAAAATCGTTAGAGCCATTTTTGAGAACATTAAAATTTTCGAAAAATGTTCCGTGTAAAGGGTAATCTGGGGTGGGGGATTTTCTTGAAAACCTTCGTGTCGCACCTCTGGAAGATACTGAATCTAAATATCAAGTTTGTTGTTTATCCGACTGTTCGCTTCTAAGCTATGCTGTTCACAGACAGACACACACACATACACAAGGACATGTTTCCAAAAATGCTTTATATGCATTCAGTGCACCTCAAAACATGTATTTCCTGTGAAATCTCGGTATCGAATTTTTGGATGGAATGCAATACTTCCCCTAGTTACTATACGTAGTAGAGAAAGTAAAAAAGAGCTGAAGATTGTTACTGCATGTGGTGTGTAACTAAGAACATATGGCTTAATTTTAAATAACTGCCTAAAACAGTTATTTTGAATAACGTAACGTGGATGGAATATTTACTTTTTATTTAAATTCTATTAAAGATAACGAATAGACGTGAATGTGTAACGAATAGAAGAAGGTCGTGTGACTGTAACATTACAGATTTTTTTTCTTTTCTCCCTTTGTATGCCACCTTTAACATCTAGGCTCATTATGTGGGCTTTGACTTTGGAGCAAATACTCATCATCAGTGATGTTCACCCGTTTACAGTTCGTACTAAATGTTGGAGTTTTGTATTACATCACGCATACCCACATACACACACACACTCTCCTTTACAGTTCCAGACTCTATGGAGGATATAGGATAGGGACTAATGCCAATTAAACAAAAGATTCCCACCTGTAGTCGACAATCCAACCTGGGACTTCTGGATTTTGATCAGAAAAGGTTATTCAATTAACCTGTGACCTTCAACATCACGCAGTTTTTAAATGTCGTTTAACTAGGATATCATGTCGCATCGGACTGTATATAAGGTTATTTGACATCAAGTCACTGTCACCCATATGACCTCAGTTGCCTAGTCACCTCCCTGTGTTATTTATCTTATTGCTGTCCATGTCTTCGAAATGATGGCTTAGGGTTTGTGAAGCTCTAAGCTGTTCTGCAGTCAGCATGATGCTCGATAGGTGTCATCGTCACCTATACCATCTGTTTGGGTTGCTTGTTGAAGCGTCCTTAGTTACATAGACGCCTTTCTAGCCGTCCATTTTAATTGTGTTTATTTTGTTCCATTGATGGGACGCTGTATCATGTCACTGAAATGTTCAATTTGGTACTTGTATGGCGAGTAAGGGAACCACATGATTTTACTATTATTACTATTATAACTTACTAATTAAAGAAACCCTGGTGCTGAAAACGATGAATATAAATGTCGTCGTTTCTGACGCTCCCCATAGGGCCTCATTCCACCAAGCGATGACTGGACCCATTTCTGAGGTGTAGGCACCCAGCAGGCGGAATCCATTGCCTACAATGCTAGCATGGCGGTGGACCTCAAACCACGTTGGCCTTGAGGATACTTCATATGAGCAAGTCAGGGGTGAAGACATGGATAGGGCCAACTGAAAATCGCCACCCCAGAGCCGTGGCTCGAAGCCTGCACCCTCAATAAGAGCGCCAGACAAAACCACTGCGCTACTCCGGCGCCCACAATCTAAATGCTAGAAGACGTCATTTACTAAATATTTAAATAATAAATGGTTACAAAGCCAGTTCGTGGCCGTCTATATCGATAATACACTATTATCGCTGAGGTATTACCTATGTTCATTTACGATAAGGTATAACGAATATGTGTGCAATGGTAACAATTGCTATGTTCAAACGACAAAACGTATCCGAAAGATGTGGCCAAACTTGGAAATAAGAAATAAATGAATTTGAAAAGGTAAGCTTCAGAACATTGAAGTGAATAGAATGTTGTTTTTAACCAAGTTTCAGCAATTGTGTGAAGTGAAAGTTATAAGCTGGAAAAGAAAGCACCAACATAGCAAATTGCAAACATTTTAACAGAATCTTCGTTATTATTCTTGTTTCTGTTATGTTATTTTCTGTTTTTACTTTACACTAGGACATACAAAAGCTCACTTATTTGGACGCAAAACTCGTACCTTAGACGGGACTCAAACCCGCAGCCCCGCCAGCGACGTACACCAAAACTTCAGCTGCTATAGTGGCGGGTACTGCATCTACTGGTGGTTATATCATAGTATGTCGTGACGTGTTCTATGATGACATTGTCTAGCCGCTGAGTCTAGAATTCAAACTATATAATGCTTCCGAACAGGTGTATGACACGTGTGTTGGAGAAGTTGCCTAGCAAGCAATGCGTTCAATCTACATGTGAGAACCTTCCACGTCCTGGCAACAGATGGCGGTTGTACGGTATAGTCCTACCGACACCTCCTTCCACTATGTTTTGTTTGGTCGACGTCCAAGTCGCCGAAAGCTGTAAGCGGGGTACTTGTTATCATCGCTAGCATAAGGCAACATGATTTAGTTAACAGCATGCGCTGCGGCTCCCTTCTGTGAATGTAAATCAAAACATCTGTTTGGTAGGGTTATTAGCATGTTTGATTGCATATTTTACTTATTTTAAGATTTTATGTATAACATCGCCAGATACATTATTTGGTCTACGTTTTATGATTATTGTCGTCACCGTATTAGTATTCTTTGGAGTGAACGCCGTGCTAGCTAAGCACCTTCTCCTCTGTACATTTACTACGTTACGTCCTTTTCCATAGACTCGCTTAAAAATTGACTCAAAGCAATGACGTCATGGCACAATTTGAAATAGCACCCAGTCTTAATTAGCATGAAATAGACAGAATAATATACTTTTAAATGAATCATTTATAAAAAAGATATGAAAATAAATTAAGGTGAAAGTGATATGAATGTAGAAAATCTAATTTAATATCATCTGTAGAGATATGACGATTAGTATTTAATAGGAATATGTTGTGAATGGAATTACATTGTCATATATTTAATCAATTTAATGTTCCTACACATTTAAGATTCATAGTTGGGAAAGGCTGCTAATGCATTTTAGTTCATTTACTGGCTATAATCAACGGAAAATCAAATGTGATAATTTCAGAGATATTTGAGCATTAGTAGCGATATTTTATTTCCAGTATTCCATTCATATGTATAATTGATCTGATATACACCAATCGTATGCTAGAAAATATTAGATAACCAATCCATATCGATAATTGACGACTAGCTCTATTATCGCTGGGACATTATCCCAATGATCACGTATAACGAACATGTGTGCAGTGGAAACAAGCGCTAAATAAAAACGACAAAATGGCGTCTGAAAGATTTGGCCAAGTTAAGAAACAAGAAGTAAATCAATGAAGGATTATGAACTGGTGAAGAAAACACCAACACAACAGACTGTAAATATTTTGTCAAACTGGATCGCTAACATGAGATAGGCAAACAGGGAAAATAAAAGATGCATTGTATTACATATATTGTGAAACAGTATATTATATTATTGATTTTATTAGTTTACTTTATATGGGAAATAGTGCTGAAAATGCAGCTCTGATTTTCAAATTCCCTAGATCGTTTGAAAATCTCTCGTTTCATTGCATATGACAATCCCAATCTCCATGATCAGAGTTCCACACACGTATAAGCACTGTGCCTGGATGTAGCTGCGGTATTTTGTAGAGTAAAGCTGAGAACGAGGAAATCGTGACGCTCGTCGTTTATCTCCTTTTTCACTAAGTTGTAGACCGCTCGTAGAGAAGGGTTCTTCACTAAATGACCAATCAAAGCTTGATTACCCGGTTGCTTTAGCCTAAGGCTGCCTCTCGGGATAACACCGACCACATGCTGGTGCTTAACTTGCTTTCCGTGGACACTGACTTAACAGCCTTGTCGGTTGGAACAAATTATTGTGTTCATTTTGGCCTTTAAGACTTTATGGGGGTCTTCCAGAAAGATATGTCAGCTACCGTAATTGAAGCGTTCGTTATAAGGAAAAAGCGCCCAAACTGTTATCTTGAGGAAAGTCATTCCAAAGCTTCATTGCACACTGTTCAGCATTTGTTTTGGTAACTAAGAACTTAAAAGTCGCTTATATATTCTGATATTTTATAATTTGATTACTTTTTCTCCCATAAAAAAGAAAGAAAACCAGATGCAACCTTAAATCATATTATTTTAAATTGCCATTACTGTATAACTTCTCAACAGCAACATCTGACTTTTACTGGATGTAATCACTTAAATATGCATGTAGGTAGTGTTAATATGTCAATAAAAGGAATAAATTTAATTAAAACTTGAAACTAAATTTTAAACTATTTTTAGCATTTAAATGAATCTGTTTATACAGAATGTTTCAGGACCTCTGCAATAAACTCTGAAGAACGATAGATCTCGCAGAGGGAAACGTTTTTTGTCAATCACCATTCTCCGACGCATCGTTACGGAGCTATTCTCACATCTGCTTGAAGCGTATCCGGTAGCATAGTTTTGAGAGGCACAGTGCACATTGACTCTCTTGTTTGTTTACAACCGCTGAATCAAGTGATATCGCCTCTTCCTTGTACCTTACTTCTAGTTAGGATTGGTAGGTCTGAGACGCACAGTGCTTGTGAACAACGGCTATACGCATACCACCTCCAGAAAATACAGACACTGGGGCCGAATGAGTTTGCACCTCGTGTTCAGTTTGTCCAGTGGTTTCTGCAATGAGGTATCGCAGATCCTGCATTTCCCGTGCATGTCTTGTTTACCAATTAGGGCCTGCTTCACACCATACGGATACTTCAGCAGCAAGAACAGCCGCATCTGGGATGTTAAGTACCCTCAATCACTGTTCGCTAGACATCACCAACAAAAGTATTCCGTAAACATCTGCGCAGGAATCTTTGGTGATCATCTGCCGGGACATTTCGTTTTGCCACCCGTTTGAGTTAAATTGGGCTGTGTATCTCAGACCTACAAAACCTAACCAGACGTAAGGGACAAGAAATAGGCAATGTCACTTGATTCAGCGGTTGTAAAGAGTCAAAAGGTACTGGCTGTGCCTCTCTAACCTATCCTACGGATACACTTCAAACAGGGGTGAATAACTCCTTAATGTATGCGTCGGAGGATGGTGGTTGCTCGGGACTCTGCGAAATCTATCGTTCCTCAGAGTTTGCCGCAGAGATTCTGAAACATCCTGCATATGAATACGTTATTATGGACAGGACTTTATGAAACTTTATTTTAATGTCATCATTCCTAACGCTCCTCAAATGGCCTATGAGCTTCGAGGATATCTCATTCCACCAAGCGATGATTGAGCCCATTTTTGAGGTGGGGGCACCCAGGTAGCAGAATTTGTTGCCTCCAATGGAGGGACCTCCAGATTTTACCACGCTCTCCGAGCCACGTTGGAGATACTTCACATGAGTAAGTCGTAGGTGACGGCGTGGATAGGGCGACTTAAAATAGCCGCCCTGAACCGAGAATCGAACCCTGGACCCTCAGTACGAGAGCCGGAAAGGAAAGCACTCGCCACGCCGGTGACTTTATTTTAAAGTTATTCCGAACATTGAGACCGTAAAGGCTGAAGCTAATGTAGAAATAACACACACACGTATCGCTTACAATACTCCGTCAACAGGACGATTTCCAAGCCAATTAGCAAAGTGTAAACTATTAGTAAATGCTTGCAATCGATATAATGACTGCAAATATGCAGTTGTGCTGTTTCATTAACACTCTAAGTAAACTGGATACAATGTATGTTTGTTTACTATGAAATACACTAAGCAACCAATTGGAAGCGCTGTAGCAAGCAAACAGTAACGCTAGAAGAAGGCCAGTGCCCACTACCGTGGTGTAGGGGTAGCGTGTCTTCCTCCCATTCAAGAGGTGCCGAGTTCAATTCTCGGTTAGGTTGAGTTACCTCGATAAGGTTTTTATCGTGGTTTTCCTTATGAAGACGAATGTCAGCTAAGTTCTAGGGACCCCGGGACCCTTTGAGCATAATTTCAATGATTTAGTTCATTCAAGGGCCGCTACAAAATGTCAGTTCATACGCAATTTCAGAAAGCCACTTGATGAGAGGGGACGACATAATTAGCGGTTAGTAACACAAGTAACGCAATAGAGACGCGAGCTTCAGCAAGTGCGAATAGCAATTGTACTGTGCCGTTACGTATAGAAAATAGCAATATAAGTTAATAATTTAATATAGAAAATATCTCCTTGCTAGATATAGACCACAATAAAGCACATTTACCGTAATAAATTAGGTACACTGACACATAAGATCAAATCCACCAACATAACGTCTTCAGCACTAACACTTGTGTGCCAGTTTCGCGCAAAGGAGCGGCTATACAAGGTTCACGCTGGCAAAATCAGGCTCCGATCGTTATCACAAATGGTCCCGCAAATGCCAAATGCATAACACAAAAATGTGCCAGCCTAATTGTAGAAGCCTTCAAGGTTTCATCTTTACCTATTGTGGGAGTGTACATCAAATCAACGTAAATGTTAATCCAAGTAACTCTTAAATTCATTAAATCACAGTTATGTATTTCATTATATAATTAGCGCGCGATGTAATTCCTGTTTCTTACAACGGAAACGCCAGACCATTCATACCGAAATCTATCTTGAAAATTTGTTTACATAATTTATTTATCAAAAAAGTTTGCATGCAAGAAATTATCTGCCAGTTTGAATTGTAAGTGCCGATATCTCGCATTTAAACTATGCAGAGGGTTACCTGCACTAAGTAACTGGATCGTATGACGTAAGAAACCAACGTAACTCTTCTCTCCAACTCAGACAAGATGTCCATCGGCATCTCAAACTATGGCTTCTATTGCTATACCTTCCAACTGAAATAATAGTTGATTTTCTGAGTGTCTCTACTTCTGCCAAATGACACAAAAGGACAAATTACAAATACAGCAAAAGACCTGCAGCTTATAACCTGGAAATCTTGACACCCGTTTTTTTCCTCATAGGCATTTGCCATGGAGTACAAAACCTTGCATATTGCTGTTTGAAAATATGTAACGCTGATATATTATCACTACGTGAATTTTTCTACCTGTTGCTACTTCACACGCATTTATTTGATATTATATTATTGATATAAAGAATGTCCTAGTATCTTCTTTTCCTTGACAACGGTAAAAACATTCTCCTTGAAATCATTTCAAATTTGGTATTACAGCGTTAGTTACCCAAGATACGAAAACAACAGTGGCTTTTTCTTTCTCATGATTTCATGTAAGAGGGAAAGAAAGCTCTGTTGGATAATACCCACACTACCCTTACAAACTCACGTATATTGATGTATATTATACATTTCATATAAAAAGCGATATTTTACCCGTGTTGTGTTGTTAAATATAAATAATATTCTAGAATAGATTTAATAGTAAGTAATACGGAATTAATTACAGATCAAACGAAAACATCAGCTGTTTATATTACAGGCATTTATCATCATTAACGATCTCAGACGCAAGAAAATAATCATGTACGTGGGGAAAGTAAACTTACAATGATTATTTCGGAAACTGCAAATGCTTAAAAACATTATTTGACTAAACTTATTATTTTAATGGGCTATCTATAAATTTATTGGATTGGATTGTGAAGCTGACGCCCCACGCCCCGAGAAGTACGGATGAGATGAAGAGAGACACCGGGCGAGCGAATTCCGAGTGACAGCACAGCAATGACAGAGTCGCTACAGTTTCCAGGCAGTGTGACAGACACCCCACCCCACATAGGGTCAATGCTCCCCCAAGGGGCGGTTATTATACCCTGATAACCAGCTGAAGGCCGAGGAACAGAGAAAGTTCACAGAGATCATCCTTTTTCCCTGCCACGCTGCACCGAAATACTATCATCGACACCTTCAACCTTGAAATAGACCAAACGGCTGAAGGATGAATGAAATGATAAATGAAGCGAATTCCAGGGACAGAAAATTCGGGGATGAAAAAAACAACTTGACCTGATGACTTGAGAAAATCCGAAAAAAAAAACATTTGGGCCGTCACCGGGATCAAACTCGAGATCTCCCGAATGCGGATCACAGACGTTACGGTCTGAGGCATTCTGCTAGGTAACTATATATTTATTCTCTAGTAAAGTTTTGTTATCTCTTTATGATTTTTAAGATACTCGTACATAAAATATAATGTGAATCACACGGCCTTATCAGATCAAATTCCATTGTTCATGAATAGATTTAAAACATGCACTGCCATTTGTGAAAATTGCAACACCAAGAAAGAATTTCCCGAATGACTCCAAACTTGGTGGAAATGTAGAAGAGTGTGCAAACAGTAAGTGATTAGGTTTGCAGATAGATGGGGTACACGTAGGCTGAGCAGAGCTCTCTCGTGTCGGACAGACAAGGTCAGTGTTGCGCGCAGTGTAGTCAGTGCAGAGCTGTCAAACAAGGTGGAAACAATAAAGTGAGTACCAATATGCCTCGCGACGTCAAAGGGAGCATGTGAGCGAGTTCGAACGGGGCAGAATGATCCGTCTCCGGGAAGCGGGTTTGTCATACTGTGACATTTCGAGTCGTACAGGGCATGCTGCTATAACAGTGATGCGAATGTGGAATCAGTGGATAGACGAAGGTCGTACACAGCGAAGATCGGGTTCTGAACCACGGAACATGGCCACAGAACGGGATGACTCATCTTGTCCGCATGGCCATAACGGACCGTACAGCTTCACAGTGTTGGCTTGACACTGGAGCACTCAACAGGTGTGAACTTGTCTGCATCAACGGTTCGTTGCCGTCTGCTGCAGGTTGGACTAGTGGCATGCATGCCATACGTCGGCTTCCATTGTACAGAAAACACAAGCTCCTCCGACTGCAATGGGCACGTGAACACCATCACTGAGGTGCTGAGTGGCAAAATGTAGTCTTTTCGGACGAGTCCCGCTTCAACGTGTCCTACAGTGATAGCCGCATACGTGTCCGGCGTTACCCTGGTGAGCGCAACCTGGAGGGCTGCATTGTTGAGCGGCATAGCGGACAAACACCAGGTGTGATGGTTTGGGGCGCCATTGGTTACAACAACCGATCTTGCCTCCTGCGAATTGAGAGCACTTTGAACAGCAACCGGTACCTAACGGTGGTTGTAGAGTCTGAGGTAGTCCCTTGGCTTCAGGCATCTCCACATGCCACATTTTAACAGGACAATGCTCGGCCACATATTGCGAGGAATGTAAAAACCTTCTTCGAAGAGAGACTGGTACCATTGCTTTGCTGGCTTGCACGTTCGCCTGACATGTCGCCCATGGAACATGTCTGGGATATGGTTGGTCGGCACCAGTGCGTCACGGTCTTCCAGTAACCAGTGTCATGGATTTGTGGGCTGGAATACAAACTGCGCGCAGGAAAATCCCTCAGGAACTTGATTCAATGCCACGGCATATAGCAGCTTTAATTGTAGCGCTTGAAGGCTACACCAAATACTGAATGTTAGGGCTGAAAGGTCATGTATAGATTTGAAAAGTTTATCATTTGTTACTTGTCATGTACCCAACCTGTGGTATTGAATTCATGCGTTTTCTTCTTGGAGTTGTAATGTTCACAAACGGCAGTGTATTTTAAGCAACGCTGTTAGAACCATTTGAGGAAAAAAAACAATGAAAACGTTTCCTCCGAAAGGGTTATTTGGAGTGGGCTCTTGTTAAAAATCTTCGCAACCATAAATAGTGGCTGTCTGACTTAAGTATGAAATATGTTATTTTTAGTTTTCGATTTATGCTGTTTAAATACACATATACACACACGAGACTTCTCCTAAAACACTTACATGTTACCTTCACATGAATTTTCTGTCCTCTATCGTTTGTTTGTCCATATAGCTTCTGCACAATATTGTTACGAGTGCTTATTACTTTCTCTACTAGATATAGTAAGTATAGGAAGTATTGCACTCCATCCAAAAATTCCATACCGAGATTCACCGGAAATACATGTTATGAGGTGCCCTGAATTCAAATAAAGAATTTTTGCAAACATGTCTGTGAGTGAGTCTATCTGTCTGTGAACAGTATGACTCAAAAACGAAAAGTCGGATAAATACCAAACTTGGTACTTGATCTTCGGATGCGATTTTCAAGAAAATCCTCCTCCCCAGGATACGCTTTATCAGGAACATTTTTCGAAAATTTTTATTTTTTCTTAAATGGCTATATCGATTTTGATTAAAATATCATATGTTTAAACAATTTCCATGACAAATGAAATTTATATTTGAATTTTCTCTTCATTCTGAATGACTTTCGCATAACTGGTACACCGTAAGAGATAGACAAAGCTTTACTACAAAAGTCGAGTGAAGCATTTCCGAGATATTCCTAAATATTTGTTTAAAATTTCCAATGCTTATACTTTTCCTCAAATGGAAACTTGTTTTTTTTGTCCTGTAGATGCAAAGAAAATGGAATGCTACACATAGGAACCAGCTCTTAAAATATTTTGACTATCGCTTAAAGCCTACTATATTCTCCTTGCACCTACAAGAAAATTAGCAATAAGATATTTTCTGCAAATATTTATCTCGAATAACATGAACTAGATGCAGAATAAGCGTTTGTAAAAATAGTTTGTATAAGAGAAGAGAAAGCCATGTGAGTGCAACACATCAGATTTTTTCCATCTGGTTTCCTTGATAGAGCTAAACATTTGCAGATATAGTTGCATTATAAATTACTTTATGGGTACAGGGGGATAGAGGAAACCGAAGTAGTACTTTTTCAGCTATCTCTTAAAATTTACTTGTTACAGAAAGTTACACAAACCTTTTTCCCAATAAAGTGAACTTCAGAGGTTATTCCAAGAAAATAATTCAGGATACACTTTTATTTGTCTTGTAGATGTGTTAAATATATAGTATTTTAATGAAAATGATTAGAGCTATTTATGAGAAGCTAACAAATTTTGAAAAATGTTCTATGTAAAGTGATATTTGGAGTATAAAGATTCTCTTCAAATTCTTCGTGTCGCATTTTTGGAAAATACTGAACTGAAACACTAAGTCTGGTATTTATTCGGCAGACAGACACACACAAACGCACATAAATGTACACGGATTATCTTTTTGGATTCAGAACAGATATTTCTGTATTAGATATCTCGATATCTAATTCTTGGGTGGAATACAATAATACTTCCTTTACCCTCTCGCGGATACCGGATGTACCTGTAGATACATTAGAAAAACTGTATGATAAGGTCGATTTTGTTATACGGAAGTGAAATGTGGAGATGGGAAAGAGCAGCGCATGTAAATAAAATACAGGTAGCATTTTGGAAAGGAGTTCTTGGAGTTTCACAAGCACATCAAATTTGGGGTATTGAGGGAGGTGGGATGTTATGAAGACACAATACACTGTAAAATAAGAGCTGTGAAGTACTGGCTGAGGCTGATGCAGGGGGACAACTCTACACTACGATCCAGATGTTATAAATACTAGCGAGAAAACCTGTCTCCTAAGTTTTGGGCAGCTGATTTGGAAAGGGGTTTGAGGAGAATAGGAATGGAGTCAGTACGACAAAGTGCTGAAACAAATGACAAAAAAATATGGAAGAGTGTCAAACGAAGACTAAGAGACATCAACCAACAGGAAATAGAATCGGATTGTAAAATTAAACCTTCTCTAAGTCTAGCAAGTGAAATAAAATTCAATTAGGGCAAAGATGCATAAACACTTAACACAGGAAGAAAGGAAAGATCAGGAATGGCATGGTTTAGACTGGGGGGCTGAAGAGCACAGAAAATGACTGACAATTACGGCAGGAGAATCTGCTCATTCTGTGATTTGTATGAGGAATGGATATACAGTTTGGCGGAATGTGCACAGTGGGAGAACCAGCAAACAATTAAACTCAAAGAAAAATTCTTAAGTCGGTCAAGAAAGAGATTGGCATGTTGGGAGCTACTGGCTGACCAGAGGAACTGGCAAAACATGAGCAATTTATTGGTCAAAGTGTGCAAAGCTAGGTCACATTTGTTGAGTTAGTCAAAGATAATTTATCTCTATTTTTCTTTTTTCTTGTTCGTTTTTGTTTTCTTTTCTTTTTCTGTTGTTTATTTTGTCACCATGTCTTGTATCTTAAATATGCATGTACGGTCAATGACCCATGCACTAAATACTTGTGTAATAACTTCAATAATTTGAAACCAATAAAGATACCTTATCTATCTACTTACTATAACTAAGCAGCAGAGAAAGTGAAAGTGTTACTCATTTTGTGAAATAACGCTCTTATTTAGTATACTGTCTACACCATTAACTTTAACCATACCTTCTAAGTTGTGACGTAAGCATTTTATTTCAAACGCAATCACATTCGATAACCCAAAAAAGTTAGCAATAATCTGAGCTTGGGTTTTCGTATTCTTTCAGCTTCCAATAAACACGAACTTGTCGGATCAAAATTTAAATACCTTTTCCAACAAACTTTATTTAATTTTGCCTCCGGCGAAGGAGCTTTATTGTTGATGCACACTTTATGGAGTTAAAAAAGTTTCAGAAATAATCACTTCTCTAAAGAAAATAACTTCTTTCGGAAAAATTTAAGCTTTAATAGGAAATGGATTTTCCCCCTTGTCTCCCTGCTGCTTCTTCTTTTAGAGCTACATCGGAAAACCTCGACAGCTCACGCGGGAAATCCATTCCGGATCCTTGTGTGTTACCGCAAAAGGTTTTCAGCGCGACAAAGCGACTAGAACAAGACTAATTCTTTTGTTAAAATATCCACATAGAAGAATAATAAACAGTTTATTTAAATAGAAAGCTGAAGGATGAAATCATAACATTAATATTTGGGAGCACTAACATGGAAAATAATATTTTCAAGAATTACATTCTTCAAAAAGAAGATATTATTGCAATTCACTTTTCGCGAAGTTTCAACCAGTGGTAAGAAAATGACCACAATTTTAAGCAGAACTTGCTATGCCAATACAGTGCATTCAAACAGACAATAAAAATGTAGAAGACCAACATTTCATTGCTGTCTCTGACTCCCACAGTTTCACACAAGCAATGAACAACATGTACTGATACAGGACATTCAAATGCTGATTAATTCGTTGAAAATAAAGGGAAAAGAAATTATAATATTATGGATACCTTCATATTGTGACATAACTATATTGAACTGGCAGGCCTTACAGCAAGAAATAAATAAATGAATAAGCAAAACCAACAAACAAACAAATTATAACAAAACAAAACAAAAAAGCAAACAAATTGCTTCAATCCAAAACATCCATACTCCTCATACAGATTTATTGTCATTAAATAACAAGATTAAGAAGCTTTGGACCACATACTACGGCAATGGACTTTTATTGAATACATCTCATCTATATACACAATGGACCATTTAAGATAAGGCTGCACAATGTCTCCAAAACTAAGCGTTGTAGAAAGAAATGTCTTCAATAACAGTTGCTTGATGTTATGGGGGAAAGTAAATTCCATTGGTCGTGTTTTGTTTGGAGAACGTTATGATGGTCATTTTAGGGTCAATTCAAGTTTTTTAAATGGGAACCTACATTTTATATGCTGTTTTCTTATTAATCATAAAAAACCAAACAAATTTTGTATAAAGCACCTTACAATTACCAACGTAAATAACAACGAAGATTCTGAATGACCCTCAAACCACGATCCATGGATGGTCCAACCATTCATTGCGCTCTTCGTACACAGCTATTCAGAATTTTGGTTTTCTGTGCATTCTATTATTTGTAGTTTCCGCTTTAATCTGGTATATATTTTGACCACTATAGCCCAAGGATATTGGGAGGTCGACGCCGCCAGTCGGAAATAAACAGAGATAAGTAGCGCTCTCGCCAGGCGCAAACATCAGAAGTCCTATCGGTAGATAACCAGAATTTTCTGGAAGTTTCTTTTCCCCGCCTCCAGAACGTGTGTCGAGATAGTTCTATAACGTTCTGCGGAAGACTCCACTGGCTATATAAACTAGTTAGTGAGCGAGATAGCAAGTGCCACGAAGATTTCTGTTCTCCTAGCGAGCTGGTGGTGACTGCTGTTATGTGTAAAACTAGTAAAGTAGCTGAGTGAACTAAGTGAAGTCTCAGTAGGTCAATGAAGTTGAACTACACTGCCGCTTGTTAAAATTGCAACACCAAGAAAGAATTTCCTGAATAACTCCAAACTTGGTGAATTTGTGGAAGAGTGTGCAAGCAATTAGGTTTGTAGGGAGATGGGGTACACATACGCCGAGCAGAGTAGTCAGTGCAGCGCTGTCAAACAAGGTGGAAACAATAAAGTGAGTGCCAGTATGCCTCGTCGACGTCAAAGGGAGCCATATCGGCATGTGAGTGAGTTTGAACGGGATAGAATGATCGGTCTTCGGGAATCGGGTTTGTCATACCGTGACATTTCGGCTCGTACAGGGCATGCTGTTACGACAGTGATGGTGAGTGGAAGTAGTGGATAGATGAAGGTCGTACGCAGCGAAGAGCGCGTACTCGACTACGGAACATGACCACAGCACATGGCCGTCATCCTGTCCGCATGGCCATAACGGACCGTACAGTTTTATGCACAGTGTTGGCTTGACGCTGGAGCACTGCAACACGTGTGAACTTGTCTGTATCAAAGGTTCATCGCCGTCTGCTGCAGGTTGGACTGGTTGCATGCATGCCATTACGTCGGCCTCCATTTTCCAGAAACCACAAACTCCTCCAACTGCAATGGGCACGGGAACATCGTCACTGGGGTGTTGAGTGGCAAAATGTAGTATTTTCGAACGAGTCCCGCTTCAACGCGTCCTACAGTGATAGCCGCATATGTGTCCGGCGATACCTGGTGAGCGCAACCTGGAGGGCTGCACTGTTGAGCGGCATAGCGGACAAATACCAGGTGTGATGGTTTGGGGCGCCATTGGTTACAACAACCTATCTCGCCTCCTACGAATTGAGGGCACTTTGAACAGCAACCGCTACCTAACGGTGGTTGTAGAGCCTGAGGTACTCCCCTGGCTTCAGTCATCTCCACAGGCCACATTTAAATAGGACAATGCCCGACCACTTATTGCAAGGAATGTACAAGCCTTCTTCGAAGAGCGACGGGTACCATTGTTTCCCTGGCCGGCACGTTCGTCTGACTTGTCGCCCATGGAACATGTCTGGGATATGGTTGGTCGGCACCTGGTGCGTCACGGTCCTCCAGTAACCAGCGTCACGGATTTGTGGGTTCTAATACAAACTGCGCGTAGGGAAATCCCTCAGTAACTTATTCAGAACATTTTTGATTCAATGCCATGGCGTATAGCAACTCTAATTGTAGCGCATGGAGGCCAAACCAAATACTGAAAATTAGGGCTCAAAGGTCATATATAGGTTTGAAATGTTTATAATTTGTTACTTGTTATATACCTAACCTGTGGTATTAATTTCATTGAATTCATGCGTTTCCTTCTTCGTGTTGCAATTTTCACAAATGCCAGTGTAGACAAAAAATCTGATATGATACATTCACATGACTTTTCCTCCCTCTATCGTTTATTAGTGGGTATACAGACTATTCTTACTAAAGCTTATTTTTATATCTGCTATATTTTAATCCAAATAAACCTTTGCAGAAATAGTTGCATTGCATATTTCTTATATATACAAAGGGAACAGAGACAGTCAAATGTTTAAGAACTGGACGCTATATGCTGACCTTAAATTTATTAGAAATAAACGGTGTGTTTTAAAGAGATCCATATTTTTTTGTCTAGTACGTTTTCGTCTATCGCTTAAGGTTTACGAGTTATACAAGGTTATACAAAATTTCTTCCGAATGAAGGGGACTTCACAGGCTATTCCCCAAAAATTTAAGATATACGTTTTATTCTTCATATAAATATCTCTTAATACGTGGCATTTTAATCAAAGCTGTTAGAGCCATTTTTTAGAAAATAAAACTTCCCAAAAATATTCATCGTAAAGGGTAGTTGGGGTAAAGGGATTTTCTTGAAAATCTTCGTGTTACATTCTTGGAAGATACTGAATTTAAATACCAAGTTAGGCACTTATCCGAGTTTTCGTTTTTGAGTTATGTTATTCATAGACACATAGACATACACACGGACCTTTTTCTTAATTTGGTTTTAGTTGGGGTCTCCGGTAGTATTTCCGGGAAAACTCAGGTGCCGAATTTTGGGTGAAATGCAATACCTTCTCTACCTACTATATACGTGTTAGAGAAAGTAACAGTGAGGTACATTGAAAACATTAGAGAAGTAACACTGGAAAAACCGGACAAAGTCACAATATTTTATTGTTATAGGCACAATACTAATAGTTTAAATATACTTTTAATATGGTACACCGTTTGCCATTTTGTACTTGAAGTCTGTACCACTTTACACAAAAAATCATAGCCCCTACACACTTTGGGTAGTGAGGCAAACTTTAGCTCATCTTTTAGGAGGAGGTTTGTTGTACACTTTGGTAATAATATTAACTATGCAAGATTCTGTGTAATTAAGAAGTTGCGTGATTGGTTTCCCCATTTTAGCCTTGAACGGGTTTTTCTGCGAATGACATTTTCTGATATAAATTATCCTTGTTCTCAGAAATGACTGAAGATAGCTGAATTCAATTTTAGGATGATAAAAACTAGTGATACGGCGATACCAGTATTCCTCTATACTCGATACGATACCGATATTGATTTTTGAACAACGATACTCGATACTGCTATAGAGGCGATTGCTTGTTCTCTTAATTATGTTCTTATTCGTAGTTTTCTGTGTCTATATTGTACCTATAGAAACTCCGAAATTGTCCCTCTTTGACATTCTCCAATCTGCAGCAACTTTTTTAACTTGTTAATGCCACAGTTTATATATTCCCTATTGATAGTCAAGGCAAGCAATAATAGTAATAGTAATAATAATAATAATAATAATAATAATAATAATAATAATAATAATTTATTTTCTTCCCTTTTTATGTGACCATATTTTGTGCTGAAATGTTTCTTTGAAAATATAAACTAATATATATTTTACATGAAACTCAAATAACTAAAAATAATGTGTGTGCTACATCATTCTTACAATATTTACTACTACCATTTAACGTATTTTTTCATCTGGTAGTAAGTAATTATCAATATAACACTGGAAACATAGTAAATATGTGGATTATCAAGAACTATAGTCCAGCAACACTTTGGGGACACATGCGAGGTGATAACGTGAATTCTCGGCTCCTTTTATTCCTTATCTAGCATAAAGTTAAACCCCACAACTCTCAGTGATGAAAAACTTAAACATTTAGAAGTATCGAAAAAGTATCGAAGGTTTATATTAAAAGTATTAGGCATACTTCGATACCACCGAGTATCGAGAGTATCGAGGTATCGATGGCATCGAGGTCCCATCCCTAATAAAAGCAATCTTTAACTGCTGTTATGGATCTGCTAAATTAAATTGAGTTTTATTTATGGACGCTCTTTAACTACTGTGGTCCTTAGCGTCCCTTCTATATTAGCGTGAAAGCCCGATAATTTTGCTCAGAAGCCTCTTTATCAGACTTGAGGTTCTTTTACGTGCCGTAAATATAGACACGGGATCACCGACTTTACTTCCCTTCCGAAGGAAGCCATGTCAAGGATTTTTACGCCCGAAAAAATCCATCACCCTCTGCCGGTTTTGAACCCGCGACCTCGGGAACTAGAGGCTAGCATGGTAACCACTACACTACGGAGGACGACGTGGATCTGCTTTGATGTTAATAACATGCTTATTATTTTTTAAGGATAGCTGATAAATTTGAATAAATATAAGATAAAATCCTCCTGTCTTCCTTAATAAACAACGTGCATACGCGTTGTGTAAACATTTTTGTCTTATATGTGAAATGCATATATGGGTCATGAATTTAGCAGATTTTACATTAGTGGGAAAGGCTTTTAATCTCCCCCTAAGCACCTCATTGTGCCATAATTTAGCATTTTGGTTTCGTACAAATCATAATTTATGTTACAGTTACGTGGTCGCCGACATATAAGCTCACATGGTTATCGTATCCATATCTACGGTATAATACGGTTATCAAACTTTTACGTACTCTTTATTTGGTTTATTGAATATTTAAGTAAACAAATGTTACATTCACATAACTTTCTCTACCCCTATCGTTTATTAGTGGGTATACAAATTATTCTTACAAAAGTTAATTTTTTTATTTACTTCATTTTAATCGAGATAAGGTTTTTCAGAAATAGCAATGTTACACGTTTCGTTACAGTACACGGGGAATAGCAATAGTGGCATGTTTAAGAACTGGACGCTGTACGCTGGCCTTAAAATTTCATACTCTTCCCATACAATTGCGAAAACCAACTGAAAAGCGAGGGAACTTGAAAAGAATGACAAAGTATTGAACAAATAAAACCATTAATAACGGATATCTCGGAAAGGCTTATGCTACAAAAAAAAATTATTTGAAATAAATGGTATGCTTTAAAGTGATCCATATTCCTTGTGTATTACGTTTTCATCTATCGCTTAACGTTTACTAGTTTTACAAGATTATACAAAATTTCTTCCGAATGAAGAGGACTTTTATTTGTCATGCAAATATCACTAATATATTGTATTAAAATACAAATCTTTAGAGCTATTTTTTAGAAAATACAAAAATGTCTAAAAATCATAAATTTAAAGGGTAGTTTGTTGTTGATGAATTTTCTGGAAAGTCTTTGTGTCGTGTCTTTAGAAGGTAGTGAACCTAAAGACCAAGTTTGGTGTTTATCCGACTTTTCGTTTTTAAGTTATGCTGTTCATACACACACGACACGCGGACCTTCTTTTAAAAACTTTTTTTACTTTCTCTACTACGTATAGTAAGTAGGGGAAGTATTGCATTCCACCCAAAAATTCGATACCGAGATTTCACCGGAAATATATGTTTTGAGACCTCCTGAATCCATAAAAAGCATTTTTGGAAACATGTCCGTGTGTGTGTCTGTGTGTGTGTGTGTGTGTGTGTGTGTGTGTGCGTGTGTCTGTGTGTGTGTGTGTCTGTGAACAGCATAACTCAAAAACTAACAGTCGGATAAACACCAAACTTGATATTTACGTTCAGCGTCTTCCAGAGATGCGACACGAAGATTTTCAAGAAAATCCCCCCACCCCAGACTACCCTTTACATGGAACATTTTTCGAAAATTTTAATTTTCTCAAAAATGGCTCTAACGATTTTGATGAACATATCATATGTTTAAGATAATGTCATGAGAAATGAAATGTATATCTCGAAATTTCTGGGAATGTCTTCAAAAGTATTCTTCATTATGAACGACTTTTGTATAACTGGTAAACCATAAGAGATAGAGAAAATTTTACTACACATAAAATGTAGATCGCGTTAAAATACACAACTTATATCATATACATTTTTTTTGTTGAGTGAACCGTTTTCGAGATATTGCTTGTTATTTCCTTAAATTTTCCAATACTTATACTTTTTCTCAAATTCGTTATTCATTTTTACTTTCTCTACTACGTATAGTAAGTAGGGGAAGTATTGCATTCCACCCAAAAATTCGATACCGAGATTTCACCGGAAATACATGTTTTGAGACCTCCTGAATCAAAAAAAAAGCATTTTTGGAAACATGTCCGTGTGTGTGTCTATGCGTGTGTGTGTGTGTGTGTGTGTCTGTGTGTGTGTGTCTGTGAACAGCATAACTCAAAAACGAACAGTCGGATAAACACCAAACTTGGTATTTAGGTTCAGTATCTTCCAGAGATGCGACACGAAGGTTTTCAAGAAAATCCCCCCACCCCAGACTAGCCTTTACATGGAACATTTTTCGAACATTTTAATTTTCTCAAAAATGGCTCTAACGATTTTGATTAAAATATCATATGTTTAAGATAATGTCATGAGAAATGAAATGTATGTCTCGAATTTTTTGGGAATGTCTCCAAAAGTATTCTTCATTGTGAACGACTTTTGTATAACTGGTAAACCGTAAGAGATAGACAGAATTTTACTACACAAAAAATGTAGATCCCGTTAAAATACGCAACTTATGTCATATACTATATTTCTTTTGTTGAGTGAACCGTTTTCGAGATATTGCTTGTTATTTCCTTAAATTTTCCAATACTTATACTTTTTCTCAAATTCGTTATTCATTTTTTTATGTCCTGGACATGCAAAGAGAATGAAATGCGCCACATAGCAACCAGCGTTAAAATATTTGACTATCGCTTAAAAGCTACCATATTCCCCTTGCATCTACAAGAAAATTACCAATAAGATTGACATCTCGATATCTCGATTAACATGAAGCATATGGAGAATAGGCGTTTGTAAAAGTAGATTGTACAAGAGTAGAGAAAGTCATGTGAGTGTAACACATCAGATTTTTTTGTTCAGGGGCCCCAAAACATGTGTTATAGGTGAAATCCCGGTATTGAATATTTGGGTGGAATGCAATACCTTTTCTACCGACTATTTAGGTATGGAGAAAGTAATAAGGTACTTTAGTTGTTTTATTTCTTTATTAACTCTTCGGATAAAATTATTTAATTTGGTTTATTGCATTTCCTTAAATTGTCAAGTAAAACCACCCATTTTACTTTATTTACTCTTACCGAATGCTTCCATAAGTACCTGAATTTCTATTTAATTCCCATAATAATAAATGCTGTACCTATTTGGTTTTACTTAAACGTTTTCTTAATAATGCTCTGCGACTAAGACATTAATATTCTTTTACTGTTTCAGTTAGACTTAAACAATAAATGTGTCTCGTTTTTAGTTTCATTCATTATAACTTTCGCTGAAGATACAGGAAAGACCTGTCTTGAGAATTAAACCCCATTATCAAAGTTAACATCGCAATGCCATCGGAGACAAAGGCGCGTGCTACACTGTAGCGAGCCTGACCTTACCTGTCACGTGTGATTTTCTCATCCACGAGAAAGGGCAAACTTGCGGTTGCTAAACGAATTACAAAACCTTTTTCAACAAATCTAGAAAGACGAAAAAAAATCATAAGCGTTCGTCAAAATCTATCTATGGTGTAAAGGAACCGAGAGAGTGGCGCCGCGGTAACGTGTGCGACTCCATTCGAGAGATTCGGTTTCGATTCCCGGCGACCACCCACTCTGATGCATGGGTTTTTCGTGGTTTCCCAAGCGAGTGCGGAACCGAAATAAGCAGGGCAAGTTTTTTTGGTGTTTAGTTTTAAAACATTTCATGAAAATATATAAAATGTCGTATTTACAGTTTAAAATGTGCTACAAATTTCGTGAGCATTTCGTAGTAATTTTTAATATCATAGTCAATGGCCCTCATTGTCGCAGCTGCGGCGTGATGTTTCTGAAATTCGGCTGCGGAAGCTTTTAGCCGTTGTTATCGATTGTTGATCACGTTCACTGCTTATGGTCGCATTTCCGTCTGTTTATTTCTAATGTTAGCTTCCAGCAGTCAATTATTTTTCCGGTATAGAAATTACTTCAAGAACTTCTAAACGAAAGTATTTCTAACGGAGTGTTCCAAAAGCTCAGGAAAACCCTGTCAGCTGTCATGGAGGTGCTGCAGATCATAAAATAGAGTAATAACATAGTCTAAAATTTCGGGTTAATGTACCTTTCCAAATGAATTCTCATTCTCACTTACAGGCAACATCTTCAAGTGGAATACAGTTTTTAAAAATCTGATGTGTTACACTCAAATGACGTTTTCTACCCTTGTACAAACTATTTTTACAAATGCTTATTCTCCATATGCTCCATGTTAATCGAGGTATCGAGATGTTAATCTTGTTGCTAATTTTCTTGTAGATGCAAGGGGAATTGGTAGGCTTTAAGCGATAGTCAAATATTTTAAGAGCTGGTTGCTATGTGGAGTATTCCATTCTCTTTACATTACTAGGACAAAAAAATGAATAACGAATCCCCATTTGAGAAAAACTATAAGTATTTGAAAATTTAAGGGAATAACAAGCAATATCTCGGAAATGGTTCACTCAGCAAAAAATGTATATGAGATAAATTGTGTATTTTAACGTGATCTACGTTTTTTGTGTAGTAAAACTTTGTCTATCTCTTATGGTATACCAGTTATGCAAAAGTCGTTCACAATGAAGAATAATTTTGGAGACATTCCCAGAAAATTCGAGATATACATTTCATTTATCATGAAAATATATTAAACATATGATATTTTAATCAAAATCCTTAGTCATTTTTTAGAAAATTAAAATTTTTGAAAAATGTTCCATGTAAAGGGTAATCTGGGGTGGGGGAGTTTCTTGCAAACCTTCGTATCGCATCTCTGGAGGATACTGAACCTAAAGACCAAGTTTGGTGTTTATCCGTCTGTTCGTTTCTGAGTCATGTTGTTAACAGACAGACACACAGACACACATTGACACACAGACGGACATAGACACACACACGAACATGTTTCCAAAACTTTCTTTTGGATTCAGAGGGCCTCAAAACGTATATTTCTGGTGAAATCTCGGTATGGAATTTTGGATGGAATACAATACTTCCCTTACTTGCTATACGTAGCAGAGAAAGTAGAAATGCAATTGTGTTTGTTTTTATCGTGAAATAAGGATTTTAGAAAAAACAACCAATTTAGGCGAAAATTGGAGTTAAGTTATAGCCATAAATCGATCACATTTGTCACAAATCGTATATGCACTTCCTGCTGCATCTCTCGGTTACATTTCGCGTTTATCGCTAATAACAACAACAGCAGCAACAAAATCCGCCCTGGCATGGGGCTTCGTGACTGTATCATAGTAAACTGTTAGGCTGCAGTAATGCACGGGGGTTAGAATCTGAGGAAGATGGTATTTATTAGCCCCAAGTTTAAAAATATTATTAACTTTGTAATTTTTACTGTTTCTTTAAATATTATGTATTTATGTTTGCTTCGGCTGCGTCAGTATTTATTTTAGAGACATGGATGTCTTGGCAGTGTTGTGGTGCGTCTTAAGAATGTAGGCTTATACAGATTATAATTTTACTTCACTCCTTTTTATTAATGCTTGACACGATTTAAATAACAATTCACTGATATAGAGCTGTGAGATCTTTTATTAATTACTTGTACTTTTTAAACACGTATACTTATTCTTCGTCTCACACGAATACGTATTAAATCTCTCGAGGACGCATCTCGCAACCGGTTACAAACACTGTCTGCAGGTAACTGAATTGATTTCAACCGCCTAAACTTATAAATTTCTGTATTTCAAATCTATTATTGGCTATTCCTAATCCGATAGAATACCTTCATTTAACTAAAGCTTTTTCTGGTTGTTGATTGTCTATTTTTATTAACTGTCACTAAAATTACATTATTGCCTCCAAGAATCACAAGTAGTATTGATAAACTTTCAAATTCATTATTGCCTCAAGGTTACCTCATTGTTACCTCAATGTTGACAACTTTTAACCTATTATTCTCACAGCTCCTACATTATTAAATTACGTAATATATTCACATAACGATATTACATATGGATACAATAATACAAGCATATGCAATGACTGTTACATACATTTTACAAATTATTACATACACATATTGCTTCAAGACGGGCTGTTATTGAATTTACATATTATATAAGTAGACTGAAATTATTTAAGTGTTAAACATACTGCCTCAAATCTCGAGCTAACGTGTACCACCAGTAAGCGCCGCGCAGCATAGGCAGCATGCTAAACGCTTATGTCGCGCGGTCAAAACTTGACCGGTTGATAGAAGACCAATCTGCTGAGAGTGTTACGCAGATATATTCCAGAGAGCAAGAGAGAAATGTGTGTATTGTACTCATGCATAAGAGACAAATATGACTAATGTGTTATCAAGAGCAACAAAAAAGGATGATATTACATGCTTTTCTACTGAAAAACAATCAATAGGAGCCATTAAATTATGTAGATTTACCTTCTCCACCACCTACTTATTAGCAGATGGAAGAAGTACTATATCCAGGCAAAACATTTGGTGTGTTACATTCATAGGACTTTCTTTAATCACTAAAGTTTATTTTTATATAGCTTCTACAAACTATGTTTACGAAAGATTATTTTCTACCTACTTAATATTAATCGAAATAAAGTCTCGCAGAGATATTTCATTACAAGTTTCACTGTAGGTACAAGACATAGAGAAAATCAAATCGATAGTCAGACGTTATGCTGCCTTAAGATTCCATACTCTTTCCTTGACAACTGAATAGCAACAGCACCTTTAAAAATGACAGTGTATTAAAAATGTACAGCAATAATAATGAATATTTCGGAAATTGCTGACTCTACAAAACAGTTCTTTGAGATAAATCTGTTTCAAAGAGATCTGCATCTTTTCTGTAGTAAATTTTTGTCTCCGTCTTTGGTTATTCCTTTATACAAAATTATACAACATTCCTTCCGAATGAAGAGGAGTTCATAGGGTGTTCCCTGGACATTCAACATACATCTTTTATTTATTTGTAAATATTATTTTTCCGAGCGGGATGGCTCAGGCGGATTTTGTTCGGATTCTAGAGGTCCCGGGTTGAAGCCATCGGGACCGACCAATCTGACCGAAGGTTTTTTTTTTGCGATTTTCCTTGCTCGCTAAGCAAATGCTGAATTGGATAATTTGATACGTGAATTTTCCTATCATCCCTACATCACAACATTTCATTTACTTTTCCTTCTTCGCCATACCAGGAGGCATATCATCCACTATGGATATGCTATAATCCAGACTTTACTTGCACTTTGACAGGCTCTGACCCAAGGCATTGGCTAGCAAGTCCTATAAAGCGGAGGATAATTCCTTAAAGAAGAAGTAAATATATTGTATTTTAATCCAAATCATTACAGCCATTTTTAAAGAATAATAATATCGAAGATTTTGCATATAATGGGTAATTTGGGGGGATTTGTTTTAAAAATCTTCGTGTCGCATCTTTGAAAGATACTGAACTTAAGCAAAAAGTTTGGTATTTATCGAGCATTTCGTTTTAGAGTTATGATGCTCTTCACCCACGCACTTACCCATCCATAAATATGCGCGCGAGAAACTTTTGCTAAAAATGAGTTTCTTATTGAGGGGGCCTCAATACATATCTTTTCGGTGAAACCTTCATATAGAATTTTTGGGCAATACTTCCTCTTGCCTAATAGGTACGTGGCATAGAAAATAATTATATACCGTTATAAATACTCGTTTTAGGGTTCATTGAACACCCAAAAGGCATTTTTAGAAAACCATGCGCACGCACCTGTAAGGAGCAGCATCAATATAACTCAAAAATGAAAAGTCGGATAAATACAAAATTTCACATTTGACCTTGTTCAAGCATGTAAAGTGAAGATTTTTTAATAAAGCTCTTCCTCACCATACTACTGTTTATATGAAAACGTTTTTCTTTATTTTTCAGTCTCTCAAAGCAACTCTTAACGATTTTTTTTATTAAAATACCATATACTTAAGATTTTTGCATGGATAATTAAATGTACATCTTGAATTTTATCTGAACAGCCTATGACGTGCACTTCATTGTGAATAACGTTTCTGCATTGTTGTAAAATTAGCAAACATAATAGATAGACCATATCTCACTACACACACAATTTATATCTCATACATACAATTTATGTGCAAAAACGTAGCATTATCCGTTTTCGAAAGATTCGCTGTTACATTTCTAAGCTTCCTTAGGTTGAAGATACTCTGGAAGATACTGAACCTAAATACCAAGTTTGGTGTTTATCCGACTGTTCGTTTCTGAATTATGCTGTTCACAGACAGACATACACACCGACAGACACACACACACACACACGGACATGTTTCCAAAAATGCTTTTTTTGGATTCAGGGGGCCTCAAAACATATATTTCCGGTGAAATCTCGGTATCGAATTTTTGGGTGGAATACAATACTTTCCCTACTTACTATAGAGAAAGTAAAAAGAGTAGATCTCTTTAAAACTTATAATTTATTTAAAATATGTTTTTAGTAGTATATGCCATTTCCGAGATGTACGTCATTAATGGCTCGAATTGTTCAATACTTGGCCATTCTTTTAAAATCCTGTCGATTTTCAGACCTTTCTCGCAATGTTATGGAAGGAGTATGGAATTTTAAGGTCAGCGTATAGCGTCCACTTCCAAAACATTTGACTATCGCAGTTCCCTTTGGATGTGTAGCGAAATGTGTTATGCAGCTATTTCCTGAAAGCTTTGCCTGTATTAAAATGAAGTAGATAGGAAAACAAACTTTCGTAAGAATAATTGTTATACCCACTAATAGACGCAACAGGGTAGAGAAAGTCAGGTGAATGTATCACATCAGATTTTTAGAAGAAGATGGGTGTCTGTCTGTGTGGCTGTGAACAGCATAAGTCAAAAATAAAGTCGGATAAGTACTAAACTTGGTATTTAAGATCAGTATCTTCCAAAGATGCGGCATGAAGTTTTTCAAGAAAATTTCCCACCCCAACTACCTTTTAAGTAGAACATTTTTTGAAAATTTGGATTTTCTAAAAAATGGCTCTAACGATTTTGATTAAGATACTATATATTAAAGACATCTGCGTGACAAACAAAATGTATATGTTGAATTTTCTGGGTATAGTCTTTGAATTTCTCTTCATTTGGAAGGAATTTTGTATAATGTTGTATAACTGGTAAACTTTAAGCGACAGACGAAGAGGTCATATACGCAAGAAATATATTAATTCATTATCTGTTTACCCTCCTCTTATGTAGGATTTACACCCCCAGGACTTACAAGCGGGTGCAGGGTGTCGAGGAGCAGACACTCATGGATCAGACAGAGCATCCAGGATGGGTGATCAGCCCGATGCCTGGTATGGGATGAAGGAAGTAGATGAAACGAAATGTTGGTGAAATGGATGAAAGGAAAGGTGATGATGGAGCAGTTGGTGGAATGAATGGCGGGGGAAACCGGAGAACCCGGAGAAAACCCGCCCAGACACCGCATGCAGGTCCCTGGGATTGAACCCGGGCCGCCTCGGTGGGAGGCGAGCTGTCTAACCACTCGGCCACGGCGCCGCCGCAAGAAATATACATCTCTTTAAAATACACAATTTATTTCAAATAAATTTCTTGTGTCATCAGCCATTTCCGAGATATCCGTTATTAATAGTTCGAATTGTGCAACAGTTAGCCATTCTTTAACATTCCTGTCAGCATTCAGTTGTTTCTCGGAATTGCATGGAAACAGTATGAAATTTTAAGGACAGCATATAGCGTCCAGTTGTTAAATATTTGACTATGGCTGTTCCCTTTGTATCTATAACGAAATGTGTAATGTAGTTATTTCTGCAAAAGTTTATTTGGTTTGAAATGAAGTAGATATAAAAATAAGTTTTATTGAGACTAGTTTGTATACTCACTAATAAACTATAGGGGGTAGATAAGATTATGTGAATGTATCACATGAGATTTTAAATTTTATTATTTCTTTGTTGTCAATATTAAAGCGTATATTTTAGATAGTTACTATTTAAGCATTGAATCTTTCTGCTTTAATTTTCTAAGGCCTATGTTTAAATACTGAAAACCACCTTACATACATGACAATTTATAGTAAGGCATATGAGATATACAGCATTAAGTTACACCTATATTTGTACTGGGAAATTGCATGCGATACTTCTTATATATTCAATCAGCTAAATATTCTAATATTTTACCTCATAATTACTCACCTTGGCGAGTAAGATGTTATGCCTACTGCTATTTTATTATTAGGGTTACTTTCGTAGAGTGTACATTAGAAATATCCACTTTATGTTTGGCGGTGTGGGTCTCGTGTGTGGCTACTGCTCTGCAGGTCTCATTGAAACAGTCTCTCTACACATCTCACGGCATGCTCTGAATAATTTTATACAAAAGATCGATACTGAGTTGCAAGAAAAATTCTCTATATAACCGATGTCCTCTAATTTGTTATCGGATCTATAAAATTATTTGGTCCTTAAGTTATAACGCCAGCCAGGAGCATTAACTATACTTTCTGAGGAATATTTTCTTAAACGACCAAGATAATGTGGCCAACATCAACAGTCCTTTCGTGAAATTATATACAGCATCACAAAAAGAATCGCCAGTAATATTGAGAATTTATGATCTGAAATTATGATAGAAATCAGAGCATATCAAATTGATTTAAATGAATAAAAGGAGGTATGAGAGCAAACATTTCTCTGAAGAATTGAGAGGCACTTATTCGATTTAATTTCAATGTTGCTGATAATACAACTACGGATGCGATTACAAACAAACTAAATTTCTTGTAATTTCAATGTCCATTGCGAGTGTAGTATCCGTTTTATTTTGCAAGTTAATTTACGATAGCTTGCATATTAATGCCATGCATCTGAGCTCCTTACGATATACATATGAAATAGATTTGAGGTATGTCTTGAAGAAGACCTGAGGAAGCCTAATTGCTTTATTTAATAGCCAAAAAACCTCCCAAGCACACAGACGCCACCCTTATAACACCATATTTTGAATATATTAATAAAACTTCTTAATCGGAAAAAATAGGAGAATCGGGATTCTAACACGGATTTGCAATACCTCAGAAAGGTGTTATAGCGTTTATGATATGTGGTGCACGCATTGAACAGCCGTAGGATAAGTAAACAATTATAATTAAAGGTTTTTCACGTATTGTTACGTAAGTATTATACAGGGTGGACCATTTAAGTTGAGACTACAATATCTCCAAAACTAAGCGTTTAAAAGGAAATGTCTTGAATGAAAGTTGCTTGATATTATGGAGGAGAGTAAATGCTATAAGTCGTGTTTCATCTGGAGGACGTTGTGATGGTCAATTTAGGGCCAATTTAAATTATCCCTAATTGTAGGTTCCCTTTTAAAATATTAAATTGACCCTAAAGTGTCCATCATAAAGTCTTCCAAACAAAACATGACTAATGACATTTACTTTCCCCCATAATATCAAGCAACTTTTATCAAAGTCATTTCTTTCTACAATACTTAGTTTTGGAGATATTGAACAGTCTCAACTTAAATGGTCCACCCTGTATAAATTTCAATGTTTCGAAGATATTCAGTCCTCCTCATCAGGGTGCTCATGAATTAGAGAGAACTGCTTATATTCTAAAAACTACTTTCGTGCTCACCAGTGCACACTTGATTTAACTTCAATAGGGTTATAATAGGCTTGTTAATGTTTGTTTACCAGAGTAATGCAAATGCATGGATGTCCAAATGCAATGGGACCGAGAGAATCGTAGCAGTTCAGTAATAGTTTTTCGGCACACTGATGCTTTGGGAAAATAAGAAAGTTAAGGTCACTCCTGTAGCGCTAGTTGAAGATGAAGGTGCATTTATAGGACCGATAGCCTTTAACGAATCAATAAATGTCCTCCTACAAACCGCTCTAAATACTGTCTTTATAGCTAAGTGTGTTAAGTAAGATACCTGGATTCTTTTGTGCCGCTTTTTAAAGTGTACCGCTGGGAATGATAAAATATTAAATCTCCGCTTCATAGGAAAAGCAATTTTTCATAGCGTGGTGAAAGGGGGAGCCTAAAGGAAAACAAATACACCTTTGTAAGCCTCCCTTGTTGCGGGTTATCCGGATTACAGTGCTCTCTACTGTACAAATAAGTCAATAACGTATGGACCGGAGGAGTTGCACCGCAGGCTAAGGGGACGCGATGATCGGAACAATGGAAAGGGCCTGGGGCAACTCGACGCTGCACAAAAGCGTCTCCTCGTTGCTGACAGATTGAGACGTCACATGAGGCCGCCGGGCTGAAACCCGACTTCAGCTGGCGTCGTCGTCACAGTAACACTAGTCGTCCAACCGGACCCGGCCTACATGTTCAATTGAGGGCACGTTCCTCACCTCGGACCACTCTCCCCCCCTACACTGCTCTAGTGCCATTCACACACGAGAGTCGCATCTCTCCAAACGCAACCCTCCTCCACTACTGCTTCAAGCTCTTATTACGTACCCATTATTCTTGTGAAAGATGGGAAGAAAATGCCATCAACCGCAAGTTAAAGAAATGGCGCCTTAGTCGGTGTAGAAATACCACGTGGCCGGCTTAAACATATAATAAAACAACTATTCTTCTCGTTTTCTGTTTATAAACGTAAGAAAAGTTTATAAAGGTCATGAACCACCAAAAGACATGGCGCATGTGTATACTGTATGTGTATGAGATTGAAGATTCTTGAACATTACTAGGCTTATTGTTTTCTATGCCGCTTAGTTTTGTTAGCTAGGGAAGCATAGTATTCCATTAAAAAATTTGACATCGAAGTTTCACTGCAAATGCGCGTTTTGAGATGTCCTGACCAAAAGAAATATTCTTATACAAAAGTTTCTGATGTGTGTATGTATGTGTAAGTAGTAAAACTCAAGAATGAAAAATCGATAGATATGGGATTTCACAATTTCACACTTGAAACAGATACTGTGCAATGATTCAAAGCGAATACTTTCAAGGAAACCTCTTACCCCTAAACTATCATTACATGGACAAATTGTTCTTTATCTTTTATTATTTTCTCTAAAAAGATTGTTCGTATAATAATTCTCATAACATTTCAGAGATATTGAGATATTAGCACAAAGTGCGTATCTTAGATTCTCTGCAAGCAGCCCCTGAAGTCTTGTTCATTCTGAGTGAATTTTATACCGGGCGGAAGGGGTAGAAATGTAATTCTTTAAGCCAGAGAAAGATCTTGATGAGTACATTGAGAAGCTTTATAAGCAATTTTCTTCTATCGTTCTAGATTTGCATAAAAACCCTTTGGAGAGTGAGAGAGAAGAGAAAATTGACTTTTATTTATGGACACTCTTTAACTGCTGTGGTCTTTAGCGTCCCATTCTATATTGGACGTGAAAGACCAGCAATTTTGCTGAGGTCTCTTTATCAGGCTTGAGGTTCTTTTACGTGCCGTAAATTTACGACACGGGACCATCGGCTTTATTTTCCTTCCGAAGGAAGCCATGTTAAGGATTTTTACGCCCGAAAAAACCTATCGCCCTCCGCCGGCTTTGAACCCGCGACCTCGTGAACTATAAGCTAGTATGGTAACCACTACACCACGGAGGATCACGGAGAGATATTTGGGAACCGTGTACATCCCTTTGCAACGGGTGGGGAAGACATTAACCGTAGAATCATGTCTCTACCACGCAGAATCCACTCTTTCTTTGGGAAGCCGGCCGTGAAAAGCGTTCTGTAAAGTGACCACCAGCCTCGCATTTTTCGCAACAATCTGCATTTTGATATTTATTACATTATACTACAAGAAACACCATTTTATCCACACAAGCACATATGTAGTCCGCTTAATCCATTTATTTCTGATTTGTAAGTTTTTCAATGCTTTCGCAAAACGATAACACTATACTGCCCATGCTAATACAGTATATAAGATGCAGTCTTGCATTTGGATTTGTATTTGTATGGAGGACAATATACATACCAAAAATAAAAGCAGAAAACTAGGACCAAGAACATAAACACGGATTATTCAGAAATTACTCCCAGAGCACACAGATATCCTCACGAGAGAAGGTACTAAACCTAATCGCAAATGATTACCACGAAATAAGACAGCGCTCAGTCGCATAGTAGTGAGAGAGTTACTAAGATATACATGATGTTTCTAAATTAGACTGACAAACTTTGGGATAGATAGACAACTTCCTTTGAAGCACTTTTTGTAAAGGAATTCAAGGAATGGGAACCTTCGTTCCAGTGCCAGAGAGGTTTATATGATTAAGTTGGTCATTCCCCCAGGAAGGGATTGAACTTATTAGAAATATAAAAATTGAATACATAAATCATTAATGTTACAGATATTTTGTTTATTGACTCAAAAATACAACACAACACACACAAATTATACAGGAAGAAAATGAAAACATACTGTTCCATAAACAGTAGAGATCCGTTGTTTCATTCTCATCAACATAACAGTGCTCTAACACACTTCCATTGACTTCCAGATAAGTAATGCCTTACTTTGTAGTACCCTTTCAAACCCGGTAAGTATTTTCTTGATTTCAGCTTCTGCTCAAACAAGTGTGCTGCAAGATCTTCTTCCGAGTCAACAGGAATTTTATACCAGTTTTATGTACTCCTATAAAAACAAATCAAGTGGGGTCAAGTCAGATGTGCGCGCCGGTCAGGCAGCGGACCCATTCCAACCTCTGGGACATGTCTTTATATCGTAAATAAGTCAAAGTCATCCCACTCAGTTAAGGTGGCAGAATATCCCTGAAAACCTTTAAAGCTATGAGAAAAGGAAGTCTTAACATTACATAGAAAGAGGAATTGTTCGAACGCTCAGGTTCTAGTGTGCCGACATTTGCGTTTCAGAATGAAAAGGACGCTCAATAAAAGCCACATCAGAGTCTACTCGTTATCAGCTACCGAATGCATCACTTGCTAGTGTTCATGCCGGGAAGGCAACATAAGCGAACGCTCTAGTTTTGTCGAGCGACTGTTGTTGTTGTTGTTGCATCATACGTAATAATAATAATTTAACTACTGCAAACTATTTGATGAGTTTTCTGATAACTAGAGAAACAAATGCAAAGTTAAACTGATTTGAGTTACGCCAACTACCAGAGCATGTATAACTGTTATTCACGAACTCTCTGGCCCAACTCTGGAGGCCATATTCTGCGATAATGCCGGGCACAAACATTTAAAGAAATTGTTTTTAAGTAGTTCTTCTCAAGCTATAACCTAAAAGGTCAACCAATAATAAGGCGCAAATGTCATTACACTTTCGCCTCAGGCACTTACCACATGATGCAACAAGGATAGTTAAATAATCGCATGAACATTTCTGGCGATAAACAATTATAGAAATGTCCTAGCAAGACACCTGATAAGCGAAGTATCAACCCTTCATGTGGAAACTACCCTTGAAATTTTGGTGATAGAAACGGTTTGTCATGAAAAGTCTACGTGTAAAAAATTAGCAGTTAGGTTTTACTGTAAAACTCAGAAATCGAGCAGCATATTAGTAATGTATGTCAATCTTTCATTAACGGATTGAAACGGACGTACCTGCCAACGAAAGGGCAGTAATTCATTACAATAAGACAGCCACTACAGACTTCAACTAGGGAAGTCCATCTGGATCGAATATTGTGCAGCTGCCGCTGCAGGATTCCGCTTCGATGTCTGTATTTTGCAGCTGAAACTAACAGATAATTGTTTGTATATGCATTTCTAATCTTACACGGTTTCTATCAATGAAATTTCAAGGTAGGTTTCGTCATTAAAAGTATGAACACAGCTTATACTTGTGAGCTTCTTAGGCAATTTTTAAGACGAGAGAGTGATGAGATTTCTGTTCTTCCAGGACTTTTATCCAAAATTCCTGAAGGTTTTACTATATTCCTTAGATTATGTAATTCATTATAGTTCATCATCAAAGAGTTTCAACTAATGCCAAAATTTGAACATTTTAAACTACAGAAAACTAGGCATTGGACTTCCAAGGAAAAATGCGAGTCAGAACAAATGTTATTGTTATACACCGGGGTGAGGCCAAAAGGTTTTGCAGCTAAAATATTAAATTTAGTTACCCCGGCATAAACATTGGGGAGCGTAACTGCAGAAGCAAACGAGAGATATCAGGAACTTGCTGCACAAATCTAAAGCAGGCGTGGGATTTTCATAACAAAATACACATTTAATACATTATCTGTAGTTTATTAAAATTGATAAGGTACCGTTATATTGTTCACAACAGAGGGAGATGTTCCACACACACGCGAGACACACGCATTCCTACACACACATCCACTCGCCTTGAAGACACACACAAGACTCACCCACACTACTAGTGACGCCACCAGACTGTGGAGGTGGGGAGGAAAATACCACTCGGACGGAATTCAAACTCCCAATCAAAATGATTATACATGACAATGTCACTGCTACACAGCAATAATGTGTCCGACCGACAATACGCACACATACGCTACATTATTATTAATAATGAACCAATGTAATAGGTAAAATATATTTTGCAGCTATACAAATGACATTGACATCAAGCTTCCGAAATTTCAACAGGAATTAGGTGCAATTAAAACAACACTTTTGCAAAAGTCAGGAAGAAGACTGTACCATCACTACTCTATGGTTCATAAACTTGGTTCTTAACAAAAAAGCAAAGTCCAAAAATAGAGCCAGCGATAATGAGACTATTAAGACCGCTAATCGGGTGCAGCATGTTAGATCATAATCGAAATTCCGAAATTCGCGAAGAACTTAGGATTACCAGTAAGAAACAAGTGCTAGTAATTTTACAAGCACAATGAGAGAGAGGCTTTTGTACTATTGGTTAAAAGTTTCCACCCTTTCCTCGTCTTAGGCAGTACTAATGAAATGAACTAGGCAACTTTATAATCTGCAAGGGGTTACTGTCCAGAGTGGTGAACAAATAGCTGAAAGCAATGACCTGTGAACCACCATTTTGTTGGAACAAAGTGTCAAGAGAGCTTGTTTATACAGCCGCGTTTTACGTGTCCGCTCTCACCAAATGACCCATAAAAGCCACATAAGTGCTCATTCACACACATACATACATGCCTGTATGGAAATGCCTCGTTTGTATTAGCTGATATCAGCCGCATTATGTATGTATTTTCCTGTTGCTACGGACAAAAAAAAACTGTGTTGCCGATATGTTTCACAGAAAAAAGACCGTAACGTTCATGTACCGTGCGAATTAATACACAAAATCTGATGTGTTACATTCACATGACTTTCTCTAGACTCTATCACTTATTAGTGGGTATAAAATTATTCCTACAAAAGTTTACTTTCCTATCTACTTTATTTAATCCAGATTAACTTTCTAAAAATAACTGCATTACACATTTCGTTATAGGTAAAAAGAACAGCGATAGTCAAATGTTTTATAACTGGACGCTATATACTGGCTTTATAATCCCATACTCTCTCAGTGGCATCGCGAGAGGCGACTAAAATTCGACAGAACCTAAAAATAATGGCGAAGTATTCTTCATTTCGAACTATTAATAAGGACATCTCAGAAATGGCTGATACCATGAAAAAGTTATTTGAAATAAACTCTATGTTTTAAAGAGATCTATATTTTTTGTTTAGTACATTTTCCTCTGTCGCTTTAACATTTACCAGTTACAAAAAATTATACAACATTCCTTACGAATGAAGATGACTTCATTAGCTATTCTCAGAAAATTCAAGATATATATTTTATTTTTCATGTAAATATTTTAAATATATTGTGTTTTAATAAAATCGTTAAAGCCATTTTAAAATAAAAGAAATTTCAAACAAAATTCCATGTAAAGGGTAGTTTGGGTTGGAGAAGTTTTCTTGAAAATCTTCATGTCGCATTTTTGGAAGGTAGTGAATATAAATGCCAAGTTTGCTATTTATCCGACTTTTCGTTTTTGTGTTATGCTGTTCATACACGCGCGCGGACTTTTCACTAATTTTTTTTTAATTCAGTGAGCCGCAAATCATGTATTTTCCAGGGAAATCTCGATGTATAATTTTTGGGTGAAATGCAATACCTTCTCAATACCTGTATGTGGTAGAGTAAATAAAATTACTAAATTTGAATGCAATGAAGTATGTTATTTTGAAGCAATACAATGAATCTGTATTTCGTAATGTATAATTGTCCAAAAGTCATAATAACTTTGTTCATTCACAAACATTTTTACTTTCTCTACTACGTATAGTAAGTAGGGGAAGTATTGTATTCCACCCAACAATTCGATACCAAGATTTCACCGGAAATATATGTTTTGAGGCCCCCTGAATCCAAAAATAGAATTTTTGGAAACATGTCCGTGTGTGTGCCTGTGTGTGTGTCTGTGTGCCTGCCTGTGTGTGTGTGTGTGTGTGTGTGTGTGTGTGTGTGTGTGTGTGTCTCTGTCTGTGAACAGCATAACTCAGAAACGAACAGTCGGATAAACACCAAACCTGGTATTTAGGTTCAGTATGTTCTAGAGATGCGACACGCTGCTTTTAAAGAAAATTCCCCCACCCCGGATTACCCTTTACATGGAAACGTTTCGAAAAATTTTAATTTTCTCAGAAATGGCTCTAACGATTTTGATTAAGATATCATATGTTTAAGATATTTTCATGACAAATGAAATGTATATCTCGAATTTTCTAGGAATGTCTCCAAAAGTATTCTTCATTGTGAACGACTTTTGCATAACTGATCAACCATAAGAGATAGACAATACTTTACTACACTAAAAATGTAGATCGCGTTAAAACACACAATTTATGTCATATACATTTGTTTTGTTGAGTGAACCATTTTCGAGATATTGCTTGTTATTCCCTTAAATTTTCCAATACTTATACGTTTTCTCAAATTCGTTATTCATTTTTTTTGTCCTGGTAATGCAAAGAGAATGGAATACTCCACATAGCAACCAGCTCTTAAAATATTTGACTATAGCTTAAAGCATATCAATTCCCCTTGGATCTACAAGAAAATTAGTAATAAGAGTAACATCTCGATATCTCGATTAACATGAAGCATATGGAGAATAAGCGTTTATAAAAATAGTTTGTACAAGAGTAGAGAAAGTCATGTGAGTGTAACACATCAGATTTTTTTGAATGATCATCTGTCTTCGTATACTTCCGTTGATGTCCACATCCAAGTTAATTGTACTTTACTTCATTCAGAGCCACCACCTATCTACTCATACAGTTTGTCCTCTTTTACCACTCTAATGCAGCGATATTAAAGAAAGTGGTGTTTTCGAACCTGAATTTATTTGCGGGCTCTCGCATCTAGCGTATAACGTAAGTCAACCATCTTTTCGTTGTGCATGGTCAGAAACAGTGAAATAACCAAACTCGCGGAGTAAGAGGGAACGTGGAATTAGGCATATTAAATCTCCTCTATATTAGCTCACCTTATGTTGGACATTGCTTAAATGTGCTTCACAAAATAACATACAGGTAATAATAATAATAATAATAATAATAATAATGTTAAACAAAGTTGAGTTTCGATGGATGAGGATTTAGAAAGGCGTTATTTTTTAAATTCTAGGCGTGCTCGTTTACAACGATGATGATTGGTGTCTACCCTTTCATTCCTTAGTTTTACTCATAATTTCTGCATCATTATTTTCAACATCTTTGTGAGATTGCTGCTGAAAACTGATATGCTTACATAAACTTTTTTTTATAAACGAGGTGTCTTCCGCACGTTATTTCTTTGTTTATCTTATCTTATAATCTATATTAATATGTTACTCAGTTTGATACTCGTAACTAAATTTTCTAATTCAGCAGCTAAATAACACATCTTCATTACAGTTTTACAATGGAACGTTCTGTTTTACCACTTGAAACAGATTTTGCTGTGCTTAACACATTATACTGTCCATATGCTTTATAACAATATATAAGAAAATCACAAGCTCACTATGCGCTTTAGATATGTATGGTACAAACAGAGTAGCAGTGTGTATGGGCATCTGCTTAAGCTGCGTATAAAGAGCAACATATGGGACGTATTTTTCAAATGGCTGAAAATTAAAAATTAAATTTTTGTGTAATAAACGACTAGCACTTCTGAAATAACGGACTTCCAATTATCTAAAAGTTTAGGTTTAGGGTTTTGGAATCGTGGCGAATTTCAGACTGCGGCCAGGCTAGGCGTATTTGGGAGGAAGGGATGTGGCGAGAGAGTACTAAGAGCGCCCAGATCTGATGGCGTCAGGCGCAGCGCAGCGGGGTCCGTAACGTTTCCAAGTCAAGCGTTCCTCCCCGTCAATGTGCACCCCGCCTATTCAGACAGATAAGTTCAAGCAGAATTTCCCGTGCCAAGGAAAGGGGAAAAAAGTTCTCTTCCTCTTTAAGCGCAGCACACCACCGACCACTGTGCCAAGCTCTGCAACGCTGAAGGATGAAAGGTAATGAGCGTGTTGTAATATCTTATATTTAAAACACTTAATCCGGACCTGTACATTTCAAAGCGGATTCTGGAAGCTTAGTTACGGCGTCTACTGAATCATATAACAAGCTTTTAGATTATTTTGTAAGCATTTTTGTTCGTGATTGTCAAAAAAAAATCCCCAACCTGTAAACTATTGGTATTAGGTTAACATTAAAATCCCTAATTATAGACACTGAACTCCAACGGGATGGGGTTATAAATAAGTTGTTTTATAAATGTTATTTTCATTAGAGATGCAATATAAATACAATGCAAACCTTTGCAGTAACCGTAAAGGTATCGATGTCTTTATAGGTCATTATTACATGACTTCCGTGGTGTAATGGTTAAGATAGTCGCCTGTCGCGTGTTTAATAGAGTTCGGCAGCACGCTTCAAATTTTAGCCCCCCCCATTCCTGATTTATCATTAATAGTTGGTCGTATTTTCATTCATTTAATGTTCTGTCAACGACGATAATTATTACACTTTCTATTTTACATTTATTGCAATGAACTGAGAATGCGCAGACACCACCTAAGAAATAAATATAATGCTGTGCGACTATTGAAAGTATAAATACATTGAGGCACATAGTTTTATCAAAGCCTTTTACACTTGGAGTGGACTGGGGGCGAATGACAATTTATGGTCTATTTATATGGTTATTAAAATATTTTTATATCCAAAGTTAGTCTGATAACAAAATATAAATAAGAACCTGATAATCTTCTACACAGTATACACTCGTTAGAGGCAACTGCGACCTACCCAGATAATTGAATTTAACACTTCAAAAGCCACTGATGCGATTTACTTGCGCCCGTACTGCTAAATCCCCGGTCTTTTTTTTATTAGCATTCGTTGATTTTTATTGAACAGAATCATCGGAAGAGAACAAATTGGCTTCCCTTACTTAATTTTCAATATTCAGACAAACTGTGGCAAAAGGCGGGTCATGATACTTTTAATCTTGGAAAACAAATTGCCATTTTAACTTCAGTTTCTATTATACATGCTAAATAAAAGTTATGGAACTTTATTTACAGCTATGTACTTGAATGTTGCTTAATAGTTTTAAAATATGTATTTCGTGAATTTTTTTAATGTAATGTCTGCGCATCGCTTAGAAAAAATTACATACTCAGGTATTTCAGAACAGTTTTTGGTAAATCAGCATTATTTTTCATTTTTAAATTTGACCATAAATTTCTTCAAAGCGCAGTTTACCAAACATATTTTACATTAATTTTTAGATAAATGCCAACTTATTTGTGTTTTCAGCAGCAACCATGCTTTATGTGATAGAATATCATTCTCGGAAACACAGAATATATTTTAAGAATATTAATGTACAACATTTTAATAATCATTTCGCTTTTAGAGCTTTTTCTTTGAAATTCCTGCCAAAAACCTTTATTTCTCAAATATCGAAATACAGGTGTGTCGTTTACATTCAAGAAAGTAAATAAATGCAATGGTTTCAATGAATGCCACTTCTAACAGGTATTTTCACATATCTAATTGGTTGTGGATGGAAAAGTATAGTAATATTTTCAATTCGTTCATAATTTTGCTTCCTTTATATTATACCGGGTTTGAATTTGTATTATTATATTACCCAAAGTGTTAATATGTTTATTCTCTATCACGTTCTTTTCATTCCAGCAAAAACTCGATATCGAGTAAATTTTTTGAGGCCCATGGATCCCCCCCCAAAAAACGCATTTTGTAAATTCAGTACTTTTCAAAGATGCAACACGAAGATTTTCAACAAAATCTCCTACCTCAAAAGTACTCTTTACAGGGAAAAGTTTTAGTTATTTATGATTTTTCAACAAATGACTGATTTTGATTAAAATACCATATATTTAAGAAATTTGCAGGACAAAATAAAATGTATACCTTGAGTTTTCTGAGAATTGGCTGTGAAGTCCTCTTCATTTGGAAATCATTTTGTATAACTTCTAAACCATAAGAGACAGACAGTTTACTTTACAGAATATATAGATTTCTTTAAACTACAGAATTTATTTCAAATAATGTTTTTGGTTTTGGTTTGTATTGTTCAATACTTTAATTTTGTCTACCGCCATTCAATTGTTTCTTGCGATGTGATGGTAGGTGTATGGAATTTCAAGGACAGCGTTTAGTGACCAGTTTATAAACATTTGACTATCGCTTCAGTTTTTTTTTTGTATCCACCTACAATGAAATGTATAATAAAAGTATTTTTGAAACATTTTATCTCAATTAACATAAATTAGATAAAAATAAGCTTTGTTTGTTTGTTGTTGTTTGTTTCTATCGTTTTATAAAAATAAACGATATTGGGTAAAGAAAGTCATTTGAATATAATACATCAAATTTTCATTTTATTTTGTAGAAGGCATAGATATACTTAAAATAAGGGACAGTATGCTGTGTTCTAATTAGGGTGGTAGCTTGTAAACTTCTATGTCCTGGGATTTGTTGCCGACTGATGGGAAATTTTATTTTAACTGGAATCATTTCTTAGCTTAAACAGAGTCTGAAAATTATTAATATATGTATCAACGCTAAACAAAAACTAATAAACCCAATATGTAATTCAGCAACATAAGCGAGTAATGAACACCAACCTCAGAAACTGCCGATATGATTGGGTAGTGAACAGAAGGAAGCATTAAAAGTTGCTGATTTTAGGCTAAGACCATTTAGTATTCCTTAATCACAAATTAAAATTAGAGTTGGGACATGGATATGATGAAGACAGGCACATTTCCTTTTCTACAAGAGTTTGGAGTTTGACTAGGCCTACTAGGCTGCGTTTGATGGTCAATGTTCCTGCAGCGATTGTCCACATTGTTTATGAGCAGCCGTATATCACGGAAATTTACAGAAAAACTATGTAAACATCATGCTTGGTGTACTATCATTACAGTAGTTGCTAGAATTATTACTATATTTGAGAACACATCCATTGTATCTCTACTTCATCTAGGTTTCTATCAGGCAATAGGCGACGATGTTTAGCTTGTGTCAACCTGGCCGAAGGCTTTTTTGCAGTTTTCCTCGGTCACTAAGCACATAATTTGATCCACGAATTTTCCTATGGTCCTTTTCATACTACCTTTCATTCCCTTCTTCACCGCCATACTAGGCATCGGTCTGATCACCCATCCTGGATACGCTATGATTCAGAGTTTGCTGGCTTCTCGACAGGCTACTGACCAAGGCCTTGACTTGCAAGTCTTTGGGTTTGTAAGTTCTACAAAGAGAAGGGTAATTCGTTGAAGAACAAGAACAACAACTAAACCTGTTTACTTGATTTTATTTTTTAGATAATGAATAGCTGCCCTATTAGGAATTGTAATATCTGTAAACCTACGATGTACTTTTGTCCAATACTTTGTTGCAGAAGAGTATTTCTCATATGCATCTCAGAAAAAATCGTCCTTTTTAATGAATAATTATCACCAACAGACAATGCAGCTTAACTCTTAACCAGTGATAAACTTCTGATCCTTGCAACTGCCAGAACTCAGCTGATAAATTCGAGCACCATTTTCCCTGAGCTTCAGAATTAATCTGAATCGGTGAATGTTGCAACTATCGTCCAGTCTAAAGCCGCTCTGAGCCATCTACCCTAACTCTAGACACGAAATGTTGCCCATTTATCTACGGAATTCTGGACATTGGTTTGAATGTAATAATGCCTTAGCTAGTCCACCGGCATTACCACATAGGGCTTCCGTAAGCGGTCCGAAGAAACTTTATGCAATTAGCGCATAGCTTTGTTGATAGTGACGCCCTCCGCCCATGTGTCACAAGGGTTGTGCTGTCAATTATATGATGGTCAATCGGAAAACGGAAAATAAATAATTTATTGTTTGACTGAAGTCAAACGTTTTCTTAAACATCAGTTTTCTATCTATTTTATACAAAAACTTCTATTTTTTAACTTCATCCATTAATTAAGACTTATGATACTTAAACTTAATCTTTCTTAGATTAAACGTGAAAGAATATTCACAATAATAAGAGATGGTTTAACCAAGCATTCAGAGGTTCCATCATTGTCAAGTACTTGAAGGTCTAAAGTGAGCAATCTGTGAGTGATATCATGCTGTTAGGAAGATGAATGTCTGCAAGAGGAAATCGACCCTAAGTTCTGCACATCGTTGATAACCTTAGCTATAGTGCCGCTATTTTCAACAGCTTACATATTGTTGATATCTGTGAAACTCGCTCCCTCATTACATGCCCGCGCAAATCGAAAATAAAATGAACACCGGTACGTTAGGGAGAACTTTGAATTTATCACATTATTTAAGGGTATATTACTTTTAACTATGCAATTCATATATATCCAATTTGTTAACTCAAACATGTATATAAAGAGAAGAAAATGTGACCCCTCTGGTCTTAAATATAATTTATAAATAAATTAATATTTGAAATGGCTGTATGAAGGAAGAGTTTATAAACAAAACTAAAAAATAGTTACCTTGTAAAAGTATTGAAGAATTCCCTCCTACTAACAAGACCAATAGTCAAGCAGAAATCTACTGTAGAGCCGAGGAGATAACGAAATCTCCGTGCCGCTGCATAATGCACGTTAATAGAAAATATGAGTTATAGGCTTGTGTGTGTGCGCGCGCGCATGTGTATTTTTAGATGTCGATTGATTGGTCTCAAGAGCGTTCACTCGCACCCTTCTCCTGGGAACTCTATGTTTAGCAACCCCTACGCTCCGTTGCCAATCTGTCGACAGTTGGTAATCTTTATCACGAGAACCCTTAGCGTGTTCGCCCAACCTGCACGCTACCAAGCATTTCTTCATATGTGGGTCGAATTTGCTATCAGTGATAATGGAGACGTACTTATGTAACGTAGTGCGATCCCACCTTATATACAGGGCGTTTGAAAACAAGTAGCCATCACACAAGTGAAACATCTCGAGTCAGTGATGATGCTAACTGCCTTAAAGATTAATAGCACTGTTAATGCACAACACCAAAATCCGGATAAATTTATAATTTATAGTAAATAAATATAAATAAAAATTCTGCGCCCAGGTTTTGTGCATTTTTAATTTCTGAATATAAGACATATTACATTAAACTAAATCAATTTAAAATATTTTCTTAAAATGTAGGAAACAAATTGCTAAACTATAACAACTGAGGCAGTATTTCTGAGGCATATAAACATTTACCTCAAGCCAATACTATTACGAAGTATACCAGTTTATTGGTTCATAATATCTAAGTAATAATTGTAAATGTTCATTAGAAATTATATATATATATATATATATATTTCAATAAGCTGTTGTAAGATAGAAAAGCCAATCAGAACCTATTTGTGAGAAGCGAAGCTACGCTAACATTGTTTTTGTTTTGGGTGGGGGGGTAAGTTCCCCACTTTTAACTACATTGGTCTTATCGGCGGCCTTTGGAATTTATTCCTAAGAATGATGCTAACTCGTATTCGTTGGATTTCTTGCACTCTATCATTTAGATCACTCTCTCATTCACAATTTCAGACTCAGGGGAAGATAAAGAATAATCTTGGCTAGAGAAAAATTCCCATTCCGAGAGCGGTATCGAACCCGGGACTCCTCCCACAGAAGGTAAGTGTTCTACCACTGAGCTACAGGGTCAGCCGCTAATATTGTTGTAACAGTTAGGAAATGACTTCCAGTGCACTACTATGTGTGAGGTTCGTTCGAGGAGTGGTTACAGCAATAATATGTTTATTTACCGCGAGTGATATAGGAAACCAAATTAAAATATAACATTTATAAGCTGATAATATGATAAGTGGTAAAATGTGTTTATTATATGTAAGCGATAATTATTAGCAGTATTAATCGGATACTTATAAAATTTCAGACCAAGCTAATATAAACAGACACTTAAGTATAAAAAATCAGTATTTGTAATATTATGTTTATACAACTGGTACTGTTTTCTAGATCTTGGATGTATCTTCAGTCTCCATATTTGTCAGTCAATCCGCCCCTGGAATGATACCCACATACTTGCTCGAATTTGCTATACAATCATGAATATGAGTACCGTGTTTGAAACCCATCTACCATCCAGATAGTGACGGCTGGCTTAAGAGACGAGTGATAGCAACCAATCATAGTTAACTGATGCATAACTTTAATCTTTTTGGCCAGTTGCAAGGGTCAAAGTTAAACATTGTCAAGCACGACAGCAACGGTGCGAAGACGATGTTTAGCGTTAAACGTGTCTATAATCCAGCCGACGTGCAAACCCCACTTTCCTTCCTGGACGGCAATTCTGGAAGAGTGACAATTTTGCGAGCAACAGATCACAACAATTAGTCTACACGAAATAATTAAAGGAAGTGAAACGTTTCCTATGCATGGAATACCGCACGCAAGAAGGAACATGAGCAACCTTACCGAAAAAAATAAATCTATTTAGGGTTTTCCGTAACCGTAATCAATGAACAATTAAAAATAATTGCAAAATTAGTTACACAATCACTTACAAAGATTAAACTCTCTAAAGTATACGATGTATTATTATTATTGTACTCGTATGTATGGATATAAATCGCGATATGACCTAGCAGTCAAAGCGACTATAAATAAAGAACAATAACAACAACAACAACAACAAGATTAGAGACTGCTCTAATCTGACGGGTAATGCGGAAAATTGCTGCTGAAAACTTCTGTAATTTTTGGTCAGGTTGCCTTATTCTTTAATACACCATTCGCGACACCACAATCCTTGATAACTATCACATAATATTAAATTTTATGGTATATTTAAGAATAAATTATGTATAAACCTAACCTTATAAACAGACGTTTGACAAAGCTTTATGCCGTTCGCATTAATGTAATATTTTGATTTTTTAAATGTTCTATTCCGCAACTTCGTTGTATTTTGTTTCTTCGAAGTTGAAGAGTTTTGTTAGTTCAAGAGTTGGAAGTGAAGTGCCTTATTTCGCCTAGGAGAAAGAAAGGATCTATGCCGGGAAAGGTCCAGAAATGAGGAAAGGATTGAGGAGTAGACTTTCTGAGGTTCCGCATTAGCACCCGCGTTAGTAACTGAAGGATGAGTAACTGCTGTTCTACCTAACGTCCTGATAGTGAACAAGGGAGGCCAACATTGGGAAAATGCCAGTTATGTAGCAAACGGATAGATGATTTAGAATGGAAGCGGTCGGTTAAGGAGTTCTTGTAATGGGTTGGTCGAGATGGTTTGGATGTTCTGCGGTAGGGAGCAGGACGCCCAGCCACACACGTTCTACTCCATGGAACTTCTGAGGTGTTGGTAGTTACCATATAGCATTGGTGGAAATCGACAGAGTCTAATGAAGAGTTCCATTCCTCGATTTTTACTTTCTCTACTACCTCTAGTAAATAAAGGAGTTATTGTATTTCACAAAAAGATTCGATGTAAGATTCCACTAGAAATGCATATTTTGAGGCCGAGAATAAACAGAAAACAGTTTTAGAAAAAAATATTCATGTAAGTGTATCCGTCTGTGAACAGCATAACTGAAAAACGAAAAGTTCGACAAATAGCAACCCTGGTACATAGGCTCAGCTATCCTTAACATGGAAAATTCTTCCAAATAGTTGATCTTCTCAAAAATAGCTCTAACCATTTTGATTAAATAGCACATATTTAAGAATTTACGGAACATAATTGTCTGGAAATAGCCTGTAAAGTTCTCTTCATTCGGAAGTAATTTTGTTTAATTGATAAACGACAAGAGGTAATACGTAATAAATGGATCTAAAAGAATATTTCTTTTTTTATTTATTTTTATTTTTGGTTTATCAATTTGCCTATATCCCTTTAAAGGGCATAATTTATTTCAAATACATTTTCTTAAATCAGCCTTTTTGACTTACTTTTGAGCTACATTTTTTCTTACTGATTTTAGCTTTTCATAGAGTGTAATTTTAGTGCTGTCGCTACTCAGTTGTTTCTCGTGATGTCACGGAAACCGTATAGAATTTCAAGGCCAAAATATACCAACACACTCGCTTTTAAACATCCGACTATGCATCGGTTTCCTCTATCCCTCTTATATACTCGGTACAACTGTGACCGCTCTCTTGAGCAGTTCATTTTGTTCAAAATCCCTTCGAGTATGCGCGCGGTTTACTACCGTCAACTTCTGTACGGTACTTTGGCTAACTCTGTAGTATAAGCCACAAGGCTTTGATTTGAGTTACCTCTACCTGCACACCATGGGGCAGTGGTTAATGTGCTTAACGTATACGTAAACAGCTCGACTCATATGAGGTATTACAGCATACTTAAGTAAAGCCGTGGTCCCGTGACTAGATTTACGGTACGTAAAATAACTTCAAGCCTGATAAAGAGGCCTCTTAGCAAAATTACGGGTCATATAGAATGGGACGCTAAGGGCCACAGTAGTTAAAGAGCGTCCATAAATAAAACTCAATTTTACAGCATACTTATACAACTTGGCAATCATGGGTTATCTATACCATTTGTAAAATTCGCTCCCAGCATTTGTTTGTAAAGTTGAGAGAAAACATCATCGTGTACAAACTAGTTTTATTTGCCTTCCTGCGAATTAAAATTACAGTTTTATTACCTTTATAGTAAATAACTGTTTCATTATCGGTCACGATTTCATAATTACAAAACTTCACCAACAAAGGTGAATTTTCCTTCCAATATGATTGAGTTTACAGGCTTGATGCAACAGACTCTTCAATGAAAACAAACACAAAAGCCAGGAATATTTCGATAAAAGCTGAAGCAACAAGTACTTCCATTAAAAGCAACAAGTTTCCGATAAAAGCTAACTTTTCTTTCCCAGAGAGTAAATAAGAGAAGGAAAGGGCAATATGCTTGATTTTCTGGGAAGGGGGGATAAATGGTATACTAACTGTACACTTCCCAATTTATAATTTTTCTCTCTCCACGCCATAAAATGTAATTATTACACTGTACGATTGCTGCCGAAGACAAAACAGCGTTTTATCCCCCCTTCCTAGTTTGTTCTTCGGTTCGCCTGTCATTCTAGGAGTTCCTATTCTATTAAAAGTGTCACTGTACAGTCCAGCTACCATAAGACAAGATAGATGGGAGAAAAGGCAACGAACACCAAGAGAAAAGGAACGGCAGAACAATTATACAGGCTACAGTAATATTGCTTCTGAAATTGTATTTTGTAACGCTTTCAAAGTTAGGCATTCCTTATTATAATGACTAAAGAATTTCTATTCCGACTATGTTAATCAAAGCAAAAAGGTTTAACAAAGGATTTTCATACATCTGTATATTACTTCACTATGGATTGCAGACGGTTTGGAATAAATATTACGGAAAGTACATAACTGAATGACAAAAATGACCGTTTATTAAAGCGTTAAGATACAGGCCGTTAAGATAAACTGAAAAAAAACTGTTAATTAAACATTTTATAATTCCACACAATACGAAATCAGTTTTAAAATGAATTTCCAGACCTTAATCTCCCAGGGGACACTGCGCTATCAGTCGCAAGGTTTATGCTTTTATAGTACTCTAAACTTGCATACCGTTTCCGTAGCATCGTGGTAATGCTTGGCGTTTGTTGTTTAAATGACAGAGATTCGCTACCACGGCATGAATACTGATTTTATTTTCTTCCTTATTAATCTTTAAATGGTTAATCCCATTCACATTTATTTGCAATTTTGTCCATGACCATAATTATTATCCTTTCTATTTTACTTACATATATTGCCATGACTTGCGCCCATTGGATTCGAGTGTGAAACGGAAGGGATTCGGCATCGATCCAGGAATTAGGATATTGTACCTACATCCCACGAGGGAGGGAAGAGGTGAAGGGAGACACCGTGCGGCCGGAACCAGGAGTGACGGCACAGCAATGACAGGGCCCCTGTGGTTTCCAGATCTAGGCGTCCCAGCAGTCGGACAGGCAAACCGGGAAACCCGCCGCACACAGGGTCCAACATCCCCCTCCAAGGGACGGTCCTTACACCCCAGCACCCAGCCGAAGGCCGAGGGACAGAGAAAGTTCACACAGGGCATCCTTTTTCCCTGCTACGCTGCACCGAAACACCATCGCCTACACTTTAAGTCCCGAAACAGACCAAACGAAGTGAAGAATGAATGAAATGATAATAGAATGAAATGAAGGGACAGGACATTCGGGGATGAAAGAAACCACTCCAGCATTCGCCTGGCGACCTGGGAAAACCCTCGAAAAAACCCATGGATCAGAGTGACCGGGCGCCGGGGATCGAGTCCAAGATCACTCGAATACTGCCACAGGCGTTACCACCTGAGCCATCCCACTCGGTGCATTCGCCCAAGCATGTAAACAGTGCCTAAGACACTGGAGCTTCAAGGACATGAGTTTACCCGTTTGTTTCATGTGGTACATGATGGGATTTGACCGTTTCTCCCAGCTCAACTCGTTTGAAAAGCAACAGCGAATATACTGAACTATGATCGAGCTTCTGGTTATGGGGGAAATGGGCCCTATTGGGTACTTACGCGTTCGAGTATTCCCTCGTTCGAGAGTTCACATCATAGCGGTGTTGTCAGGCGTACTGCTTCAGTGCGTTAAGGCAAAGGAATGACAATAACCTATGCCATGTTACAGCGTTTTCGACTTTGCTTCTACCTACTGTTACGATCAAAAGTTGTTTTACTATATTGTGATACGCAAATTCCATTTTCATGTTTTGTTTTATCATTACCCCTAAGCAAAAATACACGAAAATATGCTCCAAAATAAACATCATAAAAGCTTCACATACAATTTAATTCTGAATTTCTGTAAGAGGGAAAAACAACTCAGTCATCTATATAAATAAACATTACGAATTAGATTATTATGCAACAAATGAAATAATGATTATTCTTTAAATTCCAGTTGTGGGATACAATTGCCATTAAAGTATGATACTAGGAACCCTTAAACTAAATTCAGGTTAATTATTCAAAAGTTGTTGCTTTACTAATAATATATTATACAGCTAGGTTCACTATAAAAATAAGTTTATTATATTTAAATTTCATTTTCTTTTAATGAGATACAAATTAAACAAGCTGAGAAAAACTTCGTAATTGCGAATGACGATACTTAAGGGCAACTTAATGTTGTACAATATGAAATCTGATAAAAATAAAACCAAAGACAGTTTTAAAAAGAAATTTTAATGCACTACTTCACAGAATGTATATTTAGGCTGAATATGTATGCCTTGGTTCTGGGCTAATTTCATGTGTACATTATGGAGTTCATTTTCAAAATCTAAATGAGAAACTTAGGTGAAAATATCGCACCATACATTATCAGGCTGTCTCGTATGCTTCGGGCTAAGGAACTAATAATTTAAAACAACATTTTTCTGTTAGCAATTTATGCTTCCGATAAATAAATCTGGCCGTGAATGAACATAAAGCCATCAACATTTTCGGGTGAAATAAAATGTAACATATTAATAACTTAGTTGTATTTTAGGAATTTACACTTCCAGCAAATTAATGTTGCTGTAAATGAACACAGTGATCAACTTTTTCAGCTGAAGGAGAATACAACATAATAACTTATAATAAAAACAATTATTTATTTTTGTTTTAGCCTTTTACGCTTCCAACATATAAATGCTGCCGTGAATGAATTCCATTAGATAAAGAATCATAATATATAATAATCTGCAATGCCCAATAGGCCAAATATGGTTTCATAGAAGGAGCAGATTTAGTGTTTCGTTCAAAAAGTGGTGGTGACTATCACAAAGAGATGAGTAATGCCGGATTTAGAGAATGGTTTACCGATTCCCATCAGGGACTGGAAGATGAAGGGTATGTGATACTAATGGACAATGCTTAAAGAAAACATTCCCAATACAAATCCTAAGAAAGGTGACATTTTGTCATGGCTTCAAAGCAAGACTATTCCTCATAATCTACATACAATAACCGAATGATAAACTAATTGTAAAACAGCCGACTAAGCATATTATTGTAATATTTGTAATTCATTGTTGGTGCATATATTCACGTATCAGTTGTGACCGTTGACCATGCTTGTATTTCACTTGTATCACAACTTCATTATCACCACTTGAGCTACGTACGAGGGCTGATCAACAAAGACTGAGACTGATTTTTTTCACAGATGTTTATTACTCCAATTCAATGTTTACATGATCTTTTTCAAAGCAGTACCCTCCTACTTCAATGCACTTTTATAGTGTCTCTGGCAGTTCTTGAACACGTGCTGCAGACCATTCTTTGTCAGGTCCTTGAGAATCGCCTCACTTTTCTTGAACACTGCTTCAGAGTTCTCAAATCGAATACCCCTAAGCTTTGCCTTTAGTGATGGGAATAAAAAAAAAGTCACAGGGTGCAAGATCGGGGCTATAAGGTGGGTGTGGTACACAGGTAATGTTGAATCGAGCCAGAAACTGCATGACTTGATTTGCGACGTGAGGCCGTGCATTGTCATGATGAAGTCGCCACCAGTTCCGAGAAAGCTCTGGTCGTTTCTTTGCAATGTGCTTCCTCAGTGTAGCCAATACTGACGTGTACTATGCTGCTGTAGCAGTAGTGTGAGGGGGAACTGCATGCTGGTAAATATTCCATTACAGTCAAAAAATGTGATCACCATCACTTTCCCTGCAGATGGAACAACTTTTGCCTTTTTTGGTGTTGGAGAACCTGGCGATTTCCACACTGTGCTGGCTTGTTTTCCTTCAGGATCATAATGATGCAGCCATGACTCATCACCGGTGATAATCGATTTAAAAAATGCATCACCTCCATTGTCTGGTATGCGAAATGCACGTAGGGTCTACAAAATAGAGCATTACTACCAACCTACCAATACGAAAGTGCTGCCGCCTACCAACATTATACATAAAAACACATTCTATTCAAATATTTATGCTACAGATACGAAACTATCACGGAAGCTACAGGAAAAAACAGTCTCAGTCTTTGTTAATCAGCCCTCGTATAAGGAAGGCAACAATGCTATAGTACCGCCGATTTATCTCCGGCTCTGACATTTAGCGCGACCTAGAGAGGTAGTGTTGCCAATGCTTACCCCTACTCTGAACACACCTGTGCCATCTCTTCGTAAAATGCAAACGATGAAATAGTTGCCTATGTTAGAGTATTTAAAGTATGCAGATAGAATTTACAGGAAACTTAAACAAGGGTAACGCAGTAAATCGTATGCGCACAGAAAACAAACTTCACCTGGACTAAAGCAAACAGGTACTGACGACACGTGCTTCACTTACAAGAAAATCGGCAACACAGCCCAAACTGCAGTGTACGCACCGAAGAGGGAGCCTGTAATTGGTCCTAGCAGACAACTTCCACCCTTTGCTCTGCGAGTCAACTCAGCACTGCAAACCTTGCCGGATCTTTTATTCCTTTCTTTCGTGTTGTGGTTTATGTTCAGCAAAGCTCTAAGCAACAACAGTGGACTGTATTTATTACAGACTTAAAAGAAATCAAATTACAGTCCCCATTTAGCTGTTGAAGCGACTCAGAATAGCTTCCTTTAGCATGGAAATGCACAGCGCTAGTGTTGCTAAAGGTGGTCATTCTAATATATACCTGTCTCTTTCTTGTCGTCAGGACCGGAGATACAGCAGCGTAGGTATAGTGAAGTAAACGGACTAAGCCTTCCCCTTGGACCTGGTCACTTTGGGCGTTCGAACAGGAAATTAGACATATACCCGTTCAATATAGCAAACGAATGGTCTAAGAGAGGGACACCGCTCGGAATCCAGTTTATCCAAACCGTCCGTATGCAGCTCATATGTGTTCGAAGGCATGAATGGTACAACATAGTGACCAAAACTCGTTCGATGGACAGCTCTACTGGACACCACCTAAGATATGTTTTCGATAATGCAGTCCTATCGCTAAAAGAAAAGAAAATACTATGGATCTCATAGATTTGCAAAACACACGTCACTCAACACAGCCGTGAAACCTCCACGCTGATAGATACGCTTGCAAAACATGAAATACACATAGATACATAGGTTCGCCGAGGACTTTTATACTTTGGTTAAACTAACACATAGCCCAGGTTCAAGTCTCAGTCGCCTTCTTGGCTGTGTGCAGCATGTGTATATTAATATTATGTAAATTATTCACATTTAATGTAATTAGCTTTAATTATGAAGTCCGTGGCAATAGATATTAGCTGAAAGAAAAGACAAATATGAAGTTGCTGATGACTTTATGATCAAATCATTTTACACCAAGTATGCAACATTATGGAATTTATCTTGCCCAAAATTCTACTATCACAGCAGCCTCCAATACAAATGTATGTCCATTACAAAAACGAAATCGTTAGTAACGAATGTGAATCAGACTCGATTCACGGAGCAAGACACGAATCGCACATCTACGGCTCTCCGTACTGATGCTCTTACCGCTTGAGCTACCATGGTGGAATACTCGTAGGCGCGTTAAAGGGAGGTGTACCAGATTTTACTATTAAAGTTAGATGTGTAATTTGTTTAGGTATTTTGGAATATTCAACTATGCTATCTTACTGCAGTTTCAAGTCGCACACCTTAAGGGTGTGCCGTTATGTCCTTTTTAGCATTATTTTATTATTTTTCAAATTTTTTAGTCGCTTTAGTTTTAAAGATATTGCTTGAACTCTTTTATTGGTTATTATTTACTAAAACTTTGTCTACAGCAAGTTTCAAAATATTGAAAGTCACAGAAAAATTAAATTTTTAAATAACTAAGTTTATTTTAGTAGAAAAAAGTCCTTACGTAAATAACTGTTCTACGCATGCCAGTGCAGGCTGTTGGTTAGATCAGCGGCATGGAGAACCGAAGAACTGCGGTTCAAATTCCGGCTATGGCATTGATTTTTTTAGTTTATTTCTATATTTTAAACTTTAGCCTACACACGGCATGTGTGGAAGAGCAATTAATTAACATTTATTGACTCAATAGTGATTAACTATGAAGCCGGAGCTTGAAGTTCTTAGAAATTGTAAGTCACCTTGGAGTAGTTACCTCAAACATAATTTGAGAACGCCTTGTAGTATACCGTCAAAAATTCGAGTCAGTTCGAGAATTTAATATTGTGTCGGCATGTTGCCGTGGTAGCTCAATTGGTCAGACCAAAAGTACGTAAAGTGGAAATTCCGTGGTTCAAGTCCGGGCTATGACATTGAACTTCTCAGTCTGGTTCTGCCTTTCCAGTATTCCTTAATGGTTTTACAGAGCATTATATGAAGGAATGAAAAGAATTAACAGAGTGGAGACAGGAAGTATGGGAGGAAAAATGGGGAAAAATGGATGGAAAAATAATAGCAATTAAAATGTTAACAAGAAGAAAAGAAAAGAAAAATAAGAACTTGGGGGGAGTTCTTAAAGAAAGTAAAAGAGAAATGGATTGGAAAAGTAAGAGAGGTAAGAAAGGTAGAACAGCAAACGGAGGAGGGAGAAGATGGGCAATGGGGATTAAGGGTAGCAAGGGATGCTTATATGAGGCAGAAGGCCAGGGTGCCAGGCAAAAGGAGCAGTATAGCTGGCAAGGGAATTTGAACATAGGTTAAGTTAGTTTATAAGTGGAATATTGTAAAAAGAATTGCATATATATAAAGTGTACAAATCAAGTTATCTATCTATCTAATCTAATCTAATTAATTTATCTATCTATCTTAATGGTTTTAAGAACTTGCACAAAAGTGATCCTTCTAACGTAATATCTTCTGAAACTGAAATCTTTTCTGTTAAGCAAAATCTAAAATATATCCATAAGAGAAAATGGGCTATAAAATTGGAGCTAACCTAAACAGATACCACTAAACTGCATTAAAATAGGTATCTAAAGAGGTGTTAGAGTGGTAGAACAGCTTTAAGTGATTTGGATCACGTTTTTATACACCGAGTAACAATGCATTTAATGCCAAAAATAAATTAAATTTGAACTATTCTCGTCATTGTTTGTGAATATCGTCCTTAAAACTTCTCATCCGATTCAAGTGTCTCTAAATATTCAGGCCGATGTCAAATACCAGATATTTTACCTGAATAGAAGGTTCAGCATTGCAAGTCGTCTTTGAGGTATGATATCTCGAGTAGTTAATATCGCCTTGATGTTTACCGGGGTACCTGAAGCAGATGCACTTATGGGGATCTCGCCGAGATAGCTCAAAGGTAAGAGCATCAGCACGGAGAACCTAACATTCGTGGTATTGAATTTTTCAAATCTGATTCCTTTCCGATTTTCATTTGTTAAATGAAAACAAAGGTCTATCTGCCCTTTCCTTCTTCTCTTTCGCGCAATCTACGCGTTTTATTGCAAATCTCTCACCTTTGTATATGATACCAGCTAAACTAACTCTTATCTTCCCTGTCTTCAGACCTTGTATTGACTTCTTATTGGATCAATCGGAAAATCCTACACGTTACCACAGCAATCAGCAAGAGTACTGAACTTTTCTAGTTTTATGAAGGAAACTGACTGAGATGTGCGATTAATGCTCCCTCTGTCATTCATATGGGAAACTTGATTAGAGGACAGTGCATTACGGATGTCAACTTTTGATATAATTTTTTTTCACTATTTTTGTTTCAAAATATATGTATCTACTTATTTTGAATTAAAACTGTACGAGTAATGAACTGCCTTTATTGAGCCAGTTAGTTTAAATAACTTCTTGCTTATTAAATGAAGTGTGCAGCTATTGATGTTACAAAATTTGGGAACTCCTTACTGATATGCACGTAAATTCAGGCCTGCCAGCCTGCTGTAGTGTATGGGCCTTTTCAAAGGTTTTAACTACATTTTGTGAAGAAAGTGTTCTGGAAATTAGGCAAGTACGCACTTGTTTTTATTCAGCTTTCTTCTACTATGGATGGTGGAAATAACCGTTTTACACAAGAATAATATTGATCTTTACTCTCATCAAATCAAGGTTGGATATATTTAATTTCTACAGCCCACAATTTTATTTTGAAATTCACTTATACTTTAGATAATATCTCCCAGTATTTATACGTTTCTTCTAAAGGGTACTATAGCCCAATATCAGGCCTTCGACTTCTTTATTTCCTTCTTACATTTTCTCCACTCTCCTCCAAGTTGCCGTACTAAGTAGTTTTCTAAAGTCAGCTGTCGCTGCATCAATCCAATCCTTAGTCGTTCCGAATGGAATTTCCACAAACACTCTCTCTTCCATAACTTTAGTGTTTATATTAGGTATGCCAAATCACTGAAATATTCTGCGAAGATTAAGTTTTCTTTGATTATCTTTATGTTGCAGACAGCTTCATCTTTATGACCAGCAGATTTTTGATAGCAATATGCCAACATATACACCAATTGCATTAAATTAGCGCAACTGCAGTTTCAATTGGTTTGCAAATAATCACGGCATACGTCTCGTAAAAATCACTTCATGTCATCAGCTGTTAACTTGGCGAAATAATAAACTCATAATATATTAAAGTCATTGAGTTAAAATAACTCGATAAAGCTCATTTTCGTGCACGGAATGGCTGAACCATCATATGATATCGACAAAAGCAATTCAAACAGATATGCAGGTATGCTTTGAGAACGGAGACCATTTGAATACTGGGACCAGTAAACCCTGCCCATGGAATTGTGATATTGCGGACATCACTGGAAGAGGACGCGGTCTAGTAGTGGAGATTGGTAATTCTTGCCCCCACTACCATTTTTCTTCCACGTGCGTAAGACAAACGCAGAGAGTATTTGTATCTCCTCCACCCTAATACACTAGTCCCGAGTGCTGACCACACGGCGCGAATTGGACTGTTTTATGAGAGCAGCTGCACGGAGACTTATTTTCGTACTTTATCACTGTAAAACCAAATTGGTAACGAACCGCCTGTTGATCCCGGGTTCAATTCCCGACTGGTTGGGGCGGAAATTTTTCTCTAGCCAAGGTTATTGCCTATTCTCTCCAGATCTGGATATATGAACGAGTGTGTGAATGTGTGTGTGTGATCTAATGTATAAAATCCAAAGAAAAACCAGAAATCCAATGAAAACTGTATATGAGTTAACGCCATTGCCAATAAGCAATAAGTTCCAAAGGTAAAAGGCCGACGATATGATCATTACAAATGAAACCGGGTATAATGGAATAATAAAAAAATCCACAAACAGTTTAATTGTCCTCTTGCGCCTTTGTGGCTTCAGAGAGGAAGGATTGAGGTGGGGATTACAAAGGGGGACTGTATCTGTTGGCGGCAGCGGGGTCCCTAACATTTGCATACGCCGCACACCATCGTCCACTGCGCCTGGCCCTAAAACTCTGCAAAAGCAAGAGGAAAGTAAAATGAGAAGGAACAAGGGCGCTGTTTAAGAATCCGTCCCAACTTTCGCCTGGCGTAAAGGGAAAATCTCGAAAAGAAAGCCCTTAGGATATTCGGTCACTTCAGGGTTTGAATCTGAGACCTCTCAGGCAAATTAGAGGCAGATGCTACCTTTTAAGTCAATACATTTTAAGTAAACAGGTTCCGAAATCGGGATGCAGACATCATTAATGTACCTTACTGTACTAAGAGTTATCATATGTTCAAACCCCATGGTGTACTATTTTCACTTGAAGCATATTTGTAAGCAGCGGAATATTGAGAAGAGACTAAACGAATTGTGTGGGGAAAGCAACGATTTTGTTGAACCGTTCTCGTTCCCAGCTTTAAACCACAATATGCAGCTAGCTCTCTCCAAGCCTACAAAGAGCACCAGTGGCCCGGAATATTGCTTCTGTTTTGTTTTCTCCTGCTTTTTTCTAAGTGGATTAGGGCGAGACGTAGCACAAAATGCAAATGCTAATATTTCCCGAAGCATTGATTTGTTCGAGTCTGCTAGTAATCCACCATTGTATTAAAATGGTATCATGCCTATATGTATTTGAGTTTTGTATTCTTTTGGGAAGGGCATATATTGGAGCGTAGGAATACTTTTGAGTAAGTCACTGAAAATGTATCTACTGAATATTTATCTGTTTATTGTAAAAATACCATAATAAAGTGTTTTGCAATGTGTTTTTTATTTATTTTTATATAATTTAAATTTTATTACCATAAATAACTGGGACCCCAAATGTTAGAATGAAAACGGCAATTAAAGAGTATATGCTTAAGGTACGTTGCAAAGTACAGGTAACACACACTGACACTTGCTTTCATCCACAACAGTTTTTGAGACCGAAGCACCGTGTTAACTTAAAAAGGAGAAGAAGAAAAAATTCAGTGTTAATAACATTCCTGAGTAAGATTTACATTTTTTACAGTATTCAACATAATAATCTGCAATTTTAACCATGTGAGAATAAAATAAATAGAACGTATTACATTTAATGTTGATACATATATATATATATAGATTTCGGATACTTTAGTATTAATAATCAATTAATTATATGAATCAATTGTTCCACAGACAGAAAATTTTATAATTAAACCATGCACAAATTCTCGTGTTATATTAATTTATTGTACGAAGAAATAATTAATAATTTTTCTCTCGTGCATTTAGTTTCTGACAAATAGATTATTAAAATCATAATTTATCCTGTACTTTTGACAGTAATATTAACCTCGAAAGTTATTATTAATCAAGAGAGTCAACAATATACAAGGTTCATTTAAAATATTTTTGTTTAATTATTATATCACTAACTTGTAAAACATCGGATGTGCAACAGTCACAGGACGATTTCTAGTCATTACTAATTCACAAGTTTTCTTTACAGGCATTATATTATTATTTAAAATGAAATTCTTCTAATCACTACGGATTAACAACAACAAATGTTTTCTTAGAAGCAATTTATAAATAGACACATCGGGCTCGATTACTTGTAAGGTGTGTAAATAACATTCAACGTTTATATCACGAATCGATTTTTGTTGATCAATCACGAGGTGAATAAAAGAACCAATTTTTTTTTAAAACCGCTGCATAAATGGTTTATCAAAGCAAACTTCTACCTCAGAAGGATTTAAACAGACATGTGAAAGTGTTTTAAACAGGTGCTAGTGTCAGGAAGCAATGCATTTCTGCATTTTTCCCATAGCAATTGTTTGTCCATCTATTATTTTGTCGGTTAAAAACGGAATGAAATATAGCGTGCAAAAATGCAGTATGCATATTTTATGCAATTAAGTAACAGCTCTGACGTATACTGTAAACAGAATGATTAGAAACATTGTTTTGAGAAAATTTGTATCAAGGATTTCTAAATGTAAAGATTATTTGGGGGGATTTCATAAAAATCTTAGCCAGCATTCCTAAAGATACCGAACTTAAATGGGAACTGTTTGGTTCTTGATTTCTAACTTAGACTTTTTACACAGGTACATATAGACGGACACAAACACAGCAATAACCTATATTTATTTCTTTTCATTCTTTTATTGCGAGAATCTCTAAACATATTTCGGAGTGGAAGTTTTAAAAACCAGACTTGACAATATCATGACAATGTGCCGGCTCACGCGTTGCTCCCGTTCCGCAGCTATTTGACAAAACATCAGACTCCCGTTGTGTTCCATCCACCTTATTCTCCGGACCTAGCACCAGCACATTTTTTTTAGTTTCCCAAACTTAAAACCATCGTTTCCAAACCATAGAGAAAATTCAGGATAATGCGACAAGAGACCTGCGATCCATCCCAGAAAGCGCGTTCCAGGAGGTTTTTTAAAAATGGAAGAAACGTTGTAACGGTGTATTATTGCCAGTAGAGGGGGCTACTTTGAGGGGGGCAGTGCTTAAAATGTTGCACAATGATCAATAAATATGTTCTGTCTTGTTTTGAACACACTCGTAAAATGTAAAGAGATACGTTAACTTCACGATGTATGACTTCAAAACAAAAAATCGTAAGAAACTACATATGAAAACACTTCTAAAATAACTGACATACATATGATAAATGTGCATCTACGTTAAATATTTTTACAACTCTTTAAATTGGAGGATTTATAATTGTAAAACGAACACTTATATCTCTAATAATTTTGGTGTGTATTCACCAAAGATTTCTCTTAACGCAGTTTTTAGCATCTCAGAACTGTTCATGTGACTTGGGTGTAAACCCCCTTAGTATTAAACCTTTTACGGGCCAATTTAGGCCCAAACATTTTGAGGATACATTAAGTTTAGAACTAAAGCAATATTTTAAAATACTTTTGGCAATATCACCCTGCGCCTACCTCTATACAATATAAACTAATGATAATCTATTGTTCTTTCCGCACAAACCGTGTGTAGAACAAGGTTGGAAAAGTAGAGCCAGACTGAAAAATCGTTGCCATCCGGGATTTGAACTACGGATCTTCCGGTTTTTGAGCCACTATGGCAACATGTCGGTACGACACTAAATCTCCCAATGCGGGTCAGTTGGGAATCCGTGATTCACATTCCGGATGTCAACGATTTTTTCAGTCTGGCTCTAAATTTCCAACATAAACTAATATTAATTATTAAGAGTCTAAGAATAAAGATCCCAATTTTGAGAACACTTTTTCTATTAAACCTGAACACATTTTATACTTCCCCTAGCTATTAGGAAATGAAAAATAAGAAAAAAAGTGTGATAAGAGTAAGCAGGTTGCAAAGAGCTTCGAGTCAACGAAGTTGTAGCTATGCATTGACTATGGTTTCCATTCAGGGCTTATATAATGCTTATGAAAGCCATCTTCCACTGTACCTTTGTCCTTTACGTAATCAAGGTTGTTATGTGGATCACAATTGCATGTTAAGTTTATAAGCCGAAGCCATTAGCTGTCTGTCTGAAATATGAAAGGTTCACCGAACGCCAATAAATATATTATCTAACAGTGTAATTCAAAGAAGAGTTTACCGTTGTATACATATACTAGTACGCCAATTGTAGCAGCTAATTGGCAGAATGTATAGGATGATGTTACAATGTTAGGTAACATCAATTACGTTCTTCACGCCTTTTACACCTTGAAGTTGAGTAGTTTAGATCCATGGCTCCTCCCAGAAGTCCAGAACTGTCAAGGAAGTATAGCCGTCATAGCAACCTTCTCTAAGATTTCCATCATTCAGGAACAAATAGAAATGACACTGTTACTCTCAGGTCAGTTATTTGTGTTCCAAAGCAATAAAAGTGAAATCACACTAAACGCAGTAGACAATTGAATATCAAAACGACGATTGTTATTGATTGTATGGCAAATACCATATTATGCCTAGATGAAAGTGTACATAAACAAATCTTACAAGGATGGGTCCCAACCCTCTAAGCAATATGTAAGTAAGTAGGTAAGTAAGTAAGTAAGTAAGTAAGTAAGTAAGTAAGTGAGTGAGTGAGTGAGTGAGTGAGTGAGTGAGTGAGTGAGTGAGTGAGTGAGTGGTAAGTAAGTAAGTAGGTAAGTAAGTAGGTAAGTAAGTAAGTAAGTAAGTAAGTAAGTAAGTAAGTAAGTAAGTAAGTAAGTAAGTAAGTAAGTAAGTAAGTAAGTAAGTAAGTAAGTTATGTAATACTACAAGCACAAATTCTTGATACAAACAGAATAATAATATCAACACAACCCATAAACAAGTTTTACAATTTAATTATGCATTTAACTTCCTTGCTTCTACAATGAGTTGCTGTAGCGTTGGGGCCCAAAAGACTCAAACCTTGTTGTTTTCGAGCTTTTGGATCCTAATTATAGCTTAAAATTCGATACCTACCATTATTTAACTTTCTTCTTCCTTTTGCTGACTAATTTTCCTTAGCCATTTGGCTTTTACTCTACCTAAAATATTTCCAAATTCTATTATGTTGTTCCTTGATATTATATTCATAAGCTTTTTCAACTGAATTTCCTTTGGTAAATTTGATCACTCCTTTATTCAAAATCTCTGCCTACGTATATTGGTTTCCTCACATTCCAAAATTATGTGTCAATTGTCAACTTTCCTGTTACATAAAGGGCATTTCTCTATATCGTTTCCTATTCTTGAAACTTTCAGTTTCATAACCCCTGTTCTAGCCCATGCAAAGCCTTCCATCGCTGCTTTGTCACAAATGTCAACATAATTTTCCCTGCTCCAGTCCATTTTAAACTCAAAGAACTTTTCGAATTAAAACTTGCGAATATTTCTTGTTTTCAATATCTTCGAGTCTCAGTCTAATGTCTTTCCAGAAACCAATTTGTAACAGATCCCTATCCTCCCAAATATCTCCAAAACTGACTTCATCTTAACTTCCTTTATCTTATTGATCCAAGTATTTATCTTAAAATATGCAAGAAATCACATAGTTTAATAAGATTTGCGAATTATACAAACAGAAATGTATGATTATTTCATATTTTTTAGTCAATACCAGTGTCCCTTGCGAATACTTCGTTTAAGCTAAATAAATATTTAAATAGTCATTAAATTGTCGTCCACCCATACTTAATTTATTTAACTATGACTAGAGAGAATCATAGACACATGCTTACTGCTTACAGCAGATGACTACACTGACTATTCCACTCATATGCCATAAGCTCGATATGGACGAATAGCGTTTAAGAACGCCTCGGATATCAACCAATCATGGTTTCATAACAGGGTAATTATCGTATCCAGAGGAAGAGATAATTGTCGTCCGATAATTATACCTCCCATTTAATTGGTTTCCAATTTAGGGAAATTCAAACCAAAATGGTAGTTTTAAGATTTGGGTAAGCGTCATTCATTTAATTTAGTTTAAAGATGATACATTCCAGAGTATCTGCATTTTTATTCATTAAATGTAACATTTTATCTTTGCTTTTGCGTGAGACCTATGGTTGTGCATTTCTTTTTCATAGCTGAGCAGCAGTTGGTTCTTATGGTATGATATGCTGCGATGTGGTGGTTTGTTTTTAGACAAGCAGAAATTATTTAATTGGGTATGTTTTACATTAATGACAACTTTATCTATATCGATTTGTTTTCGCGGAATAGTCACAAGACACATCAGTCGAGGTTTTTAACTTAATCGGATAAGTTCACGAGTGCAATGAATCCTCAAACTTTTCTATAGTCTCAAACCTCTTATGATACCACTTAAGATGATGATATGTCATAATAATATATACTATGCTCTTGACACTACTCTAATGTTATATAAAGCTGAATATGGTGTCTATTGGTGGGAAACCTAAAAATGCATTAGCGAAAATTAGCACAATCACATTTACTTCATTATGAACACTAACTGATATGTGATATTTGCAACTGAGTTTATATTTCAAAGGCGTTTCTTAAAATAATTGATAACACGTATTCTGTGTAATATTTAGTGTTCCTTTGCAAACAATTATAACAATGAATATAAGTATGCTCTAGATATTCAGAACAAGCTGAAAGCTTTACAATGGTTGTATGGATTGTCTGTTTGAATCTGCAACCGCAAGCCTCTCTGTTCCCTTGAGTAAGACGTGATTGAAATGCACGATATCTGATCCAAAGCTAGAAACAAAGTTTAGAATAACTTAAAATTCATGCTCCTTCCTTGGCAAACTAGTTTCTTGGCAATTGAACAAAGGAGCACCTGATCTTGATAGAATATCTGTAATAATATTCAAAATGGTGTTTGTTTCCACTTCGCAACTGTTTATTTAAGAAAGAAAGAAAACAAGGTTTGCAAACTATTAAATGCAGGATTCGGTTAGTCTGCTCAGTATAATAAATCGTTTCCAATACAGTATGTTTATCTAAGGCACCATTTAAATGAAATTCTTGGATCGGAACAAAGATCCTAGTGTTGCAGCAGGGAAAGAGGATTCAGATGGAGCACAGCAGTGCACTAGACCATAGTATGCCCTTTGTGCTTCCAGCTTAAGCAGGGATAAAGCGAAGACCCGAAGGGCGACTAGATCCAAGACGATGAGCGCTAGCAAGGTTGGGGTCTCTAACGTTCCAGAGCGACCAATCTTGACGCCGGAACGATCTTACCTTAGCCATCTACAACCTTGGCGTCCGGAATGAAATGAGCCACTGCTAGAAAGGAACTCCAGCAGGCCAGTCAACCGCCACAAGTGCGAATACCACTGTCCCCCCGATATACCAATCACCTTCTCCTGGTCCTACAGCCTTGAAACATATGAGAATGAAACAGATGAAAGAAATGATGGGCACAAAAATTATGCACAGGAAATTGGCGGTAGAAGAGGAACCACCTCAGAATTTGCCTAGTCAGGAATAGAACCTGGGACCTTCCGAATGCGAACCTTACACGTTAACACGAAGCTATCTCGTTGATTGTAACGTGGAACACGTAAACTATTCATGAACAGTCTCTGCTTATGTGTTATTATCAAAATTAGAATGGTTTAGACATTTTAAATTTAAATGTTAAGTAAAACAATTTCGGAGGTAAGTTGGCAATGTTGGGAATATGTATACGTGCGACATAAAGAAGGTTTGGAGTAGGGAACCCTGGTTGTGAGTAATACTGCTCCTCGGTGTATTATTGGCCAAGGTTTCCCATCGGTGTGGTAGTGTTTACTCTTTCAAGAACACTGCAAGAATCTTGTTTGTCGGGATATCCGAAGAAAGCATTCTAAAACCATGGGAGTCTTTTTCAAGAAGCCATTCTTTTTATTTGACATCTCTAATAAATACTTTTATGTCCAACCTGTTTGCATCTACTGCTTCAGCCATCAGCGTAATTGTAGCTGCATTGCAGAAGCCATATCACACCAAGAACTTGCGAATATTCTACACAAGATCGCCCCAAGCTAGGAAATACTTCCCGCACAGTTTGAAATTACTCTTATTGCCGTAATATGATTGGTCAAGTTTTAATTTAAAACTGCGAATCTGACAAAAGCATGAGTTTTCATACTTTGTTGTCTTATAATCAAGCTAAAAGAATACTGTTAAAAATAACTTTCCTAATATAGATATTCACTTCTTCTAAACATAGCAAATATACATAGCAATAAACATAGCAAATATTTATAAAAACATTGAATAAGGCTGCCGTTGCTCTTATTCGCTATCAGAAAACTTAACATTTCTGTCAATATTTCAACATTTCTGTATTTTCACTTTCTCTACTACGTATAGTAAGTAGGGGAAGTATTGTATTCCAACCAAAAATTCGATACCGAGATTTCACCAGAAATATATGTTTTCAGACCCCCTGAATCAAAAAAAAGAAAGCATTTTTGGAAACATGTCCGTGTGTGTGTGTCTGTTTGTGAACAGCATAACTCATAAACGAACAGTCGGATAAACACCAAACTTGGTATTTAGGTTCATATCTTCCAGAGATGCGACACGAAGGTTTTCAAGAAAATCCTCCCACCCCAGATTACCCTTTACATGGAACATTTTTCGAAAATTTTAATTTTCTCAAAAATGGCTCTAACGATTTTGATTAAGGTATCATATGTTTAAGATATTTTCATGACAAATAAAATGTGTATCTTGAATTTTCTGGGAATGTCTCCAAAAGTATTCTTCATTGTGAACGACTTTTGTATAACTGGTATAAACCATAAGAGATAGACAAAATTTTACTACACAAAAAAGGAGATCGCGTTAAAATACACAATTTATGTCATAGATTTTTCGAATGAACCATTTTCGAGATATTGCTTGTTATTCCCTTAAATTTTTCAATACTTATTTTCTCAAATGGGAATTCGTTATTCATTTTTTGTCTTGGATATGCAAAGAGTATTAATCTATGGCAAAGAGAATGATGCTGCACATAGCAACCAGCTATTAAGAGATATGTCTATGCTTAAAGGTTATTGTATTTCTATATTGCCCTTGCAAATACAAAACAAGGGGAACATAGTACGCCTTAAGCGATAGTCGAATATTTTTAGAACTGATCGCTATGTGTAAAATGTAATTCTCTTTGCATGTCAAAAGATCGTTTCTGCAAATGTTTATCTGGATTAATATGAAATAGATGGAGCACAAAAGTTTGTAAAAATAGTTTGTACAAGAGTAGAGAAAGTCATGTGAGTGTAACACATCAGATTTCTTTTAATGTAAATTTGTTTTAACTCCTTAATTACTTTGATTCGTATTATAGATTAAATGATTACGAGTACCTACACATGTGCTGTATTTCAATGTCCTGTGACTACCGACTACTCGTATCATCGTAGCATAACCTTTCGCGTTTCCTTTCGTTTATCTACATTGCAAAGTATGAGGGGCAGAGCGAGGAAGTTGTGTTTATTCATATCTTCAGTGTGCTTGTAGCGTTACCATCGTGACGTAAAGTTCACATTTGAGTTCGATTTCACATGCAACGAAAGAACCACACGATGGCAAAGTTGTTAACATTTTGTCCTCCCTCAATCCTGTCTCTTTTCTGAGGACGACGTTATTAGCTATAGGGAACCAAGCGGATATCGGTCGTCGAGTGACTTCTTTTGCAGCAGCGAGATGCTGTGTTGAAAAAGTATATGAAATACAACGTTTTTGTTAGAAAGCGACGAAAGATACAAGTATACTTATTTAAAACATTGTAACTCTATCGTCAAAATGCATTTGTAGTTTAATTTTTGTGCAATCGTTACCTCCCACACACACACATATATATATATATATGCTCGTATATATCAGAAAAAGCTACCTGAACAATTTTTGCAACTGTTAATGAATTTAGAAAAACAGTACAAACATGCATTTCACATTTCTTTTGTTGGTTTTGAACAAAAAGTAAGCACCACAGAAGTGAGTATGGATGATTCAACGAAGGGGGCACCTTGCGCTCTACTACCTGCGCAGATCTACCAGCACCCAGGAGGAAGGGATGAGGTGAAGGAATCACAGGAGGCAACAAACCATATGCAGACGTCACAGAGGCGCGCGGAAGTCTGTAACATTTCCAAGCTCGTAGACCTGTTCCCACTGCTGGAGCCGCTGAGAGAGGGCGATGAACGACCCACCAATCAAGCAGCTCTCTGGTATCCTCGGGGAATACTCTTTCCATTTAGCATACATTCGCGCCATCTATCCTACAGCGCCATACGCCTCGAAAGCACAGGTCGTGCTAGATCTACCAGGGCAAGAGCTCAGACCAAACCCCCTTCAATACCCAGTGTTTACACCGTGGGGTTTCCCATGAGGCCAATTCCTAGAGTCTAAAAAGGCCCCCTCGCTCACGCGAGGATGGAAGTGGATATTACGCCACTTACGCGCAATCTAATATGCCGTCTACCAGCTCTCACTCATGGTTGGTGCCGGAGAACATCGAGGCGTCTCAAAACCTGCCTGGGTGGATAAACCAGCCAGGAGTACCCCATCTCCCATGGGTATCGGGAACCACTGCCCCGCCGAGTCCAACCCAATCCGAACAGTTCCCTTTCGGGAGGGGCTCGAGTGTTCGGTCCAGCGTACTTCTAGTAATGTCAGAAGTACCACGAGTGCTCAGGTTACACAGCGCCCGTACCACGACAGCTGAAGGGGTCGGAACCCCCCCCTTACAGGAGCCACAAAGCACACCTGAAAGATGAGAAGGAAATGATGGAAAGGAAATCATGATAGAGGAAAAACCACCCCAGCATTTGCCTGCCGATCCCGGGAAAACCACGAAAACCCCATGGGTCAGAGTGGGCGGTTACTGGGGATCGAACCGGGACCTCCCGAATGCGAGTAGCATATGTTACCGCGGTGCCATCTCGCTCGGTGAATTGGGTATTACTTTCTCTACCACTTAGGTAGCTAGATGGAAGCAGCATTGAAAAACAAAAGCTTTCTGCTCATTAATGTTCAGGCACATGTTGCATATTTATTTATTGTTCAAGCATTGGCGTATTATTTTTAAGGAAAGTCTCACTAATGTTCAGTAGATAGTTTGTTTGGATTCTCACACAATCCTATAGCTTTCTCTCAAAATACACGGCTTTTCAGCGCTGGTACTTAAGAGTTAGGTCGACTTACGGAATCATTCGAGCCTGTAACTTCCAGTAAGTGCGGCCTTTCTTTGTAAAATAAACTTCGCTCCCAGTTTTAAGACTTAGTGAATTAAGTTGAAAGGACGAGGAAATTGATGATGAGGCGATAATGCTACAGTAGCTTTAAGGAGATAAGATTATCATGCCCTACTAACCTCAAGTAGTTGAGGAAACCTGCCGCCACTTGTGGCATACACTAAACCGGAGATAAGAAACACGATAATCTCTAAACAGAGTTATAGATCTTCCAGAGGTTAGCAAAAGAACCAGTGAATTCAACAGAACAAACAGTATTACTTTCTCTACAGCTTTCCTTTAACAAGTTTGGAAAAACGGAATGTTAGCTAAATTCAATCTCATAAGGTGTTAAACTGCGTGGCTAAGAATGTGTACAAAAGTATATGGACGAAAAAACCAATTATCTTCATTACCTATCTATGCATTATAATAAAACTATAAGTCTCTGTAGTTTGACGGTTAGCATGCTAGCTTCCAAATCCAGAGGTCCCGAGTTCGATTCCCGACCCCGAGGATGGGAATGTTTCTTTAGCTAGGATTTGCGACATTATTGTGTAGTCGCTCGACTCCAAGTATTGTAGCTAATTATGGAGCCGTTAAATTACGAGTCTCGTTTCTTCGAAGTGGACGTTCCCTACGAAGTGGTGAAAAAATCTTTCTCTGTTGACTTCATTGTTTTCATTCCTCTGTTCGCCATGGCTGCTGTCAGAACTACTTATTAATTAGTATCAGACTGGTTATAGAGATCTCAGAAAAGTGTGGTGCGTAAGAAAGAACATGGTTGAAGACATGAATTGAAGTATTTAATTCCGATTAAATTATGCTGAGAACAAAATATTAAATTCTGTGCTGTTTACAACATTTTGTTGCTTTCGTTACTCTGACGCATTTCCACTTTGATCAGATTTTAGTTATTCAATATTTCCTAACACTTAAGTCAAACTTGTTAAATCACTTTCACACGATTTAATAATATTTGCGCACACGATTTTACATCTTCGTTGTTAACCCTTTGTCAGTTTGGCGCGGAGTTTTACTAATGAATACGCAGGTTTGTGCAAGACGAAGTTCACTAGGCGACGAAAATAATGTTTCTATTCTGGGTCCTCGGTGGTTTGAATACCATCAGAAATGTTCTTATTGGTTCGCTGGACCCGCGAGTTGTAAGCTTAAGTATATTTGGAGGGGTTTTCACTTTACTGATTCTTCTCTCTGAATCACGTGCTATAGTGCAATGCAGGTTTTTCCGGTCTCCAGTTTATTTGGGGTTTCCATGAGAGTCTGCTGATTAAGATTTTTTTTTAGTTTTATTTAGGATCGTAAATTTAAATTGAGTTTTATTTATGGACGCTCTTTAACTACTATAGTTCTTAGCGTCCCTTCTATATTGGGCGTGAAAGACCGACAATTTTGCTCAGAGGCCTCTTTATCAGGCTTGAGGTTCTTTTACGTGCCGTAAATCTACGACACGGGATATCCGGCTTTACTTCCCTTCCGAAGGAAGCCATGCTGAGGATTTTTACGCCCGATAAAAGTTAGACGTCTTTAAAATTTATTTCAGTTCTTTAAACACTGCGGAATTTTAATTGTTATGTGCTTTTATGTTTGAGCGATGAGACTCTCTTGTTATCTACAGGTGTGGTAACAGGAAGGCAATAATGTTCCACAAAGTTTTGAATTTAATTTTTATTAGACACTTCGTAGCAATTCAGTTCATATATATATATATATATATATATATATGATGCTATCTCCGGAAGAACCGTAAAGCAAAACTTCTGGATATATACAATTACGTTGCCATCGTTCCCCTTTGTTAAATATTGTTTCTGCATGGATATGTTTAAACAAAACATACCGATTTTGCATACTGCTTATGCATTAATGACGGCCAGTTCACATAATTTAAGACAATGCATACTTAATTGTAATTAATTGTTCCGTAGTTCAAATTCGGCTATGGCATTGAATTTTTCAGTCGTCTGATTCTACCTTTCCAATGCATACTTAATTCAAGTGTAACTTTCCCAATACTGTGCTACCACAATAGCTAGTCGCTACATTAAGAGTAATTTAACAGTAATAACATAATTAACATTAAACACGTTGATAAAAAATGCAGGAATAATCACATTTAAAGTAACACATTCATATAATCTGTCTCATTACACACACTCATTTAACAAAATATGCGAATATTTAGTTACGATGAATTTCTGTGCATGAAGCGGTTACCACGAGAAACGGCAAAACATACAGGTATAGGAAACAGGCAAAAGGTTATTACAATTATGTACATCTTCTACATCTTTGCATCTTTATTGATAGAAGAAACAATTTTGAAAATGTAACATGATAGGTAAGTTGCAAAGAGCGAAGGAGAGAGGGAATTAAGGCGATTGAGTACAGTGTTTACGAATGTTACTGCTTAAGCCACTATGTGTGGGAACACTGGTGATGCAGCATGAAATGAAGTGATAATAGAGAAATGAATTGTTTCAGGCCTATGTTCAGGGTACCTCCGGTGTTTACCATTATGAGGACCGAGGAATACCTGGAAAACACTTAGTCAGGGAGATCAGTCCTGGCGGAATTGAACCACGGATCTCCCGCTCACGAGTCCTGCTTTAACGAGCTCGGAAACCCTTGCGGTTAGGGCGATTGAGAGGAGAGGGTGGGAGTGCGAACTAGTGAAAAGCGATAGAGGGGGCAAAGAGAGGAGGGAAGTGAGACTAGAAGAGGTAAAGAAAGAGTGAGGGAATGATAGAGATAAAGGAAAAGTGAAGGGACAAAGATCGGTCCTTTACAAATCTAAGTTTGAACGTCTTATACGAGAAGTGATTACATCCATAAATCATATTGGGAAGTTTGTCGCTGAACGATGTCTAAATAACAGTAATTTATACATAGGGTATAGTTTAGACACTGTTTAACCTTAAATATGGTATAAAGGAGATGGGGAGCTTGGGAAGGTGAGACAAAACAATGGATTTATGAGCCTTCAGGATTGACGTAGTCCTAGATTTATATCCTGTAAAATCTATGTGCTACAGAAATGTCTTTAAAGCTATAACGTCTTATAGGACCCTAGATAAAGTAATATTCATGTGATATGGATGAATATCATGCTGGATACATAGATCCTGTAAGAAGAGTAACAAATCATTTTTCAGTTCACATTCTTGGTCATTTATTTTTTCAAATGTTCAACAAAACCGTTCACCCGTTCTCTACCATGGAATGATCCTGGCTCGAACCCACCTATCGGGGCGAATATTTTGGCCCATGTTGAAGTAGATAGTTTCTTGTAGGAGTTTGTTGCTCCACGTATGGGTGCCAATTTGAAAAAGTGTTGTTCTTTACGTAGTTTATTTATTTAGCTCCACGTATGAACGTCAATTTGAGAAAGTGTTTTGTTGTTGAAGTTTGCACCACGCTTTGGGCGTCAATTTTAAGAAGATGTTTTGTTTGTTACGTAATATGCTGCTAGTATGAAAAGCCGATTTCTTAAGATGTATTTTTGTTGTTACACTCCAAGTTTAAAAAATATTACATTAACTTTATTATTAAACTGCTTCTATAGATATTATTTATGTTTATGTTTGCCTCGGCTGCGTCAGTATTGTTTTAGAGACACGTTTCTCTTAATCAGGGTGTGGTGCGACAAGAATGTAGCCTTACACAGATTTTAAGTTTAAATTCACTTCTTTTTGTTAATCCTTGACACAAATTAAATAGCACTTCACTGATATTAAGAGATGTGAGATTCTTTAATTTAATACTTGCACTAATAACGCGTATACGTAATATATTTCTCTAGATAGCACATCTTCCATCCGGTTACTATCAAGGTCAGCAGGCAACTGAACATATTTCAACCGTCCAAACCCGTAAACTTCTGTATTTCGAGTCTCTGATTGGCTAATCCTGGTCCAATAGAATACCTGCATTTTATTCAAGCTTCTTCAGGCTGTTGATGGCTATTTTTAAACTGTCACAAAATTTATATTATTGCTGCCCTAATCATGACTAGTAGAATTCAAACTCTCAAACTCATTATTGCCTCAAGGTTACCTCACTGTTAGCTCATTGTTAGCAACGTTAAACTTATTGTTCTCCAGCTCTTATATTATTAAATTACGTAAATGCATTCACATAACATTATTAAACATGTTTACAATAATATAAACATTTGCAATGACTGTTACATACATTTTTACAAATTATTACATACATATTTCTTCAAGGCGGGCTGTTATTGAATTTATATATTATATAATTTAATTGAAATTATTCAAGTGTTAAAAATACTGCCTCAATGTATATATGTGTATGTTCACCTATTATCACGAGAAATATCAAGAAGTACGATAGGTAGAGATCTCTGCGAAGACATCGATAAGTTCTAAAATATGATGAGGCTTCATTCTCTTTCAGGGTAGGTGCTGTTTTGAATACGACGAGGACGGCACTGAACATGTTTAGAATGTAATTTTTCTAAAAATAATTTTAAAAAAATATTATTTGACAGCTATTGTCTAATGTTTTGCGAGTTGATTGCCATGTAGTTTGTTCTATTTGCTCTAATAGTTTGTTAATTATATAATTTTGTGTTCACCCAAAAATGAATTTGACGGGAAAATATTTTCGGGCTATGACTTTTTACGATTTTAAATCGTCGTTAACACCTAAACAATATGAAGATCGGCTTAGAAATGCATTTGGCGAAGAAGCACCATCTAAGGCAATAATTTATAACAGCAAATTCAAAAGAGATCAGGTTTTTCCTTAGTGATGAATTTCGTGAAACATGTCCAAGAACTGATGTTACTGATGAAAATATTGCCACTGTTCGAGCAATGCTTGAAGACGATCGACGGACATCTTACGAATTTATTCGGGTGACATTGGGCATTGGTATGAGTCAAATTCAAAATATTTTACATCAACAGTTAGACGTGAGAAAACTTTGATGTCGATAGACTCTTGTCCAAAACCAACAACGCATTGATTGATGCAGAAAAACTCTGTAAAAATTCCAAGGCGACACTTCAAATTTGGTTTGGAATACTGTTACTGGTGATGACTCTTGGATGTATTGTTGTGATCCTGAAAAGAAAAGTCAATCGACTCAATGAGTCTTTCGAACAGAACCTAAGGCTACAGAAGTACTACGAGTTTGCAGTGCTGGTAAGAAGATGGTTGCTGTTTTTTTCTAAAACGGACCATATTGCTACTATAGCATTAACGATACACCACCGTTACTGTCAATTGGTACACAAATGTCTGCTTACCTCACATTTTTGAAAAAGTTCGTGAAAAACGCCCCAAAGGAAAAATAATGTTACATCATGACAACGCATCCTCGCATACAGCAAAACTAATAACTGAGTATCTGGGTATCCTTAAGGTCAGCACCATGGACCCTCCACCATACAGCCCTGAACTAGTACCCTGTGATTTCTTTTTGTTTCAGAAAATTAAAGATAAATTGCATGGCATCTTCTTCTTTCCCTGTTTAACGTCCCCTTATGTAGGACTTACACCCCCAGAACTTACAGGCGGGTGCCTGGGGTCAGAGGCCCGTCGAGGAGCAGACACTCATGGATCAGACAGAATATCCAGGATGGGTGATCAGCCCAATGCCTGGTATGGGAGGAAGGAAGTAGATGAAACAAAATGATGGTGAAATGGATGAAAGGAAAGGTGATGATGGAACAGGTGCTGGAATGAACGGCGGGGGAAACCGGAGAACCCGGAGAAAACCCGCCCAGACGCCGCTTTGTCCACCACAAATCCCACATGAGTGTCCCTGGGATAGAATCCGGGACGCCTCGGTGAGAGGCGGGCGGTCTAACCACTCGGCCACGGCGTTGCCAATTGCATGGAATCACTTTTACGTTATCAGATGAACATTATAAAAAGCTGGTTTCCTCAGGCATCATTGCTTTAAGGACTGGTTTCATCGAATGCAAAAATGTATTGATGTTAAAGGGGAGTATTTTAAAAAGCAATAACATCACTTAATTTTTTTTAAAAGCAATCCTTGTTTGAACTTCTAAAAGTTTTCAGTATCGCCTTCTTATCTGTAGAAACGTTTAGGCAATGTCTAACCTAATAGTACTTGTTTAAACCCTTATACGATACAGTTAAACAGCGCGTCGCTTTTCTAAACGGCTTTATGAGTTTGGAGCGAGGTTTTCAAGCATAATACCTCTTGCTAGTATTGTGCTCACAGCAGTTAATAATTGTTTTTATCACTGATAAAGTAGTGCGTGCCAAACGTTACTAGGTCCAATTTTATTATTTTTCAGAAGCATTTAACATGTTTAAAACTTCATAAATAATGGTTTATTTATAGACAGTGGAATAATTTTTTTACTGCTTAAGTGTTTCACGTGTAAGCACAACCTGGTACATTCCCATTATTTTTCGCTGCATACGGTGTAAGAAACTTTATATTGAAAATTGGACTTATCTTTCGCTTGCATAAGAAATTAGGCAATACTACTACTATGACAATAAATTTATCAGCGACATATGCACAGTATCATTCATTCTCAAGAACTGAGTCATGTACCACCTCATCTAATGAAAAAATGATACTAAATAGGAGATCTTGACGTTTTGCATGGAAGCTGCTGAACATGGTACATTTAGACACCACTGTTACTATGATAATAAGTCAGCACTGTACGGATAGTACCATCCATTCTCAATAATTTCGTCTTGCAGTACTATTTCTGATGCCACCATAGAGTGTGGCTCTTTCTAGAATGGCAATGTATGACTCAGAGAGGTGGGTAGCATAGTGATATACATGTCTGATTCAAGACAGCCTCTCAGGCAGACTTACAAGCATATTCTCCGCGCAATTGTTTTCCAATCTATAGTAGATAATACTGTAAATTACCAAAATTGCTTCAATTGTTGTACTGACATTCACAGTATGAGGTGATTATAAAATCCTACCCAGTATTGTAAATATTCATATTACTGCCGTATTGAAGCACCCAGAACATGGAGAGACCGCGCTATTTTTGGTGGATTAATATATGGCGGAGTAAGAGAATAAAATAATCATTATAACGTTTCGGGAAGGTGCTGAAAAAATATTTCTAACCCAACTCAAGAATTTTAATTAACATTTTGCTGTCGTAAAACTCAAAATTTTAAATATTTTAAATTTTCTTCATGCCGCACATTGCGCAATGATCGAATCTGTGCAAATCTCACTATCCTTGACTGTATGCTATATCTTTGCAGGATGCAGCATTGCCTGTTATTTGTGATATACCCAAAATTTTAAATACGCAAATAGCTTATAATAGTCAGCTAACTCAATGAGGTATCGCAATCGTGTGACGTAACACCGTTCGTAGGCAAGAAGTGCGGAAGATCTGTTTAGGTAGAAGGTACAACACATATTTTTCTTAACCCACTAGTCTTTCGCTTAGTGTCATCCTCCGTGGTGTAGTGGTTACTATGCTAGTCTCTAGCTCCCGAGGTCGCGGGTTCAAACCCGGTGAGGTCAATGGACTTCTTCGCGTGTAAAAATCCTTACATGTTTTCCTTCGGAAGGGAAGTAAAGCGGTGGTTCCTTGTTGTAGATTTACGCCACGTAAAAGCACTTCAAGCCTGATAATGAGGCCTCTGAGCAAAATTTCCGGTCCTTCACTCCCAAACATAGATTGGGACGCTAAGGACCCAGCAGTTATATATAAAACTAAATTTAACTTTTTTTCGCTAACAGTAACTTCTCCCTTCCGCTTGCCTCATTTGCGGGATAGTTCTCAGTGTTGTGAGTTCCTACGAGAGAGACGGGAGCCGAAGAAACTTGCTCGTTGTGACATTACGTGCCTAATAACGACGCCTTATTGAACTTTTGCAGCTAAGAGTCCGAACATTAATTTTGCAGAGGCGAAATACAGAGTGGAAGGGAACTTATTACATTACTTATAATATGCACCTCACAGAGATACTACAAAGAACAGAGTATAATAAGCATTTTGTTCTGTGATCAGCCGTTTTCGAAAAAAATAGTTGTTTTTCCAAATTAGATGGTTTACTCCACGAGAATATATGAAGATAACACTTTTACTTATAAGATAGATAGAATAACCTATTTCTGAGCTGGTGACATTATACAGGGTTTTGAAATAATTTAATAATTTTCCTAACACGTTTTTTAGACGCAAGTGGTCGGAGATATAGGCAACGTTGCGAGGCCAAAGTAGGTCAGTGTGAGAACCGGCTTCTGGACGTAAGTAAAACAGCATACCTGAACTGGGTGGTGGTGTAACTAGCGGTTTTGTTTTCCACATGATCCTTAATCCAAACAAACACGACTAAAGGGTGGTGTAACGTTTTGGCGAAATGCCATGTACAGCTTGGTATGCCATTGGCCTACACTAATAGTATGGAAGTAATGCGTCATCCAATAAGCATTTTGTGGTCGCTGCCTGAAAAGCACACGAATGTTTATGTCAACTTCACTATAAGCTTAGCTATTATTAGAGTAACATTGTACTACGCATTGAAGCTCGCAGGTTTAGTGATAAGAGAATCCGAGGTGTGTTAAATGAATAATCATACCTAGATCAAAAAGTCTACGAGTTGCTAACCTTTTTATCTGGCATCTCGTAAACCTCGTGTAGCCAGCACACGAAGGAGGGCGAGCATGTAATACCGTCGCCTCAGAGGAAGCAATTTTAAATCTCGTAGATGGACAACCCAGCAGCACTACCTCGCATGGGCGAAGTGTCCCCTTGGTTTGTTCTCAGGGTGCTGAAAGAAGTTATTGCAACGGTATCATATCCAAGGGTACACTGTCTCACAGCAGCGGATTACGCGCCTAGGTTGCCTTTCGCCAATTGATTCCTAGAACAGGGGCATATATTTTCATAACACCCATGCATGGACGGAAGAAAACCCTAACCGCATCAGGCAGCATCATTTTCAACAGCGATTTGCTTTGAAGATATGGGCAGGAATACACGAAACGTTTATCTACACACATGAAACACGCGCCAGGGAAAGTGAAATCTGTTTACTGCGCTGAACTACTTCTGGTTTTGAAAGGAATAGTGCCATCCGCGCTCCCAGCTACCATTCGACTACCGCGCGCTGCAAATGTCAAACGTGTGCCTTTGTTCTCAAAAAAGCTAAAATATCTCCGCAGAAAATGATTATAGAAAAAAAATGAATGATACAAAATATGTTCCAAATAATGAGATCTGTAACTGGTTTAAATTAATGTAATGACTTCCTTTCCGTCCAGTATATTGTGCATAAGAAAGAGTCACAACGTTCTCTGCCCATTATTATTGATTTTCATAGATGTACACTTTACTCATGGAAGCGCTTAGTTTTGTGTATTCATGCGAAATGATTCCACTTGGCAGCACTACCGAAACACACATTTTATTTAAGACACACGGGTTCTCAGATAACACTCAACGGTTTAACGAGACAGGTTGTCCATAAAGTTACGAACTCTTGATTTGAGCGCAGACAGGGCAATTAACATTTTAAAGTATACTGCTTAAAATGCAGGAAAATTAAAATTATCAGTGGTGAATATTTTGGCGCTAAACATTTTATTTGGCATTGTGGGTGTGTGAGCAAGATTCATATTTATCCTGTAGTAAGTAAATTTTGGGATATCGTATAAAGGTGAATAAAAATTATGGGACCTCAAGGAAAAATGCAGATATACGTATAAGAGATGAATTACCCGACGTTGTAGGGTTAGGTTTAGAAAACTAAAAACTTAAAACGCGACAATTTAATTAATTTCGTTTATTTCCAGCCGTTCCTTATGAAATGACTGCACATTGATCCATAAGATTTGGTGAACCTACTCCTTCGTTCCTTATAACTGTTATTTCTACGGTCCCGGCTACGTTCTGGAAATGCTGCATAGCCTATAAGTGCCTTTTGGTGGTGGAACTATCATATTGATGATCGCATTATTACAGTGGTGCACCTCCAACCAATTATTTAAACACGCCCAGGTACATCAAAACAACGTTTTACGTATCTCTACGATGCGCCCTATATCAGGAAAACCAACCAGTCTTTGAGCTGAGAATTACCTAAGTAAACATTTGCACGTTTTCCTTAGAGAGACATTTTTTAAAAGATTTCTGATGCAAATATTTTTGATTCGGAAGATAAAGGCTCCTATTTGAATCAAACTATAAATGCCTCAAAATATATTTAAGAATTAAAACTAAATTTTCCTAACGATGTGCATAATTAGTGAAGAGGGAAATGTAACTTATTCTTTCCGTAATTTTTCTGTTGTATTCTCAGTGGCGGCTGCTGCATAAGAGCACGTGAACACTAAATTTTGACACCTTGCTGATTATTTCTTATTGCTACTCCTTTAAACTCGATGAGACTATGCAATACAGTCTCTAGCACAATTTGACTGGTGCCCGTTTTAAGAAGCTTCTGCGCATGCGCAATTGGTATGACGTAATTATCTTATGGAGCCAAATACATACGGGTCGTGCACACGTGAAGAAGTGCACTAGCGCGCGAAACTTTTACCGCACTTTGATTCCATCTCACTATAATTTACGTCAGTGTCACTAGGTGACAGCACACTGCGGCAGAACTTAAGAGTAATTGTAGCGGAAGTAGGTAACGTGCACAAGCACGGAAACTCCTCCCAATTTCTTCATAACATCCATATCATTAGACTAACGTCTTGATACCAATTTTACATACAGAAATCCCTGTTCTCTATGGTGTAGATGTAAATAAAGTATGGTTGTATCCGGATAAGGCATCAAGCCATACGTCTGCTTCAACCTACAAATTTTGGAGAACATAGAGAGAGAGAGAGAGAGAGAGAGAGAGAGAGAGAGAGATGGGAATGCATTCCATACCTTTCGGCGTCATGCGTGTTAAGTCATCTGATGCATTACTGTCGGAGTTTTTGCATTTTGGCTATTGAAAAGAGCTTTTGGAAATAGAACGGCCGCGAACTATGGATGGTCTCTAGAAAGCTGCCACGAGGAATGGAATAAACTGGGCATCCCTTTATTTCGTATCAGTTTGCTCTAGTGGAAGCTCTGCTGCAGATTGAAAGCTCAAGTTAAAGGCTGCCAGATAAAACATCACTGCTGGTGGAGGCGTGGTTTTTCACGGGATCTTAAGGGGATCTTAAGTTTGTTACCATAGATGGCTAAAAACCTTCTGAATTAAACAAGCTAGTACCAACTGCTAATTCAGGGCATCGCTAGCCACTCCCGCTTTCACACAGAGCCAAAGGGTTATAGGTTCATACAACCATTTGATTGAAATCTTTCAAATCCATCCCTTTACATAAGGCATTCTGAAAGTAAAACGCTCTCAGTTATCATGCGTGGAATCGCTTATTCTGTTGTGAAGAAAGATCACTGATGTCCTTAAGGAAGTAATCTGCTGTGTAAGTCAGCGGTTCAAATCCCGCTAGAATCTGCTGCCTCATTGAAGTTTCTTCCGGATTTTCCTCAGTCCTCATAACTGGCAAATGCCTGAGAAGTACGCTAATATAATTATTTCCTTTCCCAACTGTTATTTCGTTTTACGTTTCACCACAGTTACCACCTGTGGTGCCGTATAATAATAACGTGCGCTGAACACTATAAATACAGCAATAATGAAAGTTATTCTGAGCTGTATTTAGAAATCGTTTTATACTCCCATTCTGGACAACCGCTAGTGATTTTCACTTAATTAACAGTTTGCAAACTCCTGCAAAACTATAGCATTACTGAACAAAGCACAGGTAATTTTTTGTATATATTAAAATGTTGTAGCATAATGTGCGAATATTTGAATATGAAATAAAAAGGAGCATCACGTTGTGAACTCACTTTTTGAAGTATTGACTTTGATTTATGAAATCCATATTGCCTACGTATGAAAACCTCTGTGCCTGTATTACCTATATGCGATGGATATGGTGTAGGATTTTTAATAAGTTAACCAAGTTGTCAACTTGTTTGGTTAACAAATGAAGCATCAGACTCAACACGTTTTCCAATTATTTTCTTTGAGAGAAAATCCAAGAGTGCAAAAGAAAGAGACCTGGTTGTTAAGCCATTGCTCTGAAAATTCCCGTGGGAAATCATGGAAAAGCTTCAACCTGGAGGGGTTCAGCAATTCATCTCTACCACGAATCTGGTTAGGTGTACGCTGCATGTCAAAACAATAGATATGCAATAGTACTTTCCCTTGCATAATGCAAATGTAATCCCGGAAATGTTAACATATTCTTAAAAAAAATACTTGAATTATTTTTGTATAATCTACGTAATATATAAATTTCGAAAGCTTTGATAACGGGCTACTATGTCTTTAACAAGAGGCAATTTTATTTTAAACAACAGTTTTATTTCGCTTGAAGTTTTGGAAATGTATTAATAAAACATAAAAGTATGAGTATACTTCAACATTGGCACAAATTACACCTGCTTTTTTAAGAAACAATGGAATAGTAAATACAGCATGTTTCTGTGATGATGATACAAACTTTCAGGGAAGATTAAGAAGGACACATGTATGAATTTAATACAAGGTACCCCAGTCCGGAAACAACTCCGTCGCAAGTTATTGGCAAAAGTTGTTTTGGGATATCTATCAACGGGAAATTATGCGAACTTACGAACATCTGTATTTTACTACTGGATCAAGATTTCCCCAGGCTAGAGGGGGTCTATGAGTCACCCTCCGGGTATTGGTAGGGCTGCCTTGAGCGCTCTCCGGCTGGGTGGTCAAGCTTGTAACTGTAAGGGAACTCTGTGCGTCGCTGTAGCCTGCGTCGGCCGGTCCTACAGCCCATACGTCACCTGTGGTTCCTTCCTCTCGCCCGTTCCTCCCGGAGGTGTTAGGGGTTCCCTCCGTAGTGTGATTCTAATTCTAATAACAAGAAAACTCGGATATGTTGACTTTCTACGCTGTTCTAGATCTATTTTTACAAATCCTTATTCTTCTATCTTCTTCTTGTTAATAGATATAAAATTTCAATACGCATTTACACATGTCGTTATAGGTATAAGAATACTACTAAAGACTAAAGCAATAGTCAGCTGATGGCTATGTGATGGCCTTGAAATTCCATGATCTTTACATAAACACGAGAGAAAAAAAAATAACGGCTTACCACTTGGGAAATTTGTAAGTATTTAAAACTTGAAACTAATAACGAATATCTCGTAAATGCTAACTACACAAAAAGTATGTGCTTTAACGAATCTTGAGTAAGATTATATCTTACGGTTTACCAATTATTATGCATACAAGTCATTCAGGATAAACAAGACTTCACAGGCTATTCCCAGAAAAATTTAAGATATACATTTTATTTGTTATGCAAATATATTAAACATATGATGTTTTAATCAATATCGTTAGAGGTATTTCACATAAAATAAAAAATAACAAACATTTTTCCATATAAAGGGCAGTATGAGGTGGGGAGATTTCCTTTAAGACCTTGCATCCTTGAAAGACGAGAACTTAAGAACTATTTTTTATGTTCAATCGACTCTTCGTTTTTGTGTTATCTTGTTCTCTCTCTCAAACAGACCTTTTTCTAAAAATTCTTTTTGTTTTGGAATTAGGGTGTCTCAGAACCTGTATTTCCGTGAAATCTCGATATCGAATTTTTGGGTGGAAGGCAATACCTCATGTATTACTATAGGGAAATAGTAGAGAAATTAAAAATGCCTGGAATTATTTAATCACACTTCCTTCATTACCTTGGAAATCCAAACATATGAGCTCTGCGGCGTCAATGACTACTAACCCACTGAGAGCCGAGAAACTGACGACGCGATGTCCGTCTCAAGAAGCATCCACCTGCAGTTATCAGCATTTCACACTCTGAAATCTCAGTACAAATTTATCTATTTCTTCTTCTCCTCCTGCCAATACCACCCATCATGCCCATCCCCTTTTATTCGATCCGTTAAAATTATGCCAGATGCTTTCTGTTTCATTCTTCGGTACCCCGGCATTTAGCCACGATAACACACGATGTCTTCTCCCGTCAAATGGGACGTACTTTTAAACTTTGCATAGAGCTTATTAAGAAACAAAATGAAAATAATCCCTTTGTATTTTCTCCTTTTCTGCTGCTGCCTTTTATGTTGCTGATTAAACTGGACGGCGACATCAATTAATATAAAGCAGGTATCCCCATGGGGCAAAAACCATCTCCGAGCGCAATGGTTCAGCTGTAATTCTGAAGCCCTTGTTCGAAAACAATCGGTTCAGGTCAGTTATAGAAAAAATAAATAACAATAATAAATTGGGTGTTTTAAAGAGGTGTACATTTCTTGTGTAATACGTTTTCATCTATCGCTTAACGTTTACCAGTTATCAAGGTTATAAAAAATTCCTTCCAAATGAAGAGGACCTTAAAAGCTATTCCCAGAAAATTCAGGATATGCATTTATCATCCAAATATATTTGATATATGGTATTTTAATTAAAATTGTTAGCGAGTATTTTAAAAATCAAAATATTTGAGGAATGTTTCATGTAAAGGATATTTATGAGTCGGGGATTTTCTTGAGAATCTTGCCCCATCCTTGGAAGATATTGAACTCAAATACCAAGTTTGGTATTTATTCGACTTCTCTGTTTTGAGTTATGCTGTTCACAGACACACAGAAGGACCCACACACGGACCTTTTTCTAAAAATGCTTTTTTGGATTCAGGGGGCCTAAAAACATGTATTTTCGGTGAAATCTCGACATCGAATGTTTCGGTGGAATACAATACTTCCACTATTTACCACACGTAGTAGAGAAAGTAATAAATAAGATAAAGAGTAACATCAATCACACACGAGATTCTTTTCTAACGTCCAGTAAGTTATGAGCAGACATAGACAACTGCCTTCAAGTTATCTGCACTCAAACCAAAGATTACAAAACAATAGAGGTCAAGGGTCACTGACTCGTAGGTAAAAACCGGCTGTCTGCAAACGTCAAAAGACTACACAAGGTTTATCTGCGACCTCCCTTCCTACAGTCCAGTGATAGTTCAACCTTATTTCCAGCTTTAATCCTTATAAATTGTTATGCCTGGCCATTAGTATCCAGCATGCCCTTATATTTGAGCATTACCTAACTTAATTGAGCACTAATTTGCGGTAATGCTTATTCATTTCTCTACTACTTACCTGTAGTAAGTAAAGAAAGCATTGCACTTCACCCAAAAAAAAAAAACTGATGTGTTACAGTCACATGACTTTCTCTACTATTGTACAAACTATTTTTACAAACGCTTATTCTCCATCTACTTCATGTTAATCGAGATAAACATTTGCAGACTCTATGTTATTGCTAATTTTCTTGTAGATGTAAGGGGAATATATATTTACAAGGGCAATATAGAAATACAGTAGCCTTTAAGCATACACATATCTCTTAATAGCTGGTTGCTAGGTACAGCACCATTCCCTTTGCCACTGATTAATACTCTTTGCATATCCAAGACAAAGAAATGAATAACGAATTCCCATTTGAAAAAATAAGTATTGAAAAATTTAAGGGAATAACAAGGAATATCTCGAAAATGGTTCACTCAACAAAACAAATGTATATGATATAAATTGTGTATTTTAACGCGATCTACATTTTTTGTGTAGTAAAATATTGTCTATCTCTTATGGTTTACCAGTTATGCAAAAGTTCACAATGAAGAATACTTTTGGAGACATTCCCAGAAAATTCAAGATATACATTTTATTTGTCATGAAAATATCCTAAACATATGATATTTTAATCAAAATCGTTAGAGCTATTTTTGAGAAAATTAAAATTTTCAAAAAATTTTCCATGTAAAGGGTAATCTGGGGTGGAGGGATTTTCTTGAAAACCTTCGTGTCGCATCTCTGGAAGATACTGAACCTAAATACCAAGTTTGGTGTTTATCCAACTGTTCGTTTCTGAGTTATGCTGTTCACAGACAGACAGACACACACACACACACACACGGACATGTTTCCAAAAATGTTTTTTTTTTGGATTCAGGGGGTCTCAAAACATGTATTTCCGGTGAAATCTTGGTATCGAATTTTTGAGTGGAATACAATACTTCCCCTACTTACTATACGTAGTAGAGAAAGTAATTATATACCAAATTTCACTGGAAATACCATTTTTGAGACACCATGAATAAAAAAAATAGAAAACAGTCCTGTGAACAGCATAACTCCACAACGAAAAGCCGGTTAAATACCAAACTTGGTATTCAAGTCTTCCAAGGATATGACACAAAGATTTTTCAAGAAATCTCTCACCCAAACTACCCCTTACACATTAAACATTTCATTATCTTTGATTTCTTACAAAATGGCTCAAAATGTAATAGTTTAAGATACACTGCCGTTTGTGAAAATTGCAACACCAAGAAAAACTCGCATGAATTCAATGAATTTAATACCACAGGTTAGATACATGACAAGTAACAAGTGATAAACTTTTCAAATCTATACATGATCTTTGAGCCCTAATATCCAGTATTTGATGTGACCTACAAGCGCTGCAATTATAACGCCGTGACATTGAATCAAAGAGGTTCTGAATAAGTTCCTGAGGGATTTCCCTCCACGCAGTTTGTATTCTAGCCCACAAATCCGTGACAATGGTTACCGGTGGACCGTAACGCACCAGGTGCCGACCAACCATATCCCAGACATGTTCGATGGGCGACATGACAGGCGAACTTGTAGACCAGGAAAGCAATGGTACCCGTCGCTCTTCGAAGAAAGTTTGTACATTCCTCGCAATATGTGGCCGGGTATTGTCCTGTTGAAATGTGGCCTGTGGAGATGCCTGAAGCAGGGGGAGTACCTCAGGCTCTACAGACATCGTAAGGTACCGGTCGCTGTTGAAAGTGCCCTCAATTCGTAGGAGGCGAGATCGGTTGTATTCAATAGCGCCCCAAACCATCACACCTGGTGTTTATCCGCTATGCTGCTTAACAATTCAGCCCTCCAGGTTGCGTTGACCAGGGTACCGCCGGACACGTATGCGGCCATCACTGTACGACCCGTTGAAGTGGGACTCGTCCAAAAAGATTACATTTTGCCACTCAGCACCCCAATGACGTTGTTCACGTGCCCATTGCAGTCGGAGGAGCTTGTGTTTTCTTGATAATGCAAGGCGACATAATGGCATGCATGTAACCAGTCCAACCTGTAGCAGACGGCGAAGAACCGTTGATGCAGACAAGTTCACACCTGTTGCAGTGCTCCAGCGTCGAGCCAACACTGTGGATGAAGCTGTACGGTCCCTTATGGCCATGCGGACAAGATGACGGTCATCCCATGTTGTGGTCATGTTCCGTGGTCCAGTACCCGCTCTTCGCTTGCTTCCACACACGCATCACTGTCATAGCAGCATGCCCTGTACGAGCCGAAATGTCACGGTATGACAAACCCGCTTCCCGGAGACCGATCATTCTGCCCCGTTCGAACTCACTCACATACCGATATGGCTCCCTTTGGCGTCGACGAGGCATACTGGCACTGACTTTATTGTTTCCACCTTGTTTGACAGCTCTGCACTGACTACACTGGCGCAACACTGACCTTGTTGGACCGACACGAGAGGGCTCTGCTCGACCTACGTGTACCCATCTCTCTGCAAACCTAGTCACGTATTGCTTGCACATTCTTCTACACTTCCACCAAGTTTGGAGTTATTCGGGAAATTCTTTGTTGGTGTTGCAATTTTCACAAGCGGCAGTGTATTTGTTGAAATAAAACGCATATCTAATATTTTCTCCAATAGCCTGTGAAGTCCTTTTCTTTGTGAATGACCTTGGTATAATAATCGGTAAACCGTAAGATATACGCAAAAAAACATAAACGTGGTTAAAACACACCAAAAGTTATTCGTGGCGTTAACCATCTGAAACATTATTTGTAATTGGTTTAAATTTTCAAACACTTTATACTTTTCTCAACTGCAAATCATTGTTTCTTCCTTCTTTTTTTATCGTATACATACATGTAAACACCATGGAATCCCAAGGTTCATCACATAGGAACCGCTTTGAAAACATTTGACTATAGGTTTAATTTACTGCAACTAAATGTGTTGTGTAGATGTATAATGAAGAGGTGGATAAAAATAACCTTTTTTAGGAATATTTTGTAGAAGAATGTGTAGCGAAGGTGATGTGAATGCACATATCAGAATGGTTTAATATTTTTACAATAAAAACAGAAGCTACGAAATATTTGGTATTTTTACAGACAATTCGACTTAACAGATTGCCATAACGCACTATAAGATGTCCTCCGTGGTGTAGTGGTTACCGTGCTAGCCTCTGGTGCCCTAAGTCGTGGTTTCAAACCTAGGGGAGGACGATGGATCTTTTCAGACGTAAAAACCCTTAGCAGGGCTTCCTTCTGAAGGAAAACAAAGCCGGTGATCCCATGCCCTAGATTTACGGCACTAAAAGAACCTCAAGCGTGATAAAGAGACCTCTGGGCACAATCACCGGTCTTTCACGCCCAATATAGAACGGGACGATAAGGACCACAGTAGTTAAAGAGCGTCCATAAATAAAACTTAATTTTTAATTTGCACTATCAGACATAGTTCTACATTTTCTTATGACATCACATTTGTAGTGGATTATTCAAAAGGAAGCAGCAATTTTACACGTTAATTTCTAATGAACGACAACAATAGCGACACATACGGTATATTACTGGATATAGAAAAGTTTAAAGTTTTAAGCCCCGCCTATTAGTTCCATTTAATTCCTACAATAGTTTGTTGTGGTTTGTTTACGAAAAATGGCAACGACACAAGAAAAGTCGTTTTCTGTGCTGCAGAATTCAAAGCGTGAATCCATTGTTTCAGTGTAGCGTGCATTTCGTTGTAAGTTCAAAAAAGAGAAACTTCATCATAAACAGACATACAATTGTACAAGAAGTTCGTAGAGGACAGTTGCATATGCAAAGGGAAAAGTAATATCTTCGTCGCATAACAAATGGCGGTCATATTGAGTGCATAAAATAAAACTTTGAACCTTCCTCTTTCCAGTGATGTATTGTATGTATCTCTATTTATTGTCGTTCATTAGAAATAAATATTTAAACTCTGCTCCTTCTTTTTGAAGAACCCCGTGTGACAAAGAAGCTAAAGCATTACCCAATAGTTTTCCTCCAGCTGTAACTTCTACGCTATTTAAATGTAATGCTATTTTGAACCCTATTTTTCTCTTCACATGACAAGCAAAAGGGAATTCAGTGAGGTGAAATTCAGAGTAAATGGAGAACATGCTGTCACCTGCATCCGTTTCAGACATCTGCTCCGAGGAAAGCTGCTGCCAGAGAATTCACAAACAAATTAAAATCTGAAGATAGACTGCAACGGTTATAATCTACAGTAGAGAACATGACACTATACTTTAGAATAAATATATAATCCAGTGTGTTACACTCAAATGACCTTTCTAGCATTATCATTTACTTTTATACGCCTTCCATAAACTTTTCTTATAAAATCTTATTTTTCTATCTATTTCAGGATAAGCTTTTGCAGAAATGATTTCGTAATAGACACAGGAGGCTGAAACGATAGTCAAATCTTCAAAAAGCGGGTCGGTATGGGATGGCTTCGAAAGTAGCTTCTTTCCACGACATCTTGAGAAACACCTCAAAGTTGACAGCACTTCACAAAATGAGAAAGTATTGAAAACGTCAAAGCAATAACAATGAATATTTTGTAAACGACTGATGCCACAAACAATTTTGAAATAAATTGTGTATTGTAAAGGGATGCAAATGTCTTATTCAGCTAGTTCCTTGTCTGTTTCTTATAGTTCACTGGTATACAAAATTATAAAAGACTGAATTCGAATGAAGATACTTTTACAGGTAGAAAGTTTAAGACGTGCAGTTTATTTGTCTTATAAATATCTTAAACATATTGTAATGTCTTAAAAATTGTTATAGGCAATTTCCATATAAAGGATGGTCTGGAGTAGAGGGATTGTTTAAAACGCGTCCTGGAAGAATGCAAAATTTGACTTTTCGTTTTTATCCCCTATAGAAAAAATGCTTTTTTATTCAAAATATATCAAAATATGTATTTACGGTGAAATATCGATATAGAATTTTTTGTTTGAATGCAATGCTTCCTCTACCTAGGAGCTAAAGAAAGTAATAAACAAAAAGTAACTATAGCCTTAGAACCGGATAAGCTGTAAACAAAACATTTTGTATCCCTCCGCGTTAGCCTCGTGTTCAGCAGATGTATAAGTAGCCATCTTTATCCCTTACCGAGTGCTCATCATTATCGTATGAATGCAGAAGATAAATGACGCCACACGGAATTAAACAGAAGCTACAACCTTCTTTAGTTCATATTATTTACTATTTCATAATAATCACAGGTTGCGAACTGCAATTGTTTAACATTTTTTAAAGAGCACCGATAATCGCGCATATTTAAGGTACTATATGTTATGGTGCGCTTTGATTTCTCGCGTATTGCGGACTAATTGATGACTTCGTGTGTTTACATCAAGTTTGGCTCTAAGAGTAGAGCGGTTATAGATGACCCGTTAGAATACTTCCCACAACGTTCACAAAATATGTAAAAATACAGTCTAATTTCACAGGATAGACGCCAAGCATAAATACCACATTACAGAAACGACTCGTATGCTACGAGTGTAAAAGTATAAACCTTATGGTTATAGCGTAGTGGTTCCCCAGTAGAATAAAAGTTAGGAAATTTATTTTAATTCGGTTTTCTTCTTATGTGGATAAATTTGACACACGATATGTGCACTAACGTTTCTAAAGAATGATCATTTATGTCATTCCGTTATGTACTTTCCTTAATATTTATTTCAAATCGTCTGTAATCCTTAGTGAAAAAACTGATGCGTTACATTCACATGACTTTCTGTACCCTATAACGCTTGTTAGGGCATATACAATTATTCTTGCGAAAGTTTATTTTCCTATTTCATTTTAATCTACTTCATTTTCCGGAAATATAAAATGTGTTTAATGACACATTTGTTATTGATACAAAGGGAATAGCGATAGTCAAATGTTTTAAAACTGGACGCTACACGCTGTCCTTAAAATTCCATAATCTTTTTATGACATAGCAAGAAACAACTGACAATCGATGGGACTTTAAAGGAATGGCTAAGCATTGAACAATTCTAACAGTTAATAACGGATATCTCGGAAATGGCTTACATAAAAAAGTTATTTGAAATAAATGGTGCATTTTAAAGCGATCGTCATTCTTTGTGGAGTACGTTTTCGTTTATCACGTACCGTTATATAAGATTATACAAAATACCTTCTGAATGAAGAGGATTTCACAGGCTATTCTCAGAAAATTTAAGATATACATTTGTTTTTTATGTAAATGTATTTAATATGCTGGTGTTTTAATCAAAATTGTTAGAGCCATTTTTTACAAAATCAAAAATTAAAAAAAAAATAAAAGTTGCTTGAGGGTACAGGGATTTTCTTTAAAAATCCTCGTGTTGCGTCTTTAAAAGGTACTGAATCTAAATACCAAGTTTGATATTTATCCGACTTTCCGTTTTTGAGTTATGCTGTTAACAGATACACACACAGACAAGACGACAGACATGCTTTTTTGGATTTAGGGGGCCTCAAAATATGTATTTCCGGTGAAATTTCGGTATCAAATTTTTGAGTGGAATGCAATACCTTCTCCACCTGCTATGTGCGTGGTATGCAGTTTGTCTTATAGCAACTGGTATCGGACTTACTTTACTCGTTTTTGTATTACTTTATGCTTAACTTTGCTATTGCGAGGTAGAGAATGTGTGTTACCTGTAACAGTTCTTCGTAGTGTGTGTCATCCTGCAGCGTTGCCAGATTGGAGAAGATGGAGTGTCTCTCGTTGTGCAAATCCTTAAAGTTTTAGATTTAGGCCAACCAAGCGACTGTCAACACTACAATAGGACATCAGTGGAAGAATACCATGCTACAACAAAGAGAGAATAGAAACCTGGTAGTCAGAAAGAAGAAATCACAAATACTGAACCTCCGTTATGTTCAGAATTCAAAAAGAGCCATAATGAAGAAGCTTACAAAAAGCTGATGGCGTGTAAGTGTGTGTATTGTCACGCCAGACACATTATTGTGTCGGCGACAGCATTGTAGGGGAATTCTTTCGACTTTGGGTTTGAAGTTCGCCTGTGTGGCGACTCGCTACCTTTTGGTTGACGATTCTAGCCAGAGGTGGAGAGAGTGGGGAAAGTGAGCGTTACTGCTTTGTGTGTTGTGTGTTGCGCGTCACTTTTGGTTGAGTATTGAGTCTGTGAAGTTGTGTGAATGTAACCTCGTGTATGTAGCATCTCCCCTGAATTTCTTCCCTTATTTTTGTGTGTGATGTAGGGGTACCGTGATTATACCGAATAAACCACAGGTAATGTGGTTAATGTGAAATATGTGTATTTTGTTATAACTATCCCACGCCTGCTCTGGAATGTGTTGTTTAAGATTCTGGGCTCTTGCTGCCTCTGCAGCTATACCTCCCAATGTTCATGCTGGGGTAAATAAAATTTAATATATAGCTGTAAACCTTTTGGCCCCACCCCAGTATCTAACAATGTTTGTTTCCAAAAATATGTTTATTTTTTGCAATTAATTATTTTAGAAATAAAAAACGGAGAAAGTTGAAAAGTTCGTTAGCAAACTGAATTCATATTAAGAATACACAACTTGAAAGCGGCGATAGTCCATGTGACATTCATCAACAGTTTGTAAAACACTGGAACATTCTACCGCGGTCATTACGTTAATGATTGCTTATTTCTTCATGCTTAGATTATCTGTCGTGTGAACGAGAGAATGGCGTGTTGCCATTATTCATTCGCTTTCTGCAAAAGAAAACTGACCAAGTCATTAAGAGGCTCTATAAAGAAGCATTGTAACGGCTTACTCCGACTCCATAAGGATTTGATACGCAGCTATCAGCTGTAAACGCCATCTGCAATTGGCTGAGATGATAGTTTAATTGAAAGGAATATAACTGCACAGACCAAATTTTTACATGATAGCCCGGTACGTGATTAAAGTTATCCCAAGAGTTTATTTAAGGGAGTTACAGATTTTGGTTTTTCTCATTTATTTGTTTTGCTTTCTGGCGTTCTCATTAGGGAAGTTCTGAGTGCAGTTCCCGTTGGACTGGCTATCCTGACCTAGGATTTTTTGTGGTTTTCCTAGCTCATTAGGCGAATGCTGAGGTGGATACAGATGACCGGGAATTTTACTGTCCTATATTTTATTTCCTTTCACTTTTCAGGCGCAGTGGATGGTGGTCTGCGACGTATGCGGTAGATGTGTTTTGAGAACAGAGCTTTTTCAACCCTGGCATGGAACTTGTCGTTCTAAACAGGGGTGAAATGGACTGGAAGTCCTTGACCTTGAAAACTCAAGCACTTTCTATGACACCGTGAGACACCACTGAATAGCTACTGTGCTTTTAAAAAATTTAATCATATCGTTACGATAGATCTAAATTTTCTGTATGGTACAGTTTTGTCTGTCTCTTGTGCTTTACCCGTTCCACAAAATTATACATAACTCCTTTCGAATGAAAAACAAAAAAGTAATTTGAAAAAAAAAGCTTTAACATAAAAGGTAGTTTTGGACGAGCAGATTTTCTTGAAAATGTTCCTGTCGCATCTTTGGAAGACATTGAACTTAAGTACTAAGTTTGGTATTTATTCGACTTTTCGATTTTCACTTAAGCTTTCACAGGCTCTCTCTCTCTTTCTCTACACACACACACGCAGAGAGAGGGGGAGAGAGACATATACAGGATAGACACACACACGGATCTTTTTAATAAAATGCTTCTTTTTTTAATTCAGGGAGCCTCAAAACATATATTTGCTATGAAAGCTCGACAACTAATTTTTGAGTGAATTGCAATATTCCCTCTTACTATACATGGATGGCAAAGGAAGTAAAAATGTCTCTCCTAGGGGGGGAAATCGACCCCCGGACTTAGAACCTATCAGCTTCCAAATAGGTAGTGTATATATAGTATATATAGTGTATATACCCTGTATACATACAGGGTAGACCATTTAAGTTGAGACTGTACAATATCTCCAAAACTTAGCGTTGTAGAAAGAAATGTTTTGAGTAAAAATGGATTGACATTATGGGGGAAAGTAAATACCATTGGTCGTTTTTTGCCTGAGGACGTTATAATGGTCATTTTAGGGTTAATTAATTTTGTTTAAAATGGGAACCTACAATTAGAGTAAAATTAAATTCATCCTAAAATGTCCTCCAAACAAAACACAGCTAATGACATTTACTTTCCCAAATAATATCAAGCAACTTTTAGTCGAGACATTTGTTTCTGCAACGCTTAGTTTTGGGGATATTGTACACCTCAACTTAAATGGTTCACCCTGTATATATGAATGTTTTGTTTCAGTTTTTATAGATCAACAGAAGCATTCGAGCATGCTTGATTACACCAAAGAGAGGAAATGAAGGTTCACTTTGTAACAAAAAATTATTTTATTGACTATGACACAGTGGAATGCAATAAAATACAGCCATTTTTGTACGTTACAAAGCTATTTAATGTTACCTCAGTCTCTGAAAGCAAAAATATTCGCCCGATTTTATCCAAAGTTTTATATTTCCGTTTTAATTGCATTAAATCCAACATACATAAGCTGTCTTATAGCGTAGAGCGTTTAATGAGATCTGGCCGTGGGGAGGGGGTACGCAAATGAACCACTACGGGCAAAAATTCTACCACAGATTTTTTTATGCGATATTCCATGAACCTAGTTCGACCCAAAACATCTTTGTGGTATTCATTATGCAGATAAGCAATTATTAGTAGCATGTACTGAATCTCGACTGTTTCATTAACAGGAAGTAAGGAGTACCCAACTGTAGTCAAGAAGTTGGGATATCCTCGTTAGATATCCGCATGCTATTTACCACCAATACTACCATGGCTATTTCCAGAGTCCCTGAGGGACACTGGGACTGAACTATCTTTTTACTTTCTCTACCACGTACATAGTAGGTAAAGAAAATATTGCATTCCACTCAAAACCTCGACACCGAGATAGCACCGTAAATACATGTTTTGAGGCCCCCGGCATAAAAACAATTCAGTAAAGCTCCACGTATGTGTGTGTGTGTGTCTTTGAACAGTATAAATAAAAAACGAAAATTCGTATAGATACCAAACTTGACATATTTAAGCTCAACATATTCCAAAGAGGCGACACGAAGGTTTTAGAGAAAATTCCCCACCCGCAGCTATGAAATATTTTTCGGAATTTTGGATTTTATAAAAAATGGCTCTAACGATTTTGACCAAAGTACCATACATTAAGGACACCTACATCACAAATAAAATATATATCTTGAATTTTCTGGGAATAGCTTCTGAAGCTCTCTTCATTCGGAAGGAATTAGGTATAATCTTATACAACTTGTAAACGTTAAGCGATAGAACGAAAATGTACTTCACAGAAAATGTAGATCTCTTTAAAACCACAATTTATTTTAAATAACTTTGTGTGTCATCAGCCCTTTCCGATGTTATTAATGGTTCGAATTGTTCAATACTTACTCATTCGTTAAAATACTGTTGATTTTCAATTATTGTGATATCATGGAAATAGTAGGGAATGTTAAAGCCGGCGTATAGCGTTCAGTTCTAAAACATTTGACTATCACTTTGTAGTTATCTATAATGATATGTGTAATGCAACTATTTCCGTAAATATTTATTTTGATTAAAATGAAGTAGATGTGAAAATAAGCTTTAGTAAGAATAATTAAATACCCACTAATAAGCGACAGGTGGTAGAGAAAGTCAAGTGAATTTAAGACATAAGTTTTTTTAATTTAAGAGTTATGTATTTAAAATTTGACATTCTTAAATTAATGGTAAATAAAGAAATACTGTGCAAAAGCACAAGGCTCTAGCTCAAATGGTTTCTTGTATTTTTACTTTCTCTACTACGTATAGTAAATAGGGGAAGTACTGTATTTCACCCAAAAATTCGATACCGAGATTTCACCGGAAATACATGTTTTGAGACCCCCTGAATCCAAAAACAGCACGTCCTGGACGTGCAAAGAGAATGGAATGCGCCACATAGCAACCAGAGTTAAAATATTTGACTATCCCTTAAAATCTACCATATTCCCCTTGCAACTGCAAGAAAATTACCAATAAGATTGACATCTCGATATCTCGATTAACATGAAGTAGATGGAGAATAAGCGTTTGTAAAAATAGTTTGTACAAGAGTAGAGAAAGTCATGTGAGTGTAATACATCAGATTTTTAAATTAGGGAATTAGTTTTTAGGAATTACTAATTAGTGAATTAGTGATTAGCGAATTAGCGATTCGTTTTTAATTAGTGAAAAAAATGTAAATCTTCTAAACTGCCTTGCAAATTCACATTTATCAGTGAAATTTAATAGTGGCATTTTCTGGTACCTTAATACAGTGAAAATAAATGTATTTTATTGAAGTTGATGTTATTAGTTTTAGAGAAATAAATTGTTGTTTTTATGAAGTTATTGGTGTTAAAATTTTGTTTTTCCGCATAATTGATTTTTGTGAGCCAATGAATAAAGCAATCATAAAATGCACATTGAATCTTCAGACAGTACATTTGAGATTATGTATACAAATTTACAAACAAATCAAAGCAAAACTGAAATGTTAGGAATAAATTTAATGCGCAAAAATGCAAAATTGAGAAAAAAATACATAGAAAGGAGAAGTGGGTGAGTCCATTGGGTTAAATGGGAGCACAAGGGCGATTTAAACATGTCGCTGGGTTTTTAAAAATGGCGAATCGTGAAAATGTTTGTCGAAAATGATTCAAAGGTGTCTATAGAAGATTTGAAAAGAAGAATATTTAGAAAAAAAATTGTGGTTTTCACCTAAAAACTCAGTCCCAGTGTCCCTTAAACCGAAACATGATTAATGGAATGAAAAAGAATCTAAACCCAAAATGGGACAAGACTGATCCCAAAGAAAATTTCCTGTCTCCAGTATTCACTATGTTATGCCACCATTGTTTGTCCATTTAAGTAAACTGCTTGTCGCGGTCTAATGCATTGTTTTATGAAATGTGTCATATCTTGTTACGCCTTCAGTATTATAATGAATAAGTCACACTAACCATATACATTGCTTTTTCTTCTTACTTTAAAATAAGACATTGGTCCTATAAACAAAAAATAAGATATACATTTAAACTTCAAAGAAAAGAAAATTTACCATTAATTTTCAAAACTAATATTTTGTTTAAACTAAACCTTGAATTTTATATTTACTATTAAGAATTAGTGTAGGAATCACATACAGTAAGTAGAAGAAATACCTATTGCATTCCACTCAAAAATTATATATCGGAATTTCACCGGAAATACACGTTTTGAGATACTCTAAATAAAAAAATATAAAAATGTACACATGGGAGTATGTATGTGTGTGTACGCACGCACGCGCGCACGCATGTATGTGAACAGTATAACTCAAAAATGTAAAATCGGTTAAACACTAAACCAAATTTGGTAATTAAGTTCAGCGATTTCCTGATGTGACAGGAACATTTTCAACAAAGTTCCTCCACCCCAAACTACCCTTTTCGTGGGAAAATATTAGTTAATTATTTATTTTCTCAGGAAACATTGATCTTCTGAAAAATGGGTAAGAACGTTTATTAAAATGTCACATGTTTGTGATATTTGCATGACAAATAAAATACGTACTCGTTTATCTTGACTTTTCTGGTAATAGGCTGTGAAATTTGCTTCAATCTTAATGACTTTCGTATAACTGTTAAACCGTAAGAGATAGAGAAAATCTTACTACCTGAAAATATAGATATCGGGAAGGTACACTATTTATGTCAAATAAATTTGTTTGTTGCGTTAACCATTTCCGAGGCATTCTTTGTTAACGGCTTGAATTTTCAAATACTTATACCTTTTTCCTATCGTAAGTTGCTATTCTTTTTTTTCTCGTGGTCATGCAAAGATCTTAGAATTTCAAAGCCATCGACTGCATCTGCTTTTTAAAAACTCTGACTCTTGCTTTAGCTTACAACGAAATGTGTAATGAAAGTATATCTTGATTAACAAGAAGTAAACAGAAGAATAGTTTGAAGATGAATGAGTAAAGAAAGTTATGTGAATAAAACACATAAGATTTTTTTTGTGTAAACTCTTCTTTTACTACCGGGGTTCTCTTGAATGACGCCATTGGCAGACCGTTGCAAATTCGCGTGGTGTGCGAATTCATTATGCACAAGCGCTGGATCGGCCCGCCGTTTTTCTTCCAGTGCTAACGATGCGAAACAACATGCGTATTTTCGTTATAAAACGTGCTAGAAAGAATGCGCGTTTGTGTATGCAAGCTCAACGTCTACTGAATATATGATTCAACACTCGACGAACAACTGCAGCCGAAATACTATAAAAAATCTAATGCGTTACATTCACATGACTTTCTCTACTTTCCATTGCTTATTAGTGGGTACAAAAATTATTAGGTTTATTTTCCTAGCTACTTCATTTTAATCGAGATAGCTTCATTACATATTCCGCTAAACATACAAAGGGAACAGCGATGGTAATATATTTTAGAACTGGACGCTATATGTTGGTCTTAAAATTCTATACTCTTTCCATGATATCGCGAGAAACAAATGAATGTTGAAAGCACTTTACAGAATGACCAAGTAATGAACAATTAACAACGGATATCTCAGAAATGGTTGATGCCACAAAAAATTTATTTGAAATAAATTGTGTGATTTAAAGAGATCTACGGTTTTTGTGTAATACGTTTTCGTCTACTGCTTTACGTTTACCAGTTATACAAGAATATACAAAATGTCTTCCGAATGAAGCGTACTTTACAGGCTATTCCCAGAAAATTCAACGTATACATTTTATTTGTAATGTAAATAAATATTCTTAATATATGGCATTTTAATCAAAATCATTAGCCATTTTTAGGAAATAAACAATTTCTAAAAATCGTCCATTCAAAGGGTAGTTTTAAGCGGAGGGTTTTCTTGAAAATCTTCGTGTCACACCTTTGGAAAATACTGAATCCAAATACCAAGTTTGGTGTTTATCCCATTTTTCATTTTTGAGTTATGCTGCTCACACGCACGTACATAGACACACAAACACGGACCTTTTACTAAAAATTCTTTTTGTTTGCATTCAGAGTACCTTAAAGCGTGAACACTGGTGTGCAAAACCTAAGGACGAGATCGGTAAGATAACATAACAAATGAACTACTTGGTGGAAGTAGATGAAGGTGCGGGAGCATGCTGCCAGAGGTCTCTCACACGTACACAGAAAACTGGACGTCACATGGCGTGAGGGTAGCGAACCTATAGTAAGAAATGGGTCTGGTCCCGCAACACGGGGTAGTTGACGAAACAGAACAAGACGGTGGCAATTAGCAATTAGCGAGCTGTTACGGTGCACTATAGTGGTGTTCTTCATTGCAACATGGCCCATAGACACCATTTGGATGACTTCACACGGGGAAGAATTATCGGGAAACTGGAAGAAGTGCGAAGTGTGACGAGTGTTGCTCAGGAGTTTGGAATTGCTCACAGCATTGTTTCACGTGTATGGGGAACCTTCCAAACCACAGGTACTGCTGTCCCAAGGAGAGGTGGTGGTCGACGACGCTCAACTACAGCAGCAGATGACCACTACATTGTGCAACAGGCAAGAAGAGATCCACGCAAAATAGCGGGTGCAATTGCAATCACATTTAACAGGACAGCTAGCCACACAATCTCACGATACACAGTAGTACGGCGACTACATAGAGGTGGTCTCTTTACCCGACGGACAGTACGTTGTGTTCCATTGACATCCGCACATCGGCGGCACCGTTTGCGATGCTCCCAAGAGCATCAAAATTGGACCAATGAGGAATGGGGTCGCGTGCTCTTCTCGGATGAGAGCAGATTCACTCTAAGTAGTAATCCTCGACGTACCCTCATCTGGCGAGAGGTGGGAACACGTAATGAACCCAGGAACATCCTTGAACATGATCGTTTTGGTGGTTAGCATGTTATGGTTTGGGGAGGTATAATGTATCCAAATCTTTGAACATGGTACGCTCACTGGTCAACGTTATTGTGATACTGTAGTCCTTCCCCATGTGCGTATTTTCAGGGTTGCAGTCGGTCCTGACTTCATTTTTATGGATGACAATGTGCGACAGCATTGAACAGCGCAGGTCAGGTGGAGGATCTCTTGAAACGAGACGATATTCGGCGAATGGACTGGCCTGCCCGTTCCCCCGATTTAAATCCCATCGAAAACGTATGGGATGCTTTGGGAAGACACATTGCAGCACATCCACATGCACCAACGACCATCCAACAGTTGTCAACAGCGGTGGTGGAGGAATGGAACGCCCTACTACAAGAAATGCTTACCAACCTTGTGACCAGCATGGGTGCACGATGCAGAGCATATATTGCTGTCCATGGTAATCATACACCCTTTTAAGCGCCACTTGTCTGTTTCTGTAAATCTAGAGAGCCATCATATGTGTTATTGGCTATAGTGTAGCTTATGGTCTATGAATAAAAGTGGCATTTCTGTTCGTCTCATTGCATATTTCCTTTAGTTGCCTACTGTAGCATAGCGTAGCAGTTCCCTCTATGTATGATTAAGTTTAATCGAGCTATGTTACTTGACAGTGTCACATCATGCGAAGATTACTTTCGTCTTTAGACTTTGCACACCAGTGTACATGGATTTACATCTAGAGAGCGAGCGGGCCAATCGTTTATTTTCCTCCTGAAAGCGATTCTCGCACGTAACCACGAAGCCATCTCGCTCGGTCCTCAAAGGTTAAACCGTCATTCTTTTTACTTTCTCTATCACGTGTAGTAATTAGAGCAAGTATTGCATTACAACCAGAAATTCTATATCGATATTTCACCTGAAATATATTTTTTGAGACCCCCTGAACCAAAAATAAGCATTTTTAGAAAAATCTGCCTGTGAACAGCATAACTCAAAAAGTCGGATAAAAATCAAACTTGCTATTTAGATTCAGTATCTTCCAAAAACACGACGCAAAACTTGCAATAAAATCCCCCACCGCAACTACCCTTTACATGGAACATTTTTTGAAGTTGTTTATTTTCTCAAAGATGGCTATAAAATTTGATTAAAAGACCGTATATTAAAAATATTTCCATATCAAATAAAATGTATATCTTGAATTTTATGGGATTGATTGTAAAGTCCACTTCATTTAGTAAATTTATATAATCTTGCATAGCTGGTAAACGTTAAGCGATAGACGAAAACATGCTGCACAAAAATATAGATATCTTTAAAACATATAATTTGTTTCAAATAACTTTTTTGTAGCATCTGCAATTTCCAAGATATTCGTTATTAATAGTTCGAATTGTTCAATATGTAGTCATTCCTTTAAACGTTCTATGGTTTTTCGTTGTTTCTCATGATGTCATGGAAAGAATATGCAATTTTAAGGCCAATACATAGCGTTCAGTTGTAAAACATTTAACTGTTACCATACGCTTTGTATCTATAACGAAATGTGTAAAGTAGCTATTTCCGGAAAGGTTTATCTCGATTAAAATGAAGTAGTTAGGAAAATAAAATGTTGAAAGAATAATCTGTACACCCACTAATAAGCGATGGAGGGTAGAGAAAGCCATGTGAATGTTACACATCAGATTTATTCTCGTGTTAGCATGTAAAGAGTATGGAATTTCACGGCCTGTATATAGCGATCCACTTTTTAAATACTGGACTAGCTTTCCAACTTCCTTTATCTCCCTTGTGTGCCTACAATGAAGAAACATTTACCGCGATCCTTTATTAACTCGAGAGTTAAGGGTATGCTGGGCGTTACTGGCAGGCAGGAAAGACATGGAGGATAGGTAAATTTCCACTTAAAGCGAGACAGCTGAAATCTGAGAAGGCTGATAATAGGGAAGCGGGAATGTAAGAGCTAAACATTGGTGTTAGTGCTTTATTTATTTATCATTTATTTTTCATTTATTAGTAGTGTGTTGTGTATATTTATTTATTCTCTTAACTGTTCTTTGTTTGCCACAATAGGGGTAATTATGCATCGGAATACGGTTTACCGTTGATCTGTGGGTTGTTTATATTTAAGATGCTATATTTGAATATGTTTTATTTTACTGAGCAATTGTATTTTCTCGTTTTTCTAATTTCCTTCTGTATTATTATTATTATTATTATTATTATTATTATTATTATTAATCTTGCTCATTATTCTGTGTGTTATAACGGCACGTTCGGCCTGCGGACCGTGCAATTGATAGAGATCCATGTATGTATACCGTTATTCATTCATTCATTTGACAAACATTTCCTACGGTAATCGTTAGGCCTTGGATTCTTTTTCGGTGTAATATGGATCCTATGCTTTTGAACTTGTTCACTCTTTATGAGCTGTATGCCTTATAGGCGGATCAGTTTCAGCAAAGTGTTCTGCAGTTCTTAGGGAGAGAGAGAGAGAGAGAGAGAGAGGGAGGGAGGATATAGCTAATGGTCTGTAATGTTGCAACAAATGAAAATAGATCTATTCTGTAGTATAGTAAATAAGTACTAACGGTATTCATACAGCAGTGTGTCAATGGCACCTATACGCCATGTACTTGACTGACTTGTTACACGCTCTTGTGAACCTGACTGGAGTTAGTACATTACTTTCAGCTTTATAATTGAATAGCCTTTCGATTATAGGATTAGGATAGTCACCGTGCGTAGGCATAGTAGGCCCTTTGTGCTTCCAACTTAATCCCTGGGAGGAGGGGATGAAGGAGAAAGAGCGACCAGATCAGGATGTCGATGCGCGCTAGCGAGGTCGGGGTCCCTAACGATTCCAGTATGACACCAACACTGAGCCGGCGATCCTGCCTTATCAGTCTTCAACCTGAGGGTGCCGGAATGAAACTTCGCTCCCAGGAAGTGCCCCAGATACGCAGTAAAGCACCAAGGAGAAAATAAATGCTGCACAAAGCATATTCCACGTCCCGCCATAACGCACCAATCACGTTGCCTGATCCTACAACTATGAAACATGAGATGAAACAGATGAAAGGAAATGGTGGTAGATGGGAAACCACCCTAGCAATTGCCTACCGATCTGGGAAAACCACCAGCCAGCCCGACGGGAATCGAACCCGGGAACTCCCGAATGCGAGCTTCCACTTTACCGCGGGGCCATCTCGCTAGGTACAAATCCCACCAGGACCGTCCTCTCTAACTAAGATTTTTTCCAGGTTTTCCTCAGTCCTTATAACTGGAAAACATCGGAAAGGTACCCTACATTTAAACATGGAACGTTTCCTTATAAATTTCCTTTCTGAATTATCATTATGCATCACCAGAGTCCACCGCCTGTGATGACACATGTAGTAAGAACGGGCGTTATACACCACTAAAAATAGGTTCTCTGCACCTTATAAGGGGGGCAGTTGTGAATTGTAGGGAAAGGGGAAAGCCTTACAGCTCAGTTTTCTCCCTATATTTCTTGAATTACACTCTTTACTCGTCGTAGCGTAAGTCCAAGGAAGTATTATATCCAATCCAAAAATGTTATTTATTCCTAAAGTGTCTTTACGCGTTACATTAAGGGTTTGCGTTGAAATTAATATGTACACTGCATATTTTATTATATTTCGGTGTTACTGGATATTTTGGATGTCTATTTATATCTTATTATCCCATACTTGTATCATTCTTTATGAATTATCATTGGACCGAGTTGTATTTGAAGTCTCGCCATTAAGCAGAATTTATAAAATTACAAAGTGTAACATTTTTTCTGTCGGAGGAAATAGTGACTTCACTTACAAAAGCTGCTCTCACCACGTATTCAGATATACAGCTTGCCAGATGTACACTGTGAAAGTGAACTCTGACATATCAGCCGTGCGCAGCAATTAATATGGTGCAGATGAGCGCATTTTAAAAATAAACGATTTTCATTCACGCCCCGTAGATGAAAAGACCATACAAACCTTGGAAAAGAAATATCGCGGTAAATACCTCGAGACTATGCCTTCAGAACAAAAGGGAAACACACTGATGAGAAAATGTGTTTTAGTGTAGAAAAACGTTATGGCTTAGCATTCCGGTTAGATGAGTCCTTTACGGTAATAGATTTGTCATAAACAGATCTACATTGCAAGGCAATTAGGCGCTACCATTTCATCCTTATACAGGATGCTCCACCAGCTTTCTACTGCATAGATAGCAAAAACACTAAAAACATGGACCCAGTTTCCCTTTGGTATTAATATATCGAAGTTTTTGATTCATGCTTTAGAAGACAGAAATAGGTATTGCTGCTTGTTTAAAGTTAATGAGTCAACGAATTAAAATCAGTAAGACTTTTCAATGCCTAACTGAGCCCATCGAGAACTCGATTAAAAGAAACCTATGTTTATATCCCTACTATCAATTTCACATTACGTTTCGGTTCATTCATGACTATCTCTGTCAAACAAAATCCTGAGGTTTCCTCAGACAACTTTGATTACAATTGAAGGACGTGTCGGCCATCATACAATTGGTTTCCTTTATTTAAAGTGGAAATCTAAAAATGTTTGAATTGGCAAGACATTTTCTGAAAACGTGTGCCAAAAACAGAAATCATTGCTCATTATTTTAGGTGATACAGACTAAAATACTCCACATTGTTTTTATTTTTTATCGGTAATCTAAGTCACAATAGTGCCAATCTTCGCCATATTGCAGTTTGAAGCTCCTGTCAGTCATTTACGTGGCATTGCGATAGAGATGCTGCAATCAAAAGTGTTAATCGCACACTTCTTATAGAAACAAATGAGTTTTTTTTTTTTTTTTTTTTTTTTTGAAAGGGGAGATAGTTGAAGAGTTGGAACGGAAGATAGATTTGGTTTCGCCTGGTGAGGTATGGAAGTCTAGGTGGTAGTTAGGAATATTAAGTAAAGGAAAGAATGGTGGAGTCCCGCATAAGCACCTCCGTCATTACACGTAATTTTTGGATGCTGCCGGCGGTGCCGGTCAGGCACATTGATTGGGTTCTCAGGTGGACAGCCATGCCATAGTCCCTAGCTGTCACCTGGGGAGTCTGTGGTGAAAATTTATTAATCTGCATTTTTTGTGTGTGTTCTCAGCAGTTGTAGCGTCTTTGCGAGTGTGGTTGCCGAAATAGATGTGATTCTATGTACGTGCCTATAAATGTGTTGCTTTCGTCTAGTTTCTTGTAGTTCTCCTCCAGTAGCTGGAGCTTCTGAAGAACAATGGCTTCGGAATGCTGGTGCTGCTCTCGAAGTCCAGCGATGGCGGCCTCTAGGGCTCCCAGTCGCGTGGGCCGGTCCTTGCAGCTGCTGTCTGTGGCGTCATCTGATTCCAGGAGGTGAGTTTCGATGCGTGCCAGCTTGCGCTGACACGAGTTGACTACTGGGTTCTGCTTTTCCTGGACGTTCTGTCGAAGTCGCAGTGAGGCAATCGTTGAGAGGTGTCGGATGGTTGTGCGATGTTTGGCCTCCATTGTTGCCAGGCGTGCACTGGAAGACCGCTGCAACGCCTCGAGGCGGAGGCCGATGTCCCGTAGGCTGAGTTGAATGCTTTTCACAGCTTTCTGCAAGTTTGATGCTGTGGAAGCGCAGGAAGGCACGTGCTGAAGTGAAGCTGAAGTACTCGAAGCTGTTGGCTGCTCGGTGTGGTTTGGCGCTGATGCTGCTAAAGAGTGAATACTAGTAAATGCAAAAATGTTGAAACGGGACCTTCCGAATGGAGCCCTGCAGGTTACTGCGGAGCCTCTTCGCTCCGTTACCTGCATGGCAATGGGTTCTCCCAGGTGTTCTCACTTGTTTGTCCCGCTTGCCCGTAGGAATTCGCAATGTATTACTTGCAAGAATACATATGCGTGGGAAGTGGTATAACACGTGACCAGAAATTGCTTTGAATGTATATATTGACTGCTTTCGCTTATACCAGATTACTTGTTCTGTCGGATATATGAGGCGTATTTTAAAATTAACACGGATAATTTTTAAAAAAATCTGATGTGTTACACTCACATGACTTTCTCCATCTTGTACAAACTATTTTTACAAACGCTTATTCTCCATATGCTTCATGTTAATCGAGATATCAAGATGTTAATCTTATTTCCAAATTTTCTTGTAGATGCAAGGGAATTGGCTTTAAGCGATAGTCAAATATTTTAAGAGCTGGTTGCTATGTTCTCTATTTCATTCTCTTTGCATTACCAGGGCAAAAAATGAATAACGAATTCCCATTTGGGAAAAAGTATAAATATTGGAAAATTTAAGGGAATAACTAGCAATATCTTGAAAATGGTTCACTTAAAAAAAATGTATATGACATAAATTGTGTATTTTAACGCGATCTACATTTTTTGTGTAGTAACATTTTGTCTATCTCTTATGGTTTACTAGTTATGCAAAAGTCGTTCACAATGAAGAATACTTTTGGAGACATTCCCAGAAAATTCGAGATATACATTTCATTTGTCATGAAAATATCTTTAACATATGATATTGTAATCAAAATCGTTATAGACATTTTTGAGAAAATTAAAATTTTCGAAAAATGTTCGATGTAAAAGGTAATCTGGTGTGGGGGTATTTTCTTGAAAACCATCGTGTCGCATCTCTAGAAAATAGTGAACCTAAATACCAAATTTGGTGTTTATCCGACTGTTCGTTTCTGAGTCATGCTGTTCACAGACAAACAGACACACAGACACACACGGACATGTTTCCAAAAGTGCTTTTTGGGGGATTCAGGAAGCCTCAAAACATATTTCCGGTGAAATCTCGGTATCGAAAGTACTCTACGTAGTAGAGAAAGTAAAAATAACAGAAAATACTTTCAAAATACTTTATCATTCATTACGTTACACCTTACACTACTTCTGCACATAGTTACCGTCGTTATTCAGGGTCGTCCTCCATGGTGTAGTCGTTATCATGCTAGCCTCTGGTTCTCGGGATTCAAACCCGGCGGAGGGCGGTGGATTTTTTCGGGCGTAAAAATCCTTAGCATGACTTTGTTCGGAAGGGAAGTAAAGCCAGTGGTCCCGCCTCGTAGATTTACGGCACGTAAATAACCTCAAGCCTGATAAAGAAGCCTCTGAGAAAAATTACCAGTCTTTCACACTAAGGATCATGGTAGTTAAAGAGCGTCCATAAACAAAACCCAATTTATGTCCTTATTCAGGCACTTGTAATGAGAAACTAGCTTTTGTATACCTTCGTCAAAGAATAATACTACCTCTTATGACAGCCAAGTCTGAACATCATCGTAGTTGAAATTTCCAATGAATTTCTTCATATGAAGAAACAGATGAAAATCGTTTGGTGCCAAATCCGGACTGTAGGGGGTGGTCGAATTGTTCCCAACCAAATGATGTGATCAGACCTTGAGTTTGTTTAACTGTGTGTGGCTGGAAATGTCACTCATTATTGTTTCTCCATAAACCTCGCACAACTGGCGGTGAATATTTGCTGGTTTAATATTTCTCGCACTCAATAAACTAATCACAAATCGGATTTCACATTCGGCGGGTCGTTCGATTGTATTGAACACTTCGAAGCACTCTAAAACAGGAAAACGCAAAGTGACGATCGCTTACAGCTGCGCCTGGCTTCCTAAGGAATGGAGCAAATGATCGCACATGCTCAGAATTGCGATTGCAGCGCTGCAGCGGCAAAATAATAAAACGGCACTTACCTTAAAAACACACCTCGTATTGCCACTTCATTTTCCAGGCTCGAACAAAGTAACCATAGTTATATTATTGACCTATAAAGTTACAGATCTTGAAATATTATAATGTATTGGTGAGCTACGGTTGTTTATAAGCGTTCATTATTACTAAATTAACCTTCAGATACCACGGGGGCAAAATTTTATCCCGTGTATAGTATGTTTTATTTTTATGTAATGTTAATTTAGAGGGGAATTATTCTTATCTAATCTCTTAGCAACTATATGACGCACTACGATGTACAGTGGATTTGGAGAGCGTTTCTTTTTCATCAGAAGTGAGTTCACACACGTTTGCAAGTTTGTTACCTTCTAGGTCTTTAGATCTAAAGCCAGATAACTTTTTATTTGGAAGGTAAGGGGAAAGATCCAACGTACGCAAACAATCCTGCTGGTCTAAAAACTTTTCCATGAAGTGACATTCAATATTCATCGAAGTTCAGTTCAGCTTTCTAGAAACTTCCTAAATGGATGTCACATATGAAGAAAAAATGTTTTATCACAGTCTTTAATGGCCGTATTTCATTTTCTTTGAAATTGAAAAACCACTTTTGGATACGGCGGTCAGGCGTAAAATAGTGTATTCTGCAATTGGTGGCAAGTGGGATTAGTCTCACAAACCGCAGAAGGGATTCTTTAAACTCCAAGGAGTTACTGAAGCTCCTTTTTAAGTTGTTGCACACAATATTTTATGTTATTTTGTTCAGTTTTGTAAATGTAGTAAAATTTCTTTTTTAATCAATATTTCAATGTTGCATTTTGCTTTATAAGAATATAAAAGTTAGCTTTCGATATTTGTAAACAGCCATTCAGTGATTTCTCTATCAAGCAAGCAGATAAAGTAGCTGTATGGCAAATGGCAAGGTTTCTAATCCTTTCTATATTGATTGTATATTAAGTGTTTCAACTAAAAGATCAACAGACAAAAATACATGTTGTAGAATTTTGCCATTCTTTCTGATATAAACCCTTCCACTATAGGTACTTCTTTCTGTGTTCATTATATTAATAATGCTATAACTTTTCGTGAAGTTCTCACTAAGAATAAAAGCGATTATAGTGTCGAGTTCTATTACTTCTATGGTTTAAGTTGTACATAAGTTATTGGATAAGTCCAAAAACTAGACAATAATCTAAAACTCAGTCACTACAGAATAGTTTTGTTTTCTCTCTTCCTCCCTCTCTCTCTCTCTCCCCCTCTCTTAATGATTAACTATGGGTACGCATCTTAAGACCAACGAATGTTGAAATGTCTACATTCTAAGGTTTTAATCCAAAATTTGTGAACATTTGGTCACTTGATCCAAACTATAAAATTAACTATTTCTCCAATGTCGTAGCTTCTATCTTAAACGAGTTCGATTAATTATAAAATGTTTAATTGTATAATTGTGTATAACATATTCTCAAGTATGTAGGTAAATAAACGTGACATAATTTCCTCAATATATAAGTTTTGAATTCTGATTGCTAATTCCGTAAACGATTGTAAAACTTTCATTACAGCATTTTTTTTAAAATATTGTAATTAATTTCAAATGGCAATAGTTGATAATATATGGTTTACAAAGAACAGACAAAAACGTATGTATCAAATTTATTAGTACACTACAACAAAGGGGATTTTTCAAGTCAATTGATCCAAATCTTTTGTCAAAACGGAATTCCAAATAATTAAAGCTTCCCTACATCTGAAACAACACCTTTAAATACCAGCAGGGCAAAAGCTGAAACCTTTATGAAAACTAAAATGTAAAAAGCTTTAGAAAGACACATCAGAAAATCTTTTATTTCAGTGATCCTTCCCTCTATGCCATGTAGTTGTGCTCATTATGCTAAACGTATCGCACAGAATGAGTGTGGGACAGGTGCTCTTGGAAATTGGAATAGCAAGTAAATTATTTTTATTTAAAGCGTACACAAATCTCACGGTTTCAAGTACGAGAAGTACAGAGTTTTCAAACTCAAGTGTCTTAAACTAGAACTTCCTCTTTAAGATACGCTGTAGAGCTATTCAACTGTTTATACTCAATACAGTCTTAAACTTAAATCTCGTAATATATTTTCATTTTTATTTCGCAAAACTGTTTGTTGTGAACTTTTGATTTGTAAATTGATTCAAGTATACAACTTGTTAAACGTGGTATGTTTTATATTTGTGCAATAATGAAATGTTTGCACTAGTAAAACAGTCCTACTTCAGCCATTAGCTATGTAAACAACTATTAGGATTATGCAATATATATATAAGGCTTGGAATTTAGTCAGATTGTTAAATTAACCCTGGTAAATCACTGCATCTTCTGTTATCTAGCGCATTTTAAAATGAAATATACTTATTGTTGCTGCATTTAGGTGTTTAAACATTTAATGCTGATCTCTTTGCATAACATGAAAGCAGTTGGAGTAATAAAACCGCTGTGTATTGAAGGCTTTTTATTATATAAGAAAGTCCTTTAAATCGATCTTTCATTAAACACTGCCTTTATAGAAACATCACTAAATGTTTAGCAAAGATACGGTGCAGTTAGTAAAATATTTACCAAGAATATATCACAAAATTAAAGATTCTTATTAGGCTAAAGCAGCAGTGCTAAGCACTAAGAGCTAATAATATTTTCTTGTAGCTATTTAATATTTTTAATTGTAATAACTAATGATCTATGTTATAAGAACATACTTTCCAGCATTAGCCAAATAAGAATGCTTAGTCTAATAATTTGACCAGTCTGTACATTATCTTACGTTTTGTTTTAGAAAAGAAAATAATTTATAGCCCTAATGGCCAGTGAGTCTAACTGAATTTGGCTGGATAATGAGTGTTATTTAGTTTCCCTAGATTTGGTAGTATATATCTGTTTTTTATCCCTCTTGAAACAAATAATGCATAATTTTGATTTATAATGCACTCTTCAAAAATATATTTAAAGGAATAGTAGCTCTAGTTTATATGTTCTCCAAACATGTTCAATATTTTCAAACCGTCAGTTTCATTTATATAATTATTATAATCACTTACCTAGGAATTCAAGCAAACATTTTGACATAGAAATTCCCAGCTATTTGAAATGAGGAAAATGAAAGATACTAAATAAATTGTAGTATACAAGACAAAATGAGCGTTAACGTCTGTAACCGAAAGGAAAGCTGTAAAACATTTACGATTACGTTTATAGTGTACTAACTGACTGACACTAAACCTGCCTAGTTTCGATAGGGCATTATGAATATAAGATTATTTTTGCCTGAGGCAGTGACCAGAACTTTAAAATTTCAGATATTAAAGTGCTAAATGAGCGTATAAACGTTACAATATATTTTATTTACATTCTGAGATAATGGATTTCTTTCCAGAGATGTTTGCTTTATGAAGATAATCTCTTATACTGAATATACAGGATGGACCGGTCAATTAAACTTTAATACGCCATTAAAACTTTCGAGAGACTTTCACTTCAGCTATTTCATCAATGAGTCATAATCGGAATGTGCGGTCAGTGTCGTATTAAATGGGAGTGAATGAAATAGGGTACATTAAATAGAGCTCTTCATAACAAACAAGTTTCATAGGAAACTTTTTTATTAATTCATACTTTTTCAAGGGGAACAGTATACGAAAGGACAGTGCCATTAATTTGATAATGTTGGCAAATTTTGCAACAGTATGTTGGCAGGATGTTCTCGAGTAAGACAGTTCAACATTAAGAGCACCTTCAAATAAATAAGGACCAATGATTCGTTGTCCAATGCAGACTTAGATACTCCACCTATGCCAGTCCACTTATTTCCAAGTAAACATTTAGGAGCAACAGATAAAGATGTTAGATTTTTTGGTACTGTTGGATGCAGCATTGCTAAATGTATAATGTGCAGGACTGCACAACTCCCGGAGAATTATAGTGCACGTCAAGACCATTTACAAATCGTTATTCTGGAATACCATAAGTTGCCATGGAAAGTGACCGTCCATTACGTCATTAACTAATGGCAGGCACGCTGCTGCCGGGCTATCCAGTTTGCCATAGTCCATGTGCGTATTTTACCCACTGTAAATATATCACCGCGGTAACTTGAGTGGCTCGCGTCGGTAGGTCCCGCGCCCAAATCTACTGGATCACCAATCTGATCGAAAGCTTTTTTACGATTTCCTCGGTCGCTAGGAGATTGTTGGGTTGGATTATTTTATCCAAAAATGTTCCTATCAAGCCTTTCATCACTACATTTCCTTTCCTTCTTCTTCACCGCCATACCAGGCATTGGGCTGATCACGCATTCTGGTTCTGCCATGATGCAGAGTTTACTTGCTCCCTGACAGGCAATGGCTTGTAAATCCTTGGGGGTGTAAGTCCTACAAAGAGAAGAGTATGATTATGAGCAAAAACGAATTTACTCCATGTCGTAGAAATACCAGTTGCAATATTTAAACAAGAAGAATAAGTATATACTTCATTTACGAATTAATAAATAGAACTATGTGTAAAATAACAAACAGCTTGACTCGGATAACGTTGGCATGTTTACGTTTACAACACTCAACATTTACACCAATGAATCAGAAGATAAGGACATCTACGGAACTGGTGTAAATCTGGGACCGGTTGTTCGTCGCAATTTGTATATATGTATGAGCCATCTGCGGGAAAGAAACCAAGAGTAATATAATTACAGAAAAAGTCAAAGTAGTTAATTATTGGTTACTTCCTGGTGCTCCTAAACATCACAAAAATCTTTAATGCTACACTTCGGTGTAAAGTTTCTGCATACACGTATCGCAATGGCATTCTTCATCCAAAGTAAACACGATACTGTCTCGTTTTTCCTGTAGTTATATTCCCATGACAGTTTCCAAATTATGAGTCAAAATCACTAAGTGGCTGCCCTCGAGTGGAAAACAAGGAATATAGATATTTATTTTGTTCTAAACCTATTTCATAACAGATACATGAGTTTTTTATCTACCGCTCCTGAATGCTTCATTCTCAGCCAGTGAGGATTGACTTGAGACTAACAGTAAGTATTATGGATATTGACATCCCCATTCCTCCTGATTTACTTTATCGTCCAGAGAATACTGCAATGGAACAGGGGTTTTTGCCTGACGACCAGTTTTAGTAGATCACACGATTCTGAAAAGCTTCTTTAAGCTTTTGGTGGAAATTCATGAGGTAAATATGAAGTTTATTGTCTTGTAGAATCCTGCGCACTGTTGTCTGACAAATGATACATTTCTTATCAATGCTCCAGATAGAACCCTCATGATTGACAACACCACCACATATTGAGATTATAGTTACAGTATTTAAAATGCTTACCAATTATTATTACGGATATTTCAATCAAAGCAGCAAATGGCAATTATTTATAAATCTTCACTTACCCACGAATTTTATTTGAAGACTTCATCCTGCAGGCTACTGAGAAGCTGTAAACAGCTAATGCGATGTACAGAAAGAACACATCCAAGCTTTGAAAATATCTGGGATAGCAATGCGGTATTCATTCCCTTAATGGCTGACCAGTGTTCTTAGAAACACCTTAGCTTTACGAAGAATAAAGAAAACCAACAATTTGGCACTTACCCTTCACGTAAACGTTACTTCAGTGAGCAAATTGAAGCTCCTCAATACGCCCTTCGCCCTGTAACTTCTCCAGCACTAACCGAGGTAGCAATAAATATCAAGTAAATCGATGCTGCACAGTTGTGCCCCTAAGCAGTGTTTCAACACACATGCATGTCTGATTTAGATAAGAGAAATGTAAATTATTGGAAAACCGTGATAAACGCTTAAGACGACAACATCTGGATCTGGTAGGACAAAGTTGGAAAGGTAAAACCAGACGACTGAAAAATTCAATGCCATACTCGGGATTTGAACAAAGGGTCTTCCGGTTTCCGTTCCGGTTGCTCTGACCAACTGAGCTACGATGACAACTCCACGGTACAACATTAGATTCCCTTAACCCCAAATTGTCTTTCGTAAGGAACATTCTTCGAAACTTATGATTTTCTGAAAAATGGTTCTAATGACTTTGATTAAAATACCATATATTAAAGATGTTTACAAAGAAAAATAATGTATATCTTGAATTTTTTGGGAATAGCCTGTGAACTTCCCATCATTCTGAAGGAATGTGGTACACCTTGAATGATGGTAAATGTGAAGTGAGTAGGATATATAGGAGAGAGCTGGCTCACTTTTTTGCGTTTATATGGGAAAGGATAGGGAAAACGAAGGTAGATGCTAGGTTGAGAGAGCCTTCAAGGAGGAAAATGCGTTTATATGGGAGAGATAGGGAATACGAGGACTGACGCTAGGCTAGACAGTGGTAGGAGGGGGAGTGCGCTTTATATGTTTGAGAAGTATAGGAACAGGAAGAGGGTGCTAGGCTAGACAGAGGTTGAGGAGTAGGGTATAGGTTATATGAGAGGTATAGGAAAACGAGGGGAGGTGTTAGGCTAGACAGAGGCTGAGTAATGTATGGTTTATATGAGCGGTATAGGAAAACGATGAGAGGTGCTAGGCTAGACAGAGGCTGAGTAATGTATGGTTTATATGAGCGGTATAGGAAAACGATGAGAGGTGTTAGACTAGACAGGGCTTGAAACGTAGTGCATGGTTTATATGAGAAGTATAGGAAAACGAGGAGAGGTATTAGGTTAGGAGAATTGAGTTTGTGTTTATAAGGAGAGACGAGAGAAAACGGAGAGAGATCCTATGATAGGATAGACAGGTGTTAAAGTTAGGTTAGATAGGAAACCAAGGAGTGATACTCAGCTAGAGGGGGGACAGGAGGGAATGCGCTTTTGAGAGGTAGGGGATACGGGGAGTGGTGTTAGACTAGACAGGGCTTGAAACGTAGGGCATGGTTTATATGTATGAGAAGTATAGGAACAGGAAGAGGGGTGCTAGGTTAGACAGAGGTTGAGGAGTAGAGTATAGTTTATATGAGAGCTATAGGAAAACGAGGAGAGGAGTTAGAATAGACAGAGGTCGAGGAGCAGAGTATGGTTTATGTGAGAGTCATAGGTAAACGAGAGAGGCGTTAGGCTAGACAGAGCTAGAGGAGTAGAGTATGGTTTATATGAGAGGTATAGGAACAGGAGGAGAGGTGTTAGGCTAGACAGGTAGTGTAGCAGTAGGAATATGGGCTTATATACAGGAGAGATAGGGAATAGGTGGTGCTAGACTTGAAAGCGACTTTAGACGTGAACTTAGTAGAAAACTGTTTCATGTCAATGTTCTAGACATGCACATCACGTAACCTATTCAGGGAAAAGGTGACTCGTTCAGGGGAAAAAGGCGACTGCTCAGGGAAAAAGGAGGCTCACAAAGGGAAAAAAGATGACTCGTTTAGGGGAAAAAGGTGACTGCCCAGGGAAAAAGGTGACCCACAAAGGGAAAAAGTTCACCAGCAAAGGGAAAAACGTGACCAGCAAAGGGAAAAAGGTGACCAGTAAAGGGAAAAATGTAACCAGCAAAGGGAAAAAGGTGAACAGCAAAGGGAAAAACGTGAACAGCAAAGGGAAAAAGGTGAGCCATAAAGGGAAAAAGGTGACCTGCAACGGGAAAAGCTAACCCGCTAACACTAACAGGTAAGTAATTCAGGTAGTATTGCAGGAGGCTGACTGGATCATAGCAGTGTATGATTTCACAGGTAATTCAGCTAGTATCGTATGTATTTAGGCTAATTCGTCTAATAACACAGGATAGATTCCAGATGCTAACTGCATCATGGCTCTGCATGATTTCACAGATAATTCAGCTAGCATCGTGGGCATTTAAGGTAATTCAGCTAGTATCACAGGAGGATAGATTCTAGGGTTGGGTATAGCATAGTTTCATATTTCACAGGTAATTCCGGTAGTATCACGGGTGCTCGTGCTAATTTAGAGCAGGAATTCGTATCAGAGCTAGTTAAGGTAATTTCACATGATTCGGGTAGTATCACAGGTATTTAAATCATTTTCACAGCCAATTCAGCTAATATCTTGAGCATTTAAGCTAATTCAGCTAGTATCACAGGAGGCTAGATTCCAGAGGCTAACTGCAACATAGCTATGCATGATTTCACAGCTAATTCAGCTAGTATCGTAGGTATTTAGGCTAATTCCGCTAGTATCACAGGAGGTTAGATTCCAGGGTTGGGTATAGCATAGTTTCATATTTCACAGGTAATTCAGAGGGTATCGTAGGTATTTAGGATAATTCAAGTAACATAGGTGTTTAGAGTAATTAAGCAAGCATTACAGGAGGGTAGGTTCCAGGGGTTGGTTATAGCCTAGTTTCGTATTTTACAGATAGTTCAGGTAATATCGTAAGTATTTGGGTAATCAGCATAGTTTCACAGATGCTCGTGATAATTTCGATCAGAGATTTGTATCACAGCTATTTAAGGTAAATGCAGGTGATTCAGGTTGTATCAATGGTATTTGTGTCATTTTAACAGGTAATTCAGATAGTGTCTAGGTATTTGGGCGATTCAAGCATCATAGGTGTTTAGAGTAACTCAGCTAGTATCACAGGAGGCTAGATTCAATGATCAGGGTTTCGTATCAGAGCTATTTAATGTAATTTCACTTGATTCGAGTAGTATCACAGGTATTTAAGTCATTTTAACGGGCAATTCAACTAGTATCACAGGTACTCATGGTAATATAGAGAGTAATTAAATTATAAAACATTTCTCATCCAACGTTACAACAATTTATATACTTTTTTCTAAATCTTACAAACTTATTATATGTTAAACAGTTATTGTACGATGCGGAGAGGGATAAACTGCATATTGGTTCACAAATTGAAAAGCTTTACGTCAACATACCTTTATTTTAGTTCGGTGTAGATGTCTCTCCCCTTTTATCTAGGCTTGAGACTAGCACTAGGATTGCTCCTAATGGCAGGGTTACCACCTTCCCTTCCATCTTCTTCTTTCTTCATCAGGCGTCAGCTATCTGCATATACAGCACACAGATACCTTCTTTTTTAAGATTGTAGACTCACGATAAAATCTTTATCTTTAACTTACATTCTTTTAAGCACTGTTTGTAATGGCGTAATGTCCATACGCATATGTTGTTATCCCGTCCTCAGCAATAATTCTTTTATCATCAAACGGAGTCAATGCAATTTTATTCACTTGTACTGTAGCAAGGGCATGCTTTCGTGATAGGATCAGATTCATAGGTGTTCTGATGATTTCACTGGTTTTAAGACAGTCTGTATAGCTGTCAAACGAAATGTACTGCTTAATAGCGCTACGTTTTATACCTTTAATCTTTTTTATCATTGACCCTTGAATATCTAAGGCATACATCTTAGGACGTAGTCCAACAAAGCGTAGGATGATTTTGCTATTAGCCTCATCTTTAAATTTTCCCAATACCTTCTTGTTCTGAGTAGAGTAACATATATGGTTGGCAGGGTAATCAGCTGTATCGAGATGCTCAAGAAAACGTAGCTTGTCCTGGTACACATCTTCAGTTGTTACACGATGAATGAACGAATCAGTGTCCATATACATAAGCTTCAGGTTTTCAGCTCCATAATAAGGCAACAAAACGTCGTAATGATAGTTATACATTAATGTCTTGGAGATGTCCAACACACTCATACCAATGTATATAGGCTTGTTGAATACAATCTGACGAGAGGCCATATGTACAGCAGCTAGATTATCAGCATATATCGTCCTGTCGATAAACGTAGGCTTGGCGATCAGCTTCTCTAGAGTTTTTTCATTGGTCACCAGTCGTATATCCATACGGTTACGCAGGTTCTCCATAGTTTTTCCAAACATAGCGTTGTTAAAGAGCTTGTAGAGATCCTTCTCGAAATCATTTGCAGCTTGTTGTCGTAGCCTGTTGTTAAATTCCACATAAGGTTTCAACCACTGAGACTGTCGGAATTGTAGCACACGATGGATTTTTGTTAGTCGTAGTCCATGACTAAGAGCTTGCTTCAAAGCCATGTAATGCACTACATACTTCTTTCGAGGTCCAAGATGAGGTATCAGTTTCTTTGTAGATGATTCCAATGGTTTCATATACTCTGGCAGGAAAGGTAGATCGTTGTGTAGATCGTGAAGTTCTGCAGGATACTCGATGTCGACTTCTAATATGTACCCATGAGGATCATCTTCTTGTAGTGTTTCTAAGTTGATTTCTTCAGGTGACACCCACTGAAATCCACCAAAAGGAAGGGCGTGACACATTACCCACCCATATTGGTTATTTGCGTCCTCGTATGTGATAAATTGGGTTGGTCTCGTCGGATCAAACTTCTCCATATAAGTGTTATTAGCCTCAGCATACCGATGAGAAACTTGGCATAAACCTCCTCTTATACCTGATTCCACCATGAGTAGTTGATCATAATCTTGTAACAGCTCTAACTTAATTCTAGTATACAGTAACATAGCGTCCCATGTTAGACCTGGAGAGGTAAAATAATGGGCGGGATCGACTTTGTGTGTTTTAAGGGTTTGCTCTCTGAACGTCTCAAAGACATCAGCTAGGAGAAGTACATCCGAAGTTAAGTAGAGATCTCTGTACTCTCCCAGGTTTCTCACATTAAACAGATCCCATACATTTCTAGCATGATCGTAGTCAGTATCAGTAATTTCTTCTTCATTTAATCTATTGTATAAGTAGTCCTTAGGAGGCAAGCAGGTCTCGTTCAGGACATCCCATGACATAACAAAATCATAGGGAAATACACCCTTACGGGTCATCAACTTCAATTTGTCTTCTCCAAAGTACTTTAGCGTTTCAGGATACGAGGTTAGATGTTTTACCAACTTATCCAAGCTTGTACTGAGGAATCGGAAGCTATCCACAAATCGAAGCTTTATATCTCCTACATACTTGGTGAATGAGATATAGCTTTCTTCAGAGTTAGGAATTACCTCCACACGTTCACTTGTACAACCCAGCTCCTTAACAATGAAATGAGAGTCATATCCGCTAAGGTTATGCATGAAGACTGGTATATATTTAGGTGTTTTACAGGCTAAATTACATTCATTATGAAGACTTCCACGATATTCACCGCTGATGTGATCATGGTCGTGTACTTTATAGTTCTCTTCTGTAAAGGGTATTCCACACAAGTAGCATGTCGTAGAAGATTCGAAATCCTTTTGCTGTTGATCCGTAAGTTTCAGAGGCTTAGCAGATTTGTATATATTACCAATCATTTTTGCAAGAGATGTCAGGCACAGCATAAACTTCTGAGCAGCATCAGCACCACGATACACATAGGGTTGCTTAGGAAGACCAGTTTCGAGATGTTCAACACTGGATGTAGGCTTCACGTAAACACAGAAGCTCATTGGTGTGTGCTCTTGATAAGGGGTTGTATAGGAAGATTCAGGATTGGGTATACACGTATGGCATGGAGTGAGAATACTCTCAAAATCCGCATAGATGACATAAGGTACTTTCAGCATCCTCTCAACATTTTTAAACTGTACCATTGATTTCTCCTTGGTAGGCATAACTACCCTTGCAACACCATGTTGAATACAGACGGCTGCATGTTCTTGTAGTTTTTCCTGTCCACTTCGTCCGCTCTGGTCATCAAAATGTGTAAAGCAGCGCTTACAAGTATAAACCCGTCCATTATGGTTAGTTTTCTGGCGTCGAACGAGTTTCTCAAAATTCTTTATATACACGTAGTGATGTTTTCCACTGCTATCATTCAATAGTAGCAGGTCGCGATGTTCAGGTAGTTCAATATCAGCAACCTTTATCGGATACACTTCATGCTTCTCATCCAGCCCGAAAACGTTAATAGACATATTGTTAAGCTTCTCAAATTTAGGTATTTGAGAAAGTGAAGTAGGGTAGGAAACACAGCTGAAGTCGTACTTATCTTGAAGTTGTTTGTATTTGCTCACACGTTGCGCATCCTTCCCTATGAATTTAGCTAATATAGAGTACATGAAACATTTCTCGTCGGTAAAGTTCTGAATGTTTATACACGCTTCTTTAGCTCCGACAGATGACGGTAGTGGTATGTAGCTACTTCCTCGTAACGGGTTGTACTTGTTGATACGAAGTCGAACTCCTTCCACAGTAAGCAAAGCCCAGCTGCTACCCTTAAGCTGAGACTCCTCCATTTCAGTCACCAATTTCTTGAATTTCACTTCAATCGTTGACTCCAGTTCTGTTTCTAGAAACACAGCTTGATTCCGTGTTTTAAATGTTTTGTCACAGGTTTCTCCAATACTGTTAACAAATCGACACTCAGCCAGCAGATTAATTTTAACACTCTTATGAATGCTAAGCTCTTTATGCACAGCCTGGATTATACGTTGTGTTGCCTCTTGCAGATACATATTTAGGTCCTTAGCTGATTCGCATCGTATAAAATACGATTTCAATCGTCCTTCGAATGAAGTTTCGTATTCTTTCATATCACACTCCTCCATTGTTGACAGCAACTGATGTTTAGTTGGCTCCAATCTTCTTTTCTTCTGAGGGCTGCTTATTTCACATATATCTTCGTGTCGCTGTCCCTTATAACAATCTTTGAAGGTTACATTACAATGTTTACATTTGAAGAGCTTCGTGCAGCTCATCTCGTGTCTTCTCTTGTCATAACCTCGGAGGAACTTCTTCCCACATTTTCCGCATGCATATCCAGTAGCGCTTGGAATAATATCCTTATACGCTGAGTTATTCATCTTTATTCTTGATGTAATAACGTATTAATCACTGATCAATGAAATGTAGACCTCTTCACCTTGACACCACTTTAGAAAGCTGATTATTCTTGGAGAGAACACGATGTTAACACCTCAAGACTAATTAGCACAATGAAGTCCAATGCCCTAGATCACCATATTTATAGAGGGAGCACGAACCTTTTAGATCAATCATAAACTCGTTTCATAACCACCTGTATATGATCGCTCAACGTGTACTAACCCCCCAGCCATATAACCTCAAGTCTAGAGACAGGATGTTTATGACGTCACACCCAGAGACAGAATGTCTGACAGCATCAAACACGTTTAAACTCGTCTAATAACTACCTGCTTAAGCTGTCACACCAGCAAGAGAAGCATTCTCCCACGCTCATTCAGACATATATTTCAAATTCAAAGCCTACCACCACCATCACCACCTATTGTACCAAGGTTAATTCCAGCTGTATTATCACAGTACTTAAAGTAAAAGCTTAAAAGGTAACGAGAAGATGTCCCCCTTATTTACTTAATTATCTCATGTTTTCATTCTCTTTTCAATTCTTCCTTTCCATCTTCTCACAGAAAGCCCATTACATTTAACTACAATCACGAGAAAAGCAATTTTTCCAGAGTTACACAGATTCTAAGCTTCTAAATCGAACCCGGTAATACTTTTAATAAATGTATTTTAGCTCCCCAATATCAGCATCTACCATTTAATCTTTACTCGAACCTGATATGATCCATAAGCTTGAAGATATATGAAATCACCCCTTCGGGATTCTATCTAAGTACTTTAAAGTAATTTTTATAACGATAACGATATTTAAGAACTAGATACTCTGTTTACGTTTACCTTGACATGTCTATTTAAATTAAATTACGAGTTATTAAATGTTTGCAAGTAAATTTCATTCAATCGGTATTCGAACCCAGAACACCAGGAACAAAATAATTTATAATATTAGTCTGACATGTTAAACAAAGCTGTATGCAGTTACATCATCGATCTAAGTGATATATTCTAGTGTACAGAGGAAAATTAAGGAAGTCATTAAAAAATCGGGAATCGAACCAAGCACAACTGATTGACAATTATATACATTAATCACCCAGTACAGAACCTATCAATCATGCTTTGCTGCACTCCTCTACCTCACTTAGTTCCCGAGATAATGAAAATTTAAAAATTAAAGATCGAACCCAGGACGTCAGGTATCTAATTACACATTTACAAGATACTACCTAATAACATAAACGCAATAAAGTTTATTTAGCGTCTTTATCTTAATTGGTTTAGGAGTTATTAAATTTATAAGTAAATTCCATCGAATCAGTATTCGAACCCAGAACACCAAGAACAAAATAATTTATAATATGAGTTTGGTATGCTTAAAGGTGCTGTATGTAGTTACAGCATCAATCTAAGTGATATTTTCTAGAGTATAGAGTAAAATTAAGGAAGTCATTAAAAAATCGGGATTCGAACTAGAGACAACTGATTAAAAATTATATACGGTATTAATTACACATTATAACAGCTATCAAACATGCTTTGATCCATTCCTCTAGCGTTCTTAGTTTCCGAGATAATGAAGTTTTTAAAATTAAGGATCGAACGCAGGACATCAGGTACCCAAATATACATTTACAAGAAACTACCTAATAACATTAATGTAATAAAGTTTATTTGGCGTCTTTATCTTAATTAGTCTCTGAGTTATTAGAAGATGAATTTGTAATCACTCGTAGGATTCGAACCCAGGCATCCCGGTCAACTTGGAACAATGTCCCAATGACGCGGCGCATTCCAAAGAATTGATTAGTTTTTATCCCATTGTTCTATCTCTTTTCATTCAGGAGATATAAGCGATTAAACAGTAGAAATAAAATGGGCGGAGCTTGCCCGCATAGATCAAAGAACTTTATCAGATGTCGGCATCTCTCTGTGTACAAATTCATCTTCTAATAACTCAGAGACTAAATAAGATATAGACGCCAAATAAACTTTATTACATTAATGTTATTAGGTAGTTTCTTGTAAATGTATATTTGGGTACCTGGTGTCCTGGGTTCGATCCTTAATTTTAAAAACTTCATTATCTCGGAAACTAAGAAAGCTAGAGGAATGGACCGAAGCATGTTTGATAGCTGTTATAATGTGTAATTAATACTGTATATAATTTTTAATCAGTTGTCTCTAGTTCGAATCCCGATTTTTTAATGACTTCCTTAATTTTACTCTATACTCTAGAAAATATCACTTAGATTGATGCTGTAACTGCATAGAGCACCTTTAAGCATACCAAACTCATATTATAAATTATTTTGTTCTTGGTGTTCTGGGTTCGAATACTGATTCGATGGAATTTACTTATAAATTTAATAACTCCTAAACCAATTAAGATAAAGACGCTAAATAAACTTTATTGCGTTTATGTTATTAGGTAGTATCTTGTAAATGTGTAATTAGATACCTGACGTCCTGGGTTCGATCTTTAATTTTTAAATTTTCATTATCTCGGGAACTAAGTGAGGTAGAGGAGTGCAGCAAAGCATGATTGATAGGTTCTGTACTGGGTGATTAATGTATATAATTGTCAATCAGTTGTGCTTGGTTCGATTCCCGATTTTTTAATGACTTCCTTAATTTTCCTCTGTACACTAGAATATATCACTTAGATCGATGATGTAACTGCATACAGCTTTGTTTAACATGTCAGACTAATATTATAAATTATTTTATTCCTGGTGTTCTGGGTTCGAATACCGATTCAATGAAATTTACTTGCAAACATTTAATAACTCGTAATTTTATTTAGATAGACATGTCAAGGTAAACGTAAACAGAGTATCTAGTTCTTAAATATCGTTATCGTTATAAAAATTACTTTAAAGTACTTAGATAGAATCCCGAAGGGGTGATTTCATATATCTTCAAGCTTATGGATCATATCAGGTTCGAGTAAAGATTAAATGGTAGATGCTGATATTGGGGAGCTAAAATACATTTATTAAAAGTATTACCGGGTTCGATTTAGAAGCTTAGAATCTGTGTAACTCTGGAAAAATTGCTTTTCTCGTGATTGTAGTTAAATGTAATGGGCTTTCTGTGAGAAGATGGAAAGGAAGAATTGAAAAGAGAATGAAAACATGAGATAATTAAGTAAATAAGGGGGACATCTTCTCGTTACCTTTTAAGCTTTTACTTTAAGTACTGTGATAATACAGCTGGAATTAACCTTGGTACAATAGGTGGTGATGGTGGTGGTAGGCTTTGAATTTGAAATATATGTCTGAATGAGCGTGGGAGAATGCTTCTCTTGCTGGTGTGACAGCTTAAGCAGGTAGTTATTAGACGAGTTTAAACGTGTTTGATGCTGTCAGACATTCTGTCTCTGGGTGTGACGTCATAAACATCCTGTCTCTAGACTTGAGGTTATATGGCTGGGGGGTTAGTACACGTTGAGCGATCATATACAGGTGGTTATGAAACGAGTTTATGATTGATCTAAAAGGTTCGTGCTCCCTCTATAAATATGGTGATCTAGGGCATTGGACTTCATTGTGCTAATTAGTCTTGAGGTGTTAACATCGTGTTCTCTCCAAGAATAATCAGCTTTCTAAAGTGGTGTCAAGGTGAAGAGGTCTACATTTCATTGATCAGTGATTAATACGTTATTACATCAAGAATAAAGATGAATAACTCAGCGTATAAGGATATTATTCCAAGCGCTACTGGATATGCATGCGGAAAATGTGGGAAGAAGTTCCTCCGAGGTTATGACAAGAGAAGACACGAGATGAGCTGCACGAAGCTCTTCAAATGTAAACATTGTAATGTAACCTTCAAAGATTGTTATAAGGGACAGCGACACGAAGATATATGTGAAATAAGCAGCCCTCAGAAGAAAAGAAGATTGGAGCCAACTAAACATCAGTTGCTGTCAACAATGGAGGAGTGTGATATGAAAGAATACGAAACTTCATTCGAAGGACGATTGAAATCGTATTTTATACGATGCGAATCAGCTAAGGACCTAAATATGTATCTGCAAGAGGCAACACAACGTATAATCCAGGCTGTGCATAAAGAGCTTAGCATTCATAAGAGTGTTAAAATTAATCTGCTGGCTGAGTGTCGATTTGTTAACAGTATTGGAGAAACCTGTGACAAAACATTTAAAACACGGAATCAAGCTGTGTTTCTAGAAACAGAACTGGAGTCAACGATTGAAGTGAAATTCAAGAAATTGGTGACTGAAATGGAGGAGTCTCAGCTTAAGGGTAGCAGCTGGGCTTTGCTTGCTGTGGAAGGAGTTCGACTTCGTATCAACAAGTACAACCCGTTACGAGGAAGTAGCTACATACCACTACCGTCATCTGTCGGAGCTAAAGAAGCGTGTATAAACATTCAGAACTTTACCGACGAGAAATGTTTCATGTACTCTATATTAGCTAAATTCATAGGGAAGGATGCGCAACGTGTGAGCAAATACAAACAACTTCAAGATAAGTACGACTTCAGCTGTGTTTCCTACCCTACTTCACTTTCTCAAATACCTAAATTTGAGAAGCTTAACAATATGTCTATTAACGTTTTCGGGCTGGATGAGAAGCATGAAGTGTATCCGATAAAGGTTGCTGATATTGAACTACCTGAACATCGCGACCTGCTACTATTGAATGATAGCAGTGGAAAACATCACTACGTGTATATAAAGAATTTTGAGAAACTCGTTCGACGCCAGAAAACTAACCATAATGGACGGGTTTATACTTGTAAGCGCTGCTTTACACATTTTGATGACCAGAGCGGACGAAGTGGACAGGAAAAACTACAAGAACATGCAGCCGTCTGTATTCAACATGGTGTTGCAAGGGTAGTTATGCCTACCAAGGAGAAATCAATTGTACAGTTTAAAAATGTTGAGAGGATGCTGAAAGTACCTTATGTCATCTATGCGGATTTTGAGAGTATTCTCACTCCATGCCATACGTGTATACCCAATCCTGAAACTTCCTATACAACCCCTTATCAAGAGCACACACCAATGAGGTTCTGTGTTTACGTGAAGCCTACATCCAGTGTTGAACATCTCGAAACTGGTCTTCCTAAGCAACCCTATGTGTATCGTGGTGCTGATGCTGCTCAGAAGTTTATGCTGTGCCTGACATCTCTTGCAAAAATGATTGGTAATATATACAAATCTGCTAAGCCTCTGAAACTTACGGATCAACAGCAAAAGGATTTCGAATCTTCTACGACATGCTACTTGTGTGGAATACCCTTTACAGAAGAGAACTATAAAGTACGCGACCATGATCACATCAGCGGTGAATATCGTGGAAGTCTTCATAATGAATGTAATTTAGCCTGTAAAACACCTAAATATATACCAGTCTTCATGCATAACCTTAGCGGATATGACTCTCATTTCATTGTTAAGGAGCTGGGTTGTACAAGTGAACGTGTGGAGGTAATTCCTAACTCTGAAGAAAGCTATATCTCATTCACCAAGTATGTAGGAGATATAAAGCTTCGATTTGTGGATAGCTTCCGATTCCTCAGTACAAGCTTGGATAAGTTGGTAAAAAATCTAACCTCGTATCCTGAAACGCTAAAGTACTTTGGAGAAGACAAATTGAAGTTGATGACCCGTAAGGGTGTATTTCCCTATGATTTTGTTACGTCATGGGATGTCCTGAACGAGACCTGCTTGCCTCCTAAGGACTACTTCTACAATAGATTAAATGAAGAAGAAATTACTGATACTGACTACGATCATGCTAGAAATGTATGGGATCTGTTTAATGTGAGAAACCTGGGAGAGTACAGCGATCTCTACTTAACTTCGGATGTACTTCTCCTAGCTGATGTCTTTGAGACGTTCAGAGAGCAAACCCTTAAAACACACAAAGTCGATCCCGCCCATTATTTTACCTCTCCAGGTCTAACATGGGACGCTATGTTACTGTATACTGGAATTAAGTTAGAGCTGTTACAAGATTATGATCAACTACTCATGGTGGAATCAGGTATAAGAGGAGGTTTATGCCAAGTTTCTCATCGGTATGCTGAGGCTAATAACACTTATATGGAGAAGTTTGATCCGACGAGACCAACCCAATTTATCACATACGAGGACGCAAATAACCAATATGGGTGGGTAATGTGTCACGCCCTTCCTTTTGGTGGATTTCAGTGGGTGTCACCTGAAGAAATCAACTTAGAAACACTACAAGAAGTTGATCCTCATGGGTACATATTAGAAGTCGACATCGAGTATCCTGCAGAACTTCACGATCTACACAACGATCTACCTTTCCTGCCAGAGTGTATGAAACCATTGGAATCATCTACAAAGAAACTGATACCTCATCTTGGACCTCGAAAGAAGTATGTAGTGCATTACATGGCTTTGAAGCAAGCTCTTAGTCATGGACTACGACTAACAAAAATCCATCGTGTGCTACAATTCCAACAGTCTCAGTGGTTGAAACCTTATGTGGAATTTAACAACAGGCTACGACAACAAGCTGCAAATGATTTCGAGAAGGATCTCTACAAGCTCTTTAACAACGCTATGTTTGGAAAAACTATGGAGAACCTGCGTAACCGTATGGATATACGACTGGTGACCAATGAAAAAACTCTAGAGAAGCTGATCGCCAAGCCTACGTTTATCGACAGGACGATATATGCTGATAATCTAGCTGCTGTACATATGGCCTCTCGTCAGATTGCATTCAACAAGCCTATATACATTGGTATGAGTGTGTTGGACATCTCCAAGACATTAATGTATAACTATCATTACGACGTTTTGTTGCCTTATTATGGAGCTGAAAACCTGAAGCTTATGTATATGGACACTGATTCGTTCATTCATCGTGTAACAACTGAAGATGTGTACCAGGACAAGCTACGTTTTCTTGAGCATCTCGATACAGCTGATTACCCTGCCAACCATATATGTTACTCTACTCAGAACAAGAAGGTATTGGGAAAATTTAAAGATGAGGCTAATAGCAAAATCATCCTACGCTTTGTTGGACTACGTCCTAAGATGTATGCCTTAGATATTCAAGGGTCAATGATAAAAAAGATTAAAGGTATAAAACGTAGCGCTATTAAGCAGTACATTTCGTTTGACAGCTATACAGACTGTCTTAAAACCAGTGAAATCATCAGAACACCTATGAATCTGATCCTATCACGAAAGCATGCCCTTGCTACAGTACAAGTGAATAAAATTGCATTGACTCCGTTTGATGATAAAAGAATTATTGCTGAGGACGGGATAACAACATATGCGTATGGACATTACGCCATTACAAACAGTGCTTAAAAGAATGTAAGTTAAAGATAAAGATTTTATCGTGAGTCTACAATCTTAAAAAAGAAGGTATCTGTGTGCTGTATATGCAGATAGCTGACGCCTGATGAAGAAAGAAGAAGATGGAAGGGAAGGTGGTAACCCTGCCATTAGGAGCAATCCTAGTGCTAGTCTCAAGCCTAGATAAAAGGGGAGAGACATCTACACCGAACTAAAATAAAGGTATGTTGACGTAAAGCTTTTCAATTTGTGAACCAATATGCAGTTTATCCCTCTCCGCATCGTACAATAACTGTTTAACATATAATAAGTTTGTAAGATTTAGAAAAAAGTATATAAATTGTTGTAACGTTGGATGAGAAATGTTTTATAATTTAATTACTCTCTATATTACCATGAGTACCTGTGATACTAGTTGAATTGCCCGTTAAAATGACTTAAATACCTGTGATACTACTCGAATCAAGTGAAATTACATTAAATAGCTCTGATACGAAACCCTGATCATTGAATCTAGCCTCCTGTGATACTAGCTGAGTTACTCTAAACACCTATGATGCTTGAATCGCCCAAATACCTAGACACTATCTGAATTACCTGTTAAAATGACACAAATACCATTGATACAACCTGAATCACCTGCATTTACCTTAAATAGCTGTGATACAAATCTCTGATCGAAATTATCACGAGCATCTGTGAAACTATGCTGATTACCCAAATACTTACGATATTACCTGAACTATCTGTAAAATACGAAACTAGGCTATAACCAACCCCTGGAACCTACCCTCCTGTAATGCTTGCTTAATTACTCTAAACACCTATGTTACTTGAATTATCCTAAATACCTACGATACCCTCTGAATTACCTGTGAAATATGAAACTATGCTATACCCAACCCTGGAATCTAACCTCCTGTGATACTAGCGGAATTAGCCTAAATACCTACGATACTAGCTGAATTAGCTGTGAAATCATGCATAGCTATGATGCAGTTAGCCTCTGGAATCTAGCCTCCTGTGATACTAGCTGAATTAGCTTAAATGCTCAAGATACTAGCTGAATTGGCTGTGAAAATGATTTAAATACCTGTGATACTACCCGAATCATGTGAAATTACCTTAACTAGCTCTGATACGAATTCCTGCTCTAAATTAGCACGAGCACCCGTGATACTACCGGAATTACCTGTGAAATATGAAACTATGCTATACCCAACCCTAGAATCTATCCTCCTGTGATACTAGCTGAATTACCTTAAATGCCCACGATGCTAGCTGAATTATCTGTGAAATCATGCAGAGCCATGATGCAGTTAGCATCTGGAATCTATCCTGTGTTATTAGACGAATTAGCCTAAATACATACGATACTAGCTGAATTACCTGTGAAATCATACACTGCTATGATCCAGTCAGCCTCTTGCAATACTACCTGAATTACTTACCTGTTAGTGTTAGCGGGTTAGCTTTTCCCGTTGCAGGTCACCTTTTTCCCTTTATGGCTCACCTTTTTCCCTTTGCTGTTCACGTTTTTCCCTTTGCTGTTCACCTTTTTCCCTTTGCTGGTTACATTTTTCCCTTTACTGGTCACCTTTTTCCCTTTGCTGGTCACGTTTTTCCCTTTGCTGGTGAACTTTTTCCCTTTGTGGGTCACCTTTTTCCCTGGGCAGTCACCTTTTTCCCCTAAACGAGTCATCTTTTTTCCCTTTGTGAGCCTCCTTTTTCCCTGAGCAGTCGCCTTTTTCCCCTGAACGAGTCACCTTTTCCCTGAATAGGTTACGTGATGTGCATGTCTAGAACATTGACATGAAACAGTTTTCTACTAAGTTCACGTCTAAAGTCGCTTTCAAGTCTAGCACCACCTATTCCCTATCTCTCCTGTATATAAGCCCATATTCCTACTGCTACACTACCTGTCTAGCCTAACACCTCTCCTCCTGTTCCTATACCTCTCATATAAACCATACTCTACTCCTCTAGCTCTGTCTAGCCTAACGCCTCTCTCGTTTACCTATGACTCTCACATAAACCATACTCTGCTCCTCGACCTCTGTCTATTCTAACTCCTCTCCTCGTTTTCCTATAGCTCTCATATAAACTATACTCTACTCCTCAACCTCTGTCTAACCTAGCACCCCTCTTCCTGTTCCTATACTTCTCATACATATAAACCATGCCCTACGTTTCAAGCCCTGTCTAGTCTAACACCACTCCCCGTATCCCCTACCTCTCAAAAGCGCATTCCCTCCTGTCCCCCCCTCTAGCTGAGTATCACTCCTTGGTTTCCTATCTAACCTAACTTTAACACCTGTCTATCCTATCATAGGATCTCTCTCCGTTTTCTCTCGTCTCTCCTTATAAACACAAACTCAATTCTCCTAACCTAATACCTCTCCTCGTTTTCCTATACTTCTCATATAAACCATGCACTACGTTTCAAGCCCTGTCTAGTCTAACACCTCTCATCGTTTTCCTATACCGCTCATATAAACCATACATTACTCAGCCTCTGTCTAGCCTAGCACCTCTCATCGTTTTCCTATACCGCTCATATAAACCATACATTACTCAGCCTCTGTCTAGCCTAACACCTCCCCTCGTTTTCCTATACCTCTCATATAACCTATACCCTACTCCTCAACCTCTGTCTAGCCTAGCACCCTCTTCCTGTTCCTATACTTCTCAAACATATAAAGCGCACTCCCCCTCCTACCACTGTCTAGCCTAGCGTCAGTCCTCGTATTCCCTATCTCTCCCATATAAACGCATTTTCCTCCTTGAAGGCTCTCTCAACCTAGCATCTACCTTCGTTTTCCCTATCCTTTCCCATATAAACGCAAAAAAGTGAGCCAGCTCTCTCCTAAATATCCTACTGAAGTGATAGACGAAAATGTCTCACACAATTACTACACAAACAGATTACTAGTCAAAGAATTAAAAGGCACAATTTATTCCAAATAGGTTTTTGTGCCATAGCATTTCCGAGATATCGGTTATTGCCTAATGATTCGAATTATATAATACTTTGTCATTCGTTTAAAGCCCTCGATATTCAGTCTGTTTGTTCCATTTGTGCCCCGTCTTTAGCTGCAATAGTCATATTGGAGGCCTTTTACCTTTGGAACATATCAAGAATTGTGTTAAAGCGTATACCGTTGTAATTGGGTTTCTGATTTTCCTTTGGGTTTTATACATTAGATAACACACACACATTCACATTCTCATTCATACTTCCAGACTCTGAGGAGAATAGGAAATAATCTTGACTCCCCAGCTGGTAATCGAAACCAGGAACCCTCACAGAGCAGGCAGATGTTCTACCGACTGAGCTACGGATCTACGCGGTTTCTCGCGATTGCATAGAAACAGTATGGGCTTTTAAGGCAGCGTATAGCGTCCAGTTCTTAAACACCTATCGTTGCTCCCTTTGTATCGATAACGAAACGTGTAATGTATTTACTTCTGCAAAGTTTATCTCAATTGAAATGAAGTGGATAGAAAAATAATTTTCCTTAAGAATAATTTTATGCTCACTAATAAATGATAAAGGGTAGACAAAGTCATGTGAACGTAATGCGTCAGAATTATTTTTATAGAGTTTTCTAAATTTCAAAACAAACCTGAGCTCTCTACGATACTTATACAGTTTTTAGATATAAAACTTAAAAATTGAACAAATGCATAAGAAAATCGAATCATATAATATACAAAAAGCAAGCAAGATCTTATTAAATACCCTTGCATTCAACCAAAATAAAGTAGGTATATCCAAATGAAATACAAAAGTTCACTTGTGTATCTTCCAAAAAGAGTGAGCGAACTAGTTTTACATTAACCTTACCATTTTATCTTCCCTTAAGCAATCCCCGAGTTACATCACAACCCTTGGATTTGATTGACTATGGAGGGAACTCGAACCGATCTAGGGTGGATATTGTACCTACATCCCACGAGGAGGCGTCCCCGGAAGGAAGGATGAGGCGAGAGAGAGAGAGAGAGAGAGAGAGAGACACGGGCAGCCGAACCAGGAGATTCGGCACAGCAATGACAGATCCCTAAGTTTCCAGCTAGAAACATCGACAGACCGGAGACCTACCCCACACACAGGGGTCCAATGTCCCTCAAGGGTGTTCGGATACCCCGGTAGGGGAAGAGCATCCTTTTTCCCCTGCCACGCTGCACCGAAACATCATCGTCCACACTTCCCACCCTGAAAGCTGAATGAAATGAAGAAGGGAACGAATGCAGGGACAGGAAATTCAGGGGATGAAAGAAACCACTACAGCATTCGCCTGACGACCCGGGAAAACCCCGAAAACAGCCCATGGGTGAGACTGGGCAGTCACCGGGAATCTCCCGAATAGGGGCCATGGACATAACCACCTAAGCCATCCCGCTCGGTTATCACAACCCTTAATACGATGAAATACGAAATTTCTCCTTGCAATAAGGTTATGGGTGAGCAAAATAATGGAACAGAAACATACTACTTGCTGTTCCGCGTCTATCAGCAAAATTTCCTACGGTGAAAACAAGGTACCTACATTAAACACTCAGTAAGAATCAATATCTGAATACATGATCACATTACACTCCCGCATCAGCTTTGATAACCAGATTAAGCGAATCTGTGATGTAGAGCTACTGGTACCAACAGTGGGCTTGTGTTTTATCCCGTATTTGTTACATTTCACAACACATCATTAGATTACACAAACACATTCTCGTCATTGCAAATACTAAACATAGCCGAAATTACACCTGCAGGTATGTGCTGCTGCCTTTACGCTATCTAGTAACTTGCTGTTGCAGCAAATCACTTCATGATCTTAAGCTTTCTGCAAGGAGGCTTGCTTATGAGTTTACATCTATAATTAATAATCGCAGCAAGAACATTCCGGTAATAATCTGCTCTTCTAGATTTATATTAATTTTCTTTTAAATAACAAGAAGATATTAGTTGACTACTTAAGATATAAGGGGAGCTTAGAAGCTGTTTCTGTCAAAATTTACATTTTTTGTACCACTCTTGCGTATAAGAATGAGTGTTTTACATACAAATTTGATGTGATACATAACTTTATCTATCGTTTATTAGTGGGTATACAAACTGCCTTACTAAAGCTCATTTTTCTGTCTACTACATTTTAATCCAAATAAACCTCTGCAGAAATAGCTACATTTACATTTCATTATAGGTATAGAGGGACAGCGACAGTCAAGTATTTAAGAAGTGGACGCTATATGCTGGCATTAAAATTCCATACTGTTTCCATGCAATCGCGAGAAACAACTGAATGTTCACAGGACTTCAAAAGAATGCATAGGTATTAAATAATTCGAACCATTAATAACGAATATCTTGTAAATAGCTGATGTCACAAAAAAGCTATTTAAAATAAATTGTATGTTTTAAAGATATGCATTTTTGTATAGTATGTTTTCGTATACCGCTTAACGTTTAGTAGTTATACAAGATTATACAAAACTCCGCCTGAATGAAGACGACTTCACAGGCTATTTCCAGAAAATTCAAAATAAACATGTTCTTTATAATGCAAATATCTATAATATATGTTATTTTAATAAAAATAACTACAGCATGTTTTTTAAAAAATTAAAAATTTCGACAAATTTCCGTGTAAAAGGTAGTTTCGAATGGGAGGATTTTGTTGAAAATGTTCGTTCCTATCTTTGGAATATATTGAACTTAAATACCATTTGGTGTTTATCAGATTTTTCGTTTTTGAGTTATCCTGTTTACAGACATGCACACACGTTTTTCTAAAAAATCTTTTTTGGATTCAGGGGGCCTCAAAACATGTGGTTCCAGTGAAATCTCGCCATCGAATTTTTAGGTGGAATTCAACCTACGTTCCCTTTACTATTCGTAGTAGAGAAAGTAAAAACATTCCTACTTACGAAATCGAGAACAGAACACATCCACAATAATCCAGAATGATAAAGGAAGGAGTTAACCACCAGATTTGCCGAACTAAATCTTCTAACCCACCAAGTCGCCATGTTTAGTGACGAACCTGATATAGGAGAAACTGGCGCCGTTTCTTGATGGAAGCTAGTAAAACGCCGCTAAAACAATCGCCAAAAGGTCGCTAAATGATTGTCGCCACATTTGAAAACCTACTAAAGTAATATTGGGGTTTAACTTCACAGATCCTACGGCTACGCTCTGTGGTTCCGCAGTTGCAACTGCTTGACTCCTCTACTTATAAGAAACATCCTTCAGCTACGCCTTAAATCCTTGGCTACGGTTTCCGGCTTTGGGCCCTTAACCCTATCCTATGTTGGTAGCAGAAACAATGTTCCATAATCCTTCAGGTAGGATGTGCATGCACAATTGATTATAATAAACGGAGGTGTAAATAAATGTGATAAATGCCATAAGACATGTGATCTAGTGTGTTAATTTGTGTTATAAAATAATTAAAATATATATACAGGGTGAATCACCTAAAGCTTGCACCGCAAATATTTCGGAAATGGAAAGTGCTGTTGATGTGCAGTTTTCACAGAATTGATTGGTAGTCAGGGGCTGGTACATTTAGCCTATAAACAGATTTTAATAATACTGAGAAAGCGTATTTTTTTTTAGCAAAGATACAATTTTTAAATGGAACAATGCCTAGTAACATCAACAGAATAAAGGTAGGGTAAATTAGAATGTCAGTGGCGTTAGTTGCAAGATTCTAGTGTAAATGGTTTGCGAGAAATCTTATTTTGAAACTTTTATGCACCGACACTTGAACAACCTGTGGTAGCACAAACTAAAGAAAAACAAAAGGGAATTACAACACTTGTGTGGATTCTTACAAGTAAAGAGAACATAGCCCTTCAAAGGTTATGTTCAAAATGACCACAGGCAGCTTCAAAACACGCTTACAGTCTGCTATGGAAAGACTGCTGCAAACGTTCTAGCATTTCAGCGGAAATTTCAGGGCAGGCAGCAGTAATAAGTCGTTTCATATCGTCTGTTATAGTTGGCATATCCTTGTAGATAGTGTATTTCAGCCTTCCCCACAGAAAAAAGTCTAAAGGGGTCAGATCCGGTAAACGGGCCGGCCAAGGCACAGGTCCTCTTCGTCCAGTCCAACGATTTGGAAACAATCTGTTAATACAAGCTGTAGTACTTCGTGCACTATGGACCGGACAGCCATCATGTTGGTACCAAGGTTCCTCCTAGTCTGCAAAGGAACGTCTTTTAGCATCTTTGGCAGATGGTCTGTCAGGAGGCTGCGATACTTGTGGCGAGTTCATTGTTCCTTCTATGAACAAAGGGCCTATGAGCTGATGGTTCACTATCCCACACCACACGTTTAAACTCCATGGACGCTGACGTTCCACCTGGCGAAGCCAACGGAGATTGTCAACAGACCAATAGTGCATGTTTCTGCGGTTTACCTGGCCATGATTAGTGAATGTTGCCTCATCACTAAACAAGATACCTGATGAATCTGGAGTATCATGTCTTAATGTCCATCTACAAAAGTTAACACGATTCTCAAAATCGTTTCCATGCAGCTCTTGATGGAGAGAGATGTGATAGGGATGGAACCTATGTCGATGGAGAATGCGTAGTACGCTTGCCTTACTTATGCCACTTCCACGTGCGATTGTGCGAGAACTAATTTGCGGATCTACTGCAACGGCAGCCAGAACATTAATTTCTGCCTCTTATGGAGGAATAGTGGTAGGGAGTACAGTGTGGGGCAAGGGAAAGAAGATGGGGAAAAAGAGAAGAGGGTAACATTAAATGGTGTGATTTTACGGAGTGCACCGGGCTGCAGTATCATTTCGAGGTGAAGAACCTAGGATATAGTCATGAACTCATGACACAAGACCCTGACTGTAACTGTAGAAAAGTAGCGGAGCTTATGGAAAAAGGAAGGGTAGAGAGGGAGATACGAGTAAGTCTTTAATCATCTGTATAAACATAGTGTTAGTGCCTGGTGTTGTACCGTGTGTTGGTGGTGGATTGTAAAGAACGTGCTGTTCCATAAAATTTCGCATCAGTGTGTACTCTTGGTTGAGGTTGTCGTAGATTGTCAGTATATTTGGTAGTCCGCTAAAGAGGTTGGTATGTACTTGATACCTGGTGTTCTCGCATTGCAGTGACTGAGGCTAGAAGAGCACTCAATCTGCTGTCGATGCTGCTAGAGTCAGTTCTAATGGTGACTGGTGCTAACGGAAGAACGGAGTCGGTGTTGGTGCTGTTTTGTATCTCTGTGTCCTCGAAATATTTCTCTAGTCTATACAGTTTGCGCTATATAGAGGCAAGAACTTTTGAATCTTCGACGTGGCAATGACCTGGTTGGTGGTCTGGGGTTTGGCAAATTTGTTTTTGGGTGCGGTGAATTGTCTGTTCGTCGAGTGCTGCTTGGTTTCTACTGCGGCGAGGCGTTTAGCAGCCGAGAGTAGTAGCGCCTCAACCCGGTTGTGAAGAGTGGAGATCTGTGACGAGACGGCTGCGGACGCGCTTCAGAGTTCCTCGATGACAGCCTCAATGGCGTCAGTAAGGCAGTGGCGGAGTCCGGACTGGGCGCGAGGCGCCAACCGGGAGTTTAGTGTCCGTCGTTTGTGAAGTGCTGGGTGGCTCGGTTGCCAAAGGTGGTCGAGGCGGTGTGTGTTGAGGTGCTGGAAGTGAAGACTGATAAAGGCGTTGAAAAGCCCTTGAGGAAAGCGGTCAGGATGCCTGGCCCGTGAAGTAGTCACCTCCCCAACATTTAGTGCAGTAGCGGCTACGACGGGCAAGGTCGAGGCTGATGCAGGCTGCGATAATTTCGACAAGTGGCAATAGTGGCAGTGTGGCTTCTCGGATTAGGTGGCTGCCGTGTGGCCGTAGCGGCAACAGGGTGGCACGTGGTTTTTGATATGCGGCTAGCCTCGATCCTGTAGAACTGGCCTAGCAGAGCAGGCCAGTGGTGGGTGCGCCTGATCTAGGAAGGTCAGGCGCAGAAGTACCATCGTTTCTCCGTTGAAGGCTATCCTGGAGATCCTGATGAATCAAACGTCGCCAGTGAGTGCCGCTCCGTTTTTTACACGCTCCGCCTGGCGCGGTACCAACTCTCCCTCTCCCTCTCTCTCTCTCTCTCTCTCTCTCTCTCTCTCTTCTCGAAGTTATTAACACTACTGTCCAGCCGCTCGAACTTTCTATGACCTCTCAACCAAGGGGAAAACAAAGTAATGCCACATATTCCAAATAGGAATCAGGATGCTACTGCCAATGCCACCTCGCTGGATAGTGTGATGTTTTATTAGCTTATGTTAACATATATTTTCCAGCTTTGTAGTTATATGCAGACAGTCTTGTCGCTACAGGAGCGCAGCAGTGTCAACTTGAAGTGAACGTCAAACTGGAGAGGCTGTCTTTCACTCGTAGCATAAAGCTTGCTTCTGGGCCATCACTTTTGAATGTTGTTGTTATTATTATTATTATTATTATTATTATTATTATTATTATTATTGTTATTGTGTTTAGCCGCCATCCTTACTACACAATGCCTACAGGTGGACACTAATGATACATGAAATAAAATACGAGTAATTGTGAAAAGAAATTTAGAACGGAAGCGTTCCAGACCCAAATTAAGGTTACCTCCCTGGCATTTGCCAATTACGAGAACTGAGGACGACCCGGAAAACACCTCAGTCAGGTAGGACGGCTCTGACGGGATTTGAAATGCAGGCCTCCTGTTCGCGATCCCGTGCCATGATACTCCGGCTACTCGTATCGATACCAAATTGATCAACAACCGAGTGTGATTATACCCAGGGAATATTCTATGTTCGTATTTAGTCTCTTGATGTCAATTCGTTGATTACTTTTTTTATTTTTATGAAATTTACCTTAGATCAACCTGGTGCAGTAGCACTATTGGTTAGCAATGGCACTAAAAGCATTTGTTTCGATCTGAAGGAACGCAATATCCTTTGATTACCATGCTAGCCTCTAGATCCCGAGGTCGCGGGTTCAAACCCGGCAAAGGGCGATGGATTTTTTCGGGCGTAAAAACCCTTAGCTTGGCTTCCTTCGGAGGGGAAGTAAATACGGTGGTCCCGTGTCGTAGATTTACGGCACGTAAAAGAACCTTAAACCTGATAAAGAGGCCTCTGAGCAAAATTACCGGTCTTTCTCGCCCAATACAGAATGGGACGCTAAGGACCACAGCTGTTAAAGGGCGTACATAAATAAAACCTGATTTCAATTTTGCAATATTGTTTTTACGTAGCTGTACATCGTTTCCGTTCCTGTGAGAGTATGCAAAGGGGATCATTGGCAATCTGCAACCGTATTTAGAATTGCCAGATTTCCCATCGATCAGGATTTGCTGAGTAAAAAGTTGCTTCTTTCGCATTTTAAGCCATATAACTTTCAGTACACGACGTAATTTAAGGTCGTAGTGAAATGAATTTTGTAAGCAGCTATTTTCATAACGCTTCTTTCATTCAAATATACCAAGGGATGCCCTCTTTTTAGCTTGTTTTATTTCTGACCTTCATTAAGGTTTTTCAGCCTTTTAGTTCCGGAGTTTATGTATAATTTAATGACCCACCATGATGCTGTATGAAACACGAGGTTGATTTAAGAAAATAATAAAGTTTTTAAAATGCTTTTCCTGTAAGATTCGTTAAAAACGAGCAGTATATAACACGCAGATGTCAGCCCCTTTTTTTAAATTTCCATGTTTTCAGATTTCTTTAGTTTGTATGTTATTAAACCGGAGGGTATTGTTAATTCCCACCTTTTATGAAGAAGCGAAACAATCTTCATGTTCTCATTTTGTCTACTGCAGACAATGTGCCTTAACATCAAGATTATTGAAGAGTTTTCCGTTCCGATGCATGCATGTTAGCGAAACAAGGGAACTGCTGTTAAAACAAGAAGCTGTTTTTAGGATAAAACATCCTTTTGTACATGTCAATTCTGTGCGCTCACAATCTCAACTACAGCAGTTTCGACTCATTTTTTTAGTTTTCTGCTATTATTAATTTATTACTCTTTGCTTACGGTGACTTCATACGCAGATACGCGTTATTTGTCTCGTCCTTTTACTTAATTACTAGCTTGCTTTACAAACAAAATCTAAGTGTTAAATTCATATGACTTTCTCTTTTCAACATGGTTTATTTTTATATAGCTTCTACAGACTATTCATTCGCATTAGGGGTTTTCGGGTTCGATTTCCGGCGACCGCCTACTCTGACCATGTGGTTTTTCGTGGTTTTCCCCTGGTCGTCTATTCGGCTTTGACCCATTTTCCTGTCATTCCATATCTCTTTTTCTCGTTTCAGATGTATTTTCGGGTCCTGCGGTGATGGCGATGTCGGGCAGATGGCGTAGATGCTTCCGCACAGGAAAGATTTCTCCCCGTGAAACACCAGGGTGCGTTGTCCTCCCGCCCGATCGCTTCGTCGCCCTCTCTCGGGATTATTGCCGCTACTGGTGCGCGAGTGCTCAAACTGGAAATATTAGGGACTTCTGCGCGTCTCTGTGGGCCTGTCTGCTTGCGTACATGAGACCTCCTACAGTTCCTTCATCTCATCCCTAACTCCCGGGAGGTGTAGCCACGATAGATCAAGCTGGTCGCAGTGCGCGAGGTGTCGCCCGCCGATAAACATATCTCCCACATCCTACAGGCTGTTCATACGAAAGCTTGTTTTTCATGTTAATCGAAATAAACTTTTTCAGAAAATAGCTTATTACACACTTCATTATAGGCAAAACGGGGATAGAAGAAACTGAGTCGATGGTCAGAAGTTTATAAGCTGGTCGATATATGCTGGCCATGATATTCATGCTCTCTCCATCACATTGCGAGAAACAACGGAATAACGAGAGCGCCTTAAGAAAATCACAAACGTTTTGAAATTTTCAAACTAATATAACAGATATTTCGGAAAAGGCTGATGCTCCGGGAAAGCTTTGTTTTTAAATAAATTGTGCTTTTTTAATGAGGTGTTTATTTCTTATGGTTTATCTGTTACACAAATCTATACAAAATTCCTTACGAATAAGGAGGACTTCAGAAGCTATTCCCAATAATTCAATATATACACTTTATATATCTTGTATATATACTAAACGCATTATACTTTAATCAAAATCGTTACAGCTATTGTTGAGAAAAATAGTTTCGTGTTGGTAGATGCTAAACTTAAGCACTATGTTTGGTATTATCCTACGTTTTGTTTTTGAGTTATGCTGTTCACAGACACATAGAGATGGACCTATTTCTAAAAATGCTGCTTTTGAGGAGGGTTCGGGGAGTTCTCAAAAGATGTGTTTCGAGTGAAATATAGTCATCGAATTTTTAAGTGGAATACAAATACTCTTTCACTATATCAAGGTCAGCATATAAACATCTGACTTTCGCTTCAGCTTCATGTGTCGTCTCCAATTGTTAGATTCCTAACACGTCTTTGGCATATAGGTACCATACTGGTGTATTCTGTAATCAGGTGAATTTCTGTAGTCACTGATTCTGCCACATAGTAGCAGGTGATTAGCCCGCCGCCAATATACTTCGCGATGGGCATGGAATCACCGACAGTTTTGCTCAGGGATATTTTCTTTTAACGTTTAAGGTTCTTTTACCTGTAAATAAACATTACACAGATTCTACGATTTTACTCCCCTTCTGAAGGAAGCCTGCTATGGGTTCTTACGCCCGAAAAATATCCATCACCCTCCGCCAGGTTTGAACCCGCAACTTCGGAAATAAAACCCTCTACGGGTATAATGAAACAAATGTTTCCAAATGTTTATCTCAATTAACATAAATAAGATCGAGATATTTTTTTCAAGTATAAAGTCATTTTTGTTTTTCTTTTTCTTTCCTGAGATCGTGCAAAAAGTAGAATTTCCAAGTCATCGTACAGAAAGCAGTTTTTAAACTGATAATCGTTTAAATTCTCTAAATCCCCCTTTCATCTTGGACGAAATGTATAACACAAGCACTTCTGCAAACGTTTATCTCGATTAAGAAGAAGTAGATAGTAAATAGAAGAATAAGCTTTTACAAAACTAGTTTTTAAGAGTGGGTAGAGAAAGTTATGTGAATGTAACTCATAATTTTTTGGTGTATGTGGGTGTTTATGTTTTTGCATATGTGCCTGGGTGTATTTGTTTGCAAAGACGAATGAATAGTGTAATAGTAGTTCCTTTAAATTTTTATTACGCTCTGCTAGCATCTTCCAGCGTGTATTTAGCATTCAAGCTACCGCCATTATTTTCGTTAACTCTCTATGAACAGATGTTAGTGGGAGCGTTTATCTTGGAGTTAGCGAAATTACTACCTGATATATGCAGTGGTGTAACCTACTTGACCTTCGTCCTAAATCACAACACCGCACACCAAGCGTGGATCGCATTCACCAATCAGGAAGCCTTAAAGGCCTATGATAAAGGAAAAATGACTAAGGCAGTACAAAGGAACAACACAAATTCAAGAAACTGAACATAATACTCCTGGTCTGAAATTTGTCTGTGCCAAGATTTATAAATTATTTTGATTCAAATAACAAACCTTCACATTAAACGTTAAAAATACTCCCTTGCATTACAATCTTCTTGTGCATTTAACATATAAACACTTTGCTCTTTCCCTTTAAAAATTTAGTATGCACGCGAAAGTATTAAAATAGAAATCTACGTGCAAGTATAACGCTTTGCTCACAGAATCTTTTCCGAAAGAATTTGGAATGATGTAAGAAATATACGTGCGTACGGCCAATGTCTGAAATTTAGAAAACTACTTGCCAGAATGAAGTTAAAAATAATTTTACCAAGTCGAAACTTCGGACGTACGCAACGTGTGCGCTGCTTACTATTGTCCATTCCAAACCAGAGTTCCCTCTGATGTAAATAGAAGCACGTGCTTCGGCTTATCACGAACCCAAGAATATACTCTTACGCCAACGTAAGTAGTTCCTTAATACATGTATTGTATTATGAAATATTAGAGCAGGAAAGGTATAGAACTGCACATTTTATTGCTGTTATCATAAGAACTCATCGCTAAAGGTAATGGATATATACTAGCTGTTAAGAGATTACAAAATATGATTTTCGCCTGCTATTGCGCTAACGCCGAGAGCATCTTGCTTGTTAATACCAACCGACATGCACGACTGCCACTCTCTTACATACACAAGAAATGCAGCAATGAATTCCCAGAGTTACTTTGCGTAACACAGGATATATGATAAGCGAACAGTCATTCATAATACACTAACACACATTTGCTCAGCTCAGGTCAAATCTTGTGATTTAGTCAGTTGGTATTTGAGCTCACATGGCAAAGGAAGGTGCGTGTAGTGCGAATAAACTGTTCAAACACAGAAGCGGGAAACAGTTAAAAAGTGGCTAAAAACAAACAATACTTCATATATTCAACTAACTAATACAATAATACCCGACACTTGCATTATTGCATATTACGAAACTAATATCGGATTTTACAGGCGTTTCAGTGAGAAGTGTAACGAAAGCGAGCAAGGCATATAAAAGACATAATACAACATAGAAGAGGATAAAATGTGGGAACTTGTTTTAAGTGCGACAGTGCTGTGGAATTGTGGATAAGCTGTCATTATTTTGGAGAGTAGTTCTGAATCTGATACGGCAGCTGAGTCATCTTCAGAGGATTCGGATTTGGGTGTTGCACTTTTGCCCGAGGATTGTGATTAACGTAAGTAAAATATTCATTGCCGCATACTTATAAAATCGATTGTTACCTCAGGTTGCATTTTGAACTATGATTCTCACGCAGGGCGCCTTTATACAGATTAAATAGTGTTCAACAAGCACATGGGAGGGGAGCAAGCAGACATTATGGGCGGGGAGTGCAAACTACTTTCGCACGAATAATACAAAGAGTTTGTTTTCAGTGAAAGGCACTCTGGTTTGGAATGGACAGTAGTCGTAACCCGTTGGTTAAATTCTCGCCGACTCTCTTGTAGATCCTTCCTTTGGTTTCCAGCTAAACTCTCAGTGCCTGAGAGAGGGGATGCGAGCAGGGACAGCAATGGCTTTCCCCTAACGCGGCGCTCTGACGAACCATTTCCACTCCGGGCGGCGTGGCCACGAAACAAATAACTGACTGGTCTGGATGTCGCTTGAAGTTTCTAGATTTTTCGTTCCTTCTTTCTAGCAATGACATAATCTGACCAAGTCACCACTTCTCGATGGTTCTCGTAACTGTCGTGAGGGGGGTTGCCAAAATGGCACAATAGGAAACATAGATACGAGAAGAATATTCAGCAATATTGTTTGTTATGTTTTATTTTCTAAAACCCCTCTTTAAGAATTTTTATTAACATCTCATAAATGCAAGGTATATGCATAATTAATATAATCTATATCGTGATTTTTTTGTGAATAGCCTGTGAAGTCTTTTTTCTACTGACTGAAATGATAATACAAGGTAAAAATTTACTACAGGAAAAATGTAAAACCATTAAAATACAGAATTTCTGTCAATTGTTTTAGTATCGTTAGTCGTTTTCGAAATAAATGCAGAAAAAAGAAAGAATAAAATAGTTGCATATGAGTATATATGAAATTAATATAAAATGAACAATTTTTTAATTGATAAATTAATAAAATAGTTTATTCATGAGAATCCTTCAACAACTAAATGTAACCACCAATTAAGGGGAGCACAGGAAGCTTTTATTAATAACATTACATGTAACATTATTTTCCCTAAGTTTGTGTTCAGATAGATAAGCTTGAAAGTTTGCAGTTCTTCCGTTTTCTTTCCATTACATGAGCCTATCTCGTTACTATAACCAAATATTTGAATGCTGTTTCCACATGTCGTGTAATTAAGTACGTATTACTTAAGTTTAAATAATTTTTAGCCAAAAATATAACGTGAATAACTCAAGGTGGGTGGAAGAATCACCTTAGATATGAATCCTGGAGAATTCACATATCTCGTAATGGATACATGTAAATTCGCCATCATGTTTTTATTTATTCGTAAAAAAGAAAAACAACCTCCTGAATTAACACATTGACAACTTGGACAAGGTAAACATAACAATTAAAATATTTGTAAATGTTGGTAAATATTACATAAAGATCAACAAGGAAAAAGTAAGCACCAAATAATAAAATATATGGAAACTGTGCCATTTTGGGCACAACTCCCCTCACAACAGTCATGAGAACCTGCGAAGTGGTGCATTTATGACGACACGCCATTAGCCGGCAAATAAGAATTTTCCAGAATTATGCCCGGCTAATTCAGTGCTAAGACCAAATCAGCAGAGCAGGGGAAAGATTCACCGTCAGGGCAAAAGCAGTGCCATCACCAAATACCTCCCCACCCCAGCACGAGAAGTGGCTCGCCCAGCCTGAGGGGAGAGAAATCAGTTTGCGAGAATCCAGTCATTGTGCGAGTTTACAGCAGGGCTTGCAAGCAGTGAACACGCCTCGTACACCCAAATTCTTTGTTTAGTCTAAATGTTTCAAACTACCTTTTCGTAAGTAATTATTCTCCAAATTTTTACCTCGGACGTACCCACGTGCGTTTTCTTAACTTTGAGCAATCTAAATTTTGTTTGCGGGATGTTGAGAGAAATAATTATACTTCGTATATTTGTTATTTTATATGATGTACGTGTTTGAGCAGGTTTACGAATTAATAAATGCCAGAATAAGATGAAAGGGGAACGAAACCTTTATGCACAGATGTAAAAAGGTATTTTACCTAAAGCATAATGTACTTTTATATAAATGCTTAAAGCCTGTTAATTGTTATTAAAACAATACATTTGTATTTCAACACGATTCTTGTAAATGTCGGCTTGTTAACAAATTATTCGCACTGTGATATACAAACAGTAAATTTCAGTCCAGGTGTATTCTGCGCTGTCATTTCGAAACCACGTGTTTTCCTTTTCGTATCGCCTTATTTCATTTCCTTTGTTTTAAGTCTAAGTTTTCCTGATTGATATAATGAATTTGGTGTATTTGGTGTTGTGAATTTCACAGCTAAGGTCAAAGGAGTCACGCCACTAATCTATTAGGTAGATAAATTTATTAACACAACAAAGAGAATTATAACAGGCGTATAAATAATTAAAAGACCGTTATTTTCAAATGGATTTGTTAAGTTTATTAAAAAAATATAAATTATATTTTAAAATATTTAAAGAGCCTCTTATAACAACGATAACAGTTGGTTTAATTCTCTTGAGAGGAAGTTAGAAACTTTTCCAGGTCTCTGCAAAACGGTACGGTATGGTATAGCACGTACTCATCATCAAGCCGATTGCCTAAGTCTTTTACAGTTTATATTTGTTCTTGTGTTACTCTGCAGTAGGTTCATATATATCCTTTTTTACCAGATGTACTTCTTCCAGTTGACCTTTATGATGTTCGCCGTTTACTGTCGGGTAGAGTAGATACCCTTTCAAACTGTTTTCTCTAAATGCAATAATATCAATTGTACAGCAACTACCCTTCATAGATAGGTCATGTACTTCTTCATATACTGTAAAATTGTTTTTCCGTAATTCTTCAGAAATGAACGATCGCACCTGATGATGGCAAGAGTTCTATACAACTCGCCTTATGGATAGAACCCTAGAACATGCACAAGTGTTTCTTTATCTCTATGGCAGTCTGCAAGTGTTCCCATCAGCTTTTCTTCCTAGCATTAGCAACTCCCGAAATATTTGCTACCGTGTATTTATATTTTACTTGCTTAAATTCCGCTTTGGTGGACCGTCTAATAAACTCTGAAAGCGAATTCGTGCAAGTTCATAACCAAAGTGCTTTTAATATAAATTCTCATGGCTTAAAAAAAATCCACCGTGGTATAAAGCTCCTGTATATTGCAAAGTCCAAATGCATAATAAGAAATCATCTCAATAATGCAAATTAATAGAAGAATGAAGTTTGTTTTATATTTATAATACATATTATGGCTTACCAGTGACTTGGTAATGGGTAGAAAAAGTAATTTGAGCCACACATCACTTTTATTCACTATCTCATATCTCTATTATGAAGAAAGAAATGATTATTGTGCATTTTTAGGAGATTAAATTAAAAACATAAAATATTTTTATATTGTCCTGGCATCTAGTTGCATAAACCAAATGTATTGTTTATTAAGTAATAATTATTACATCATTTGTTTCCCTTCATATTAGTACGGACGTGTTTTTAACGTAATTTACTAAAATAATAAAATAAAACAAATATGCAAATTAATATAATTAATTCTAATAATGTTTCACACTACAAAATACTAGTGATACTGGAAGCCAGCAGCTTCCCCCTTCCATGTTAACGTATTTAAAACGTCTTAACTTCTGGTAACCAGCATCTCTCTTAACCAAAGTGCGCATTTTATAAATGCATTCAATCTTTTATTTCACCTTTAGTACATTAATATTCTCATTTAACTGAATCTTTAGGAAACTGTTCTACGGACATTTTAGGTTTTAAAACTTGCTAAAGGAGAATTCCAATACCAGCAGCAGTGGCCTTCAAACGCAAGGTTGAATAATAACGTTTGTGGATCTGTAAACCTGACAGAAGTTATTGATCGACATAAACTTCGCATTACTTAGTAGCCACATCATTAACCTACTTCTTGGAGGTAGCATTCAATGCCATTATATCTGTGCCAACGTCACACAAACTTTTTGAAGTTCTCTGCACGAATGCGATTATGTCCTTGAGGATATATATGAGGGTGATCCAAGAGATAATGTACACTTTAAGAAGAAAGTGATGGACTGCTTGAAATTTGCAAGTCCTCGTTATAGGACACTAAGCACGCTCAGATATCAAGTCTCCTTCCTTATTGAAATCCTCTGTAACACACGATAGTAATGCATTCTTACGGAATTTACTGCGTCTCGAAAAGAGGAACTAGATACGTTCTTTTTATTGTCATTAGAAGTGGAACATAGCTATGATATAGTGGTTGCGATATTGCACCGGATTGCAGTTTATTTATAGTGCTAGCAGAAGGTGACATAATGTTACTGCTTCATGTTATAGTGGTTAGTGAGCCGAACTGCACCTTGTCTGATGATAAGTGCTCTTTTTCATTTAATGTCATCATTAAATCTCTTTCTTTTAACATCTCAGAACATAGGCAACGCCAGCGTTGTTTTCTCAGACAAGAGAAAACACCATAAAAGCTACCACTAAGAGTAAGCAAAGTATTGGGAAAGAATCTCATATGTTTTCAAAACTGAATGCTATGGAACAGCCCGCTCCTCCAACAATAAATTAATATAGAAGAGTGGTGATAATTGGGATGCAGTGCGGCTTAAAACATGGATTATATATTACCCTCTCTTTTTCTTTTGCATTTTTTAAGAAAGACAAGCTATATCTTTCAGTTAAGATAAATCTTAAGTCGAGGTGAAGTCTAAAAAGGCCATTAGAGTTCAATGGTAATTGCTCTGAAACATTCCACTGTAATGTTACTCAAAGTAAAGAAGAGAAATATTTTTAGACAGTGGGAGTCGAACCAGGTGGCTTATGAATGACAGGCAAGTACTGTTACCATTCAATTACTAAGAGATTTTGTAAAATAGTATCAATGTGCGGGCCCTCGTAGACGTAGTCGCTGGAATGTGTAGCTTCGCGCTCCGCCAAGCTGAGGGTCGCGGGTTTGAGTTCCGCCATGGGTATGACTGTTTGTGTTCAAATGTCTATATTGTGTATGTGTAAGAGTAATTGCTCTAAAACGTGTAAAATCAACCAGAGAAAACTCAGTAATAATCAACCGGGGGAAAACAGGGGAACATTAAAAAAATAAATAAATAACGCGCACACTTATCTCGACACAGTACTCCAAGACGTAATATACTTGAGGACAGGAATGTTCACGTGTGCAGAGTGTGAAAACAGCTCCAAGAGTAGGTCCATTATTTATTGGCTTAGTGTACATATTTATTTAATGGTTATCTACTCTATTCTTCCAGTCTACTTACATCAACACTATTCAAAACAATTTTCTTGGGGATTAATGCCTGCTTTCAAACATCGTGATAGCTGTAAATGTTAATTCTCATTTAAAGTTTAACTTTTTCTGCGTCGAGTCACAAGTGCTTTCAAATCATTTAACATTATAAAACGCTGACCTCAAAGGAGGCATTACAATATGGCGAAAAGTTCATAATCAGGACTGGTGTTCTGACAATAGAGTGAGTGAGGCTATGTTTGCCAAATGGTCAGAGATGCGCAATCGGTTTGTCGATATTCGCTTTTACTTTAGGTTTGAGAAATAGCGACCTTGATATTTTTCATACGCGCTGCTTAAAAATACTGAAAGCAGTGAGTGATGTCTATAGTGAGGATGATTCTGGCTTCCGAGAGCATAACTATGCCTTCCATAGTAATACAAAGTTCACGAAAACCCTCTGAAATTGTGCCAAACTTCGGTAGAATTGCACAACTTTCGAAATAACCTATAAATGTTTATCGACGTAATTTACGTTAAGTTTCCACTTCAATGAATGATTAGAGAAGTTGCGTGATCTGAATGTTTTTCCTCATTAATTTCAATAGGTAATGCACAAAGTAGATTTTAAACAATTCTAAATAAATTTGTTCAACATTCTTTGTACTAATAATCCAATAGGCAGCCACGGATATCATGCAAACCATATGTGCATTATTTCTGCGACTGTTCTCTTGTTATAAAATTATTAATGATCTCAATTTGGAAACATCTGTTGCGCAAATAACGCTAAAAGTGCAAACCAATCAAAATACATCGTCTTACTTTTGTAATATTGAGGCAGAAAAAGCATTGGTTACTGTGTTTAGCAGTCAGTCCTTTCATTGAATACAACTTTATTTACACGTAAATTTCAAAAGCATGGACGCATCATGCGAATCAATTAGCTCAATAATGGATGAACGTATCTTAAAATCTTCGCCTGGCATGCTTAAATAGTGTCTGGCATTTCGCTTTGAGCTACACTGGTATGAGACAGAAGACAAACACAGACACAATCTTAAGGATTCGTTTGGATTCAGGTAACGAACGAATTGTATCCGAAGAAACTCAATATAGAACCATTTTGGGGAAGCAAAACTTTGTTTACATTAGCTACGCAAGCGATAGAAAAAGTCGACGTCGTTTCCAACACTCCCCATTTACAGCCTTATTCCTTCAAGCGATGACTAGATCCATTTCTGAGTGAAAGTACCCAGCGGTTGGTGTCCTTACATCCGATGACAGAATAAGGTGAGGATGGTGGTGGAATGAGAGGATCTACAGCTTTTACGTGGGCTCCGAACCACGTTGGGTCTTTGGGATACTTTACATAAGAAGGCGTGTATAGAGCCGACTTAAAATCGCCACCCCAGAGGCGGGAATCGAAACCTGGTCCCTCAGTACGAGAGCTGGAAAGGAAACCACTGCGCTACCAAGCGCCCGCGATAGAAAAAGTAAAAATGGACAAAATCTGACCGGTAATTCCGTTATTCACAGAATATGATCGGATACCATTTCACCTTGGCACCTTTCGCTAATACAGTACATAAAAGCATAGTTATAAAACTACATAAAACCATAATTATACCATACTTTTTTATTTCTTCACTTCTATTTTTAATAACAGCTGCTCTTTTGTGTACTTAACATTGGAGGCCCCAAATGCGTGCACGCAGCGCTACGCTCGATTCTGCTTTGTTAAATATGACACAGGAACAGCCGACGTTTCTGTAGACAGAAGGGAATACCAGCGGAATTCCAAATGAAAGCCTTAGACGAGGGCAGAAAGCTAGGACCTCGAGTTTTGTATGGGCCGCGACGAAAGGGGAAGCGAGAAATATCTGCAGCAACAATGCGGAACCAGAGAACACCTACCAATTTAGAGTATGGCATCACTCCGAGCTAATGGATGTTTTTGTGCCGTCGAATAATATCATCAGTTCATATAGCGACATATACGCTCAAGCGGGCGCGCATCTACCTCCAATTTCGTTCTGCTGCTCTTAAAATGTTTTTCAGCGCATTTCCTGATGTAATTGGCTGCAAGAATTCTAATCTTATTAGCTTCAAAATGCCAGAGACATACATGTACACGAACATTTCAGTAAATTATATGCTTTAAACAAATGATCAACTATTAATACAAGATAGTGAAGACAAATTACAATTCGCTGTGCTTAATTTGTATGATTTAGCAAGGGACTATAATTTGAGAATATCTGTGTTTAAAACAAAGATCATTGCATTTAAGGGAAAGTTTCTGGTAAGAACAAAGGAAAAGATAAAGTAATGGAACACGTATAATATTTTAAATATTTTGGAGTGTTATGTCCCATATGAGAAAGAGATTTTGATGCAAAATAAAATAAGTTCAGATGCGGCAATATTCATATAAACTTGAAAAGCAAAACAAGTAGATATTGTAGTATATGTGTGTGCATTGTCGCGTCGGACACTTTGAATTATTGTCCGACGCAGCATACTTCCCTCCAATTCCTAATCAGGGGGTGAAGTCAATTGAGGAAAGAGCCCTTGTCTGATAGCGTGGGTCTAGCAGTAGCGTCCTGTGGTAAAGTGAGTCCAGTGTAGATCTTCAGAGTGTATGGTTGCATGTGCGTGGGGCATCTCCTCCAGTATTCGTCTCTAACCCTTTGTGTATAATGTAGGGCATTTTGTTATCAGAGGAAAATGTGAATTTGTGTATTTTCATGTTCTAAAGATCCCCCGCCCGCTTTAGCTTTGTGCAGCAAGTTCTTGGTATCTCTGTTCTGCCGCTGACTCGATGTCCCCCAGTGTTAATGCTGGGGTAACTGAATTTAATATTTTAGCTGCAAACCTTTCGGCCTCACCCCAGTGTATAACAATATACTCGCATGGGATTTGTCGTAGTGGCGGTCCTGATGTACGAAGCATAAGGATAGAAAGAGATAAAACAAACATTCAAATGGCCGAAATAAAGAATCACCATAGAGTATATCCTGTTAGGTAGAGAGTGAAAGATGGAAATAAGACAAGAACGTCTAGATAAAAATAAGGTAAAACGGCAGAAGATGGTGTCAACATTTAGAAAGGATCCCAGAAAATAGACTACCGATAGCAGCTATGAGATATGCTCCAAAAGGAAGAGAAATTTGGGGATACCGGGGGAACAATTGGCACCGCCGTAACAGGCTATGGAGTATAGCCCTTGAAGAGAAGAAGAAGAAGAAGAAGAAGAAGAAGAAGAAGAAGAAGAAGGTGTATGCGATGGGTGTGTCCCAAGTACTCACACTGGACCATAGGTGACCATAAAATTGACAAGATCAATTTTCTTGCACCTTTCTCTCCTGCGTTAGTTTAAAATGTTGCTCATTTTTACATGTAAATAGGGGAAGCATTATATTCCACTAAAAACACTGATATTGATATTTCACTGAAAATACACGTTTCGAGGCCCACTGAATAAAAAAAACATTTTTGGAAAAAGTTTCGTGTGTGTGTGAACAGCGTAACTCAAAAACGTCGGATATATGCCAAATTTGGTGTTTAGGTTCAGTACTTTCCAAAGATACGACACAAAGATTTTCAAGAAAAATTTCTTCACCCCAAACCACTCTTTAAATGGAACATTTTTTGAACTTTTGTATTTTAAAAACGGCTCTAACGATTTTGATTAAAGCACTATATATTAAATATATTTATATATTTACATAATTACAATTTACAATATATACATAACAAATAAACTGTATATCCCAAATTTTCTGGGAATAGGCTGTGAAGACCTTTTCGCTCAAAATAAATTTTGTATAACCTTGTATAACTGGTAAACTGTAAGCGACAGACGAAAACGTACTGCACAAAAAATGTAGGATCTCTATAAAACACGCACTTTATTTCAAATAACTTTTTGTGGCATCAGCTATTTCCGAGATATCCGTTATTAATGTTTTGAATTGTTCCACATTAGGCATTCTTTTAAAGTCCTGTCGATTTTCAGTTTTTCTCGCGATTAAGCCAGCGTCCAGTTCCTAAACATTTGACTATCTCTATTCTCTTTAAATCTAAACGAAATGTGTAATGTGGCTATTTCGGAAAGATTTATTTAGAGTAAAATGAATTGGAAAGGAAAATAAACTTTCGTCAGAATAATTTGTATACCCGCTAATAAGCCCTAGAGGGTAGAGAAGGTCATGTGAATGTAACACATAGGATGTGTTTAAAATTATTTTTAAATAGACTTCATGGTGAAATTCCTAATGTCGGCAATATCAAGCCGGTTTTATTTTCTCTGCCACTTACGTATACAATGTAGAGAAGGTAATGCATATGGATATTCCACCAGAAATACATATAATGAGATCCCACGCGTAAAAAAGGGTATTAAATAACTAAAAGAGTTGTCTGACTTTGAACTAATATGACACTGCAGGAAAGTTGACATTTTTTGTTGTATTATTCTGCAATTCCAGGCCTTTACCTCTCACGGTTTGGTGGACATGCCTTTACTACCCTCACTTTATTCACTAGCAGTTTAATGCCTTTAATGTCATAGACATTGATTCAAGTTTTACCTGTGTAATATTGATAATATTAATAAAACTAATTGTATTAAGTTTCAAAATATTGAAATACATAGAAAAACGGAATTCAATGAATTATTATTAATTCAAATAAATAATGAGAATGGCTTCTCTCAAGAGTAACGCAAACTTTAAGAACTCGTTATTCCCCAAAGTTCAACAAGTTTCCATTGTAATTACCGAACAACAGTTTGCAAGTGTATAGAGATGGTTCCCGAACTCATAAAGATGTAGGTGGTTTAATATGATGCGCTGTACACTGTTGTACACTGTAGCAACAACGAAATGCATTTATATATATATAAGTTGACCCGTTTAAGCTCCATGTTTCAAGCTGAATTATTTGCCATTCAACAAGCTGTTAACTGGAATGACTATACTGCATGTATATACCACGTGAGTCCTCTCATCCTGCGGATTGTGATATCTAGGTAGCCCTGTATTTTACAGACGATGCGAAATGCAGGTGCTGACACCGCATTCATCAGCCCGTTGATTAGGGCTACGGTGGTGCTCGTTGTTAACGTGCTCTACAGCACAATGGATTACGTGCTAGAAAGTCATAGTGAAAGTCGGAAGTTCAAATCATACCTGCGATTAATTGAATGTTGTTATTCATTTCTTGCATTTATTTATGATGTTCATTAAAGCACATTCTAACAAGTAACAATTTGTGTTTTAATGAAATTCACATAACTAAACTAATTGAGTGAAACGACTCTTCATGCCAAACTATCAGTTCTCTAAACATAAAAAGTACCACTGTTGTGATACGAGTGCAAGTCACTGCTCGCACTGCGGTGCAAAGCAGTCATTTCGGCCGAAATTGATACGACGCGATGTAGTGGACAATGTTTACGGCGTAGCCTGTACAATGCAGGGGACTGCATAACTTCTCAATCCGCAGGCTAAGAAGACTCACCGGGTATATACCGACTCTCAGTCTGCTATTAACGCTATACAGATAAATTCAGTCTTCATTCCATAGCCATAGCTATCATAAAAAAACAACAAAACATAATAATCTAATATACTTGTGATGGGTCAAGGGCCACGAAAGATTACTAGGCAATGAAAGAGCGGATGAATTAGCAAAGGCAGCTGCGAACAGTCACAAAGGATTCAGTTACTGAAAACGTCCAGCATCATGTGTGAAGATGGAATATTGGAAGCTATTAAGAGACACTTGGAACAGATACTGGATAAATAGTACCAAACAACATATCAATAAGAGTTTATTTTTTCGGGACTAAAATACTCGCTTTAAATGAAAAACTTCCATTCAAATTTTGTATGTACGCATTTTATAACAGGCCACGACAAATTTCAACATTACTTCAAAAGGCTGCACATCAATGTTGGAAGTACTTACCAATATCTTTAGGTAGTGAAAATACAGTGAAACATGTGGTATATGTCTGTCCTATCTTTGAAATTAAAAGGTATTTCTTTATTAATCATTTATCTTAATACAATAGTCAAGTTTGAATACCTCTGTATCTGTTATTTAAAAAGTAATGTTGTTTTAATAGTTTCTTATGCTTAATCTGATACATTCATGCCAAATTTTAATGTTATAGTTATTGTTCTTTAGTATTTAGTTTTTATTTTTAACCCCAATAGACATCTTTATGTAAAATAGGCTTCACAATTGTGGAAATAAAAAAATAAATACGTTATTATTAGCATGTTTTAAACCATGTCTGGTAACCATGTTTTTTCAAGCTAATTTCCAACTAGGCTGTTTTATTTATAGCACAAACAGGCTTTATAGTTTTAATTCCATGCATAAATAATACTTGTAGATTAATATTTATTAACACAAACATTTTTCTTTACTATAAAATAAAAAAGAAGAAACAAAAAAAGCTCTAAATTTGAATCGCACCTATTCGGTACTAATATATTGCTTTTAAAATCGCTACCTGATGAAGTATTAAACTGTTAGAAAAGTTTTGAATGAATTTATCATCTTTATAATACAGCAAGGAACAGCTTTTCATAAATTTGTAATTTGGTTTATCCGACTAAGAGACGGCATGGACGCATTACTGAAAGCTTTGGTTTCACAACTACGCCAGATGTTTGTTTTTGTAAGTGAAGAAGCGTCCATAAAGAAAAGAGAGCCGTAACTTTGTTTCTAGAGTTCCGAAAACGAATGTAAAATATATAACGACCAATTTCAGTTCAGTTCAGTTCCGTAAAATGCACTGGATGCAGAAGATAAGTTAGTGTCGAAGCGACGGTTACAAAAAGTGCTTTTGTTGATTTATAATTATTTAATACATATTTAAATTTATTTGCAAAACATAATCGAGATATTTTTTACACCAAAAACGAATAAATAACCCCTGAAGTCCTGTTTATTATCATTGACGTTTATATAAACAAGTCCATTAGATATATACTAAAATTACTGCGAAAATTCATTCAAATATTAAGTATAAAGCTTGGAAAGAATAAAATAATTTGTTACATTAAGAATTTCTGAAATATTTCTGTTGCCTGTTTGGAATTTTCCATAATATTGAGCAGTGCACAGTGGGAAGTTAAATCGTGTTCCTTCTTTTCTCATGTGCTACTACATGTGCTATATAATATCTAACGTAGATTATATTATCCATCAGTTTTCTAAATAATTCTTGACATTAATTTTGCCTACTGTAAGGCACGTATTTACGCAAAATGTGTGTTGGAATTATTTCTGACGACTGTTTGTCATGTTCACAGAAATAAGATAAAAATAGTTCTGTATAAACCATTTAATGGAATTACGTGACAACATATGGTATTAATGGGTAGCACAAATCGTGTGATTGTTTACAACACTATGAACGTCAATGAGATCGTTTGATGAATATCTTCTTGGGCTAATTGTGCAGGCAAATTTGGTTCGATGTTCACCTGACGGGAAGATATATTTTTGTGTTTGGACAAAATACAACAAATGCAACTGTATGTCCCCTAATAAATGTAAAATATGAATTACATGGTCGCATTGTTGCCAAAAACAAGAACGGTGCACCCTCCAAAGAAGAGGACAGCACTAAACCATACAAGAGTCGGATGAAAAGTTGGGAAGAGCAGTGAAATAGCGCGAAAAATTCTCTGTGCAAACACTATCTCTTTTCTACATTGCGCATCCAGAAACAGTACCGCTAGGAGATCTGAAGACTTACAATCAATCGTTTATTTTCATATCTGTTTTTACAAATTATTCATGCAAACGACAATGCTGTGAACGCACCCACAATCACATTTGGAGCTCGTTTTTACATATGTTGCTTTTTGGGTTTGATGACCTAAATGTCCATCTTGGTGAAATCTCAATATCAAATTTCGGTTGGAATGCGATACCTCTCTACACAAGCGGTAGAGAAAGTAAAAATCTCTGACGGTGAATATATGAACTACGAATTGCTTTACCGTCCCATTTTAATTTACAACTGCACTTAAAGAGAGGTAAACATATCTACTTTAAGTCTTTAAGCGTCGCGCGGGCTGTTGCTGACACCGAATAGAAAATCTAGTTCAAATTTTGATATTTTCAGTAGGTACGTGATGCGTTATTGCATGTATATCTTTTTTGCTTACTATAATACCACTTATGACACCTTTTATTGCATTCAGTTAATACACGAGTAATAGCTAAAATTTGGAGCGTAGTGTGCAATTAATTCCTCAGCTACTGAAAGAAAAATTGTTAAGCCCTGCTAGAAGGAGATTGGTACGTTGGGATCTACTGGCTGACCAGAGGAACTGGCAAAACATGGGCAACTTCCTGACTAAAGTGTGTTAAGCCAGATCAAATTTCTTCAGAGGTAATTTATATCTATTTTTTCTTTATTTCTTTTTCCTGCTTTTATTTCCTTTTTCTTTTTCTTTTGTTTCTTTTATCATCTTACTTTGTATCTCAAAGATACATGTACGGTCAATGAACCATGCAATAATTGTGCAATAACTTGAATAATTTGAAAGCAATAAAATTACCTTTGATGAAGGTTAATTTTAGGTGGAGTTGTATTATAGTTCGATCGTTGGGGAGCCGAACTTGAAGTGGTTGCAACCGCACGTATGGGAAAAAGTTTCCGGGAGCCTTCGCCCCAAGTTTACTTTCCGGTGGCCTTTGCCCCAAATTTAAAATATTAACTTTGTAATTTGACTGTTTCTTTAAATATTACATATTTATGTTTGCCTCGGCTGAGTCAGTATTAATTTGTAGAAACAGGGAGTGGTGCGGCTAAAGAATGTAGGCTTACACAGATTATAACTTTTACTTCACTCCTTTTATTAATCCTTGACACGATTAAATAACACTTCACTTATATAGAGAGATATGAGATTATTTATTAATTACTTGCACTTTTTAAACACGTAAACTATTTTCGTCTCACACTGGATACGTATTAAACTTCTCGAGGACGTGTCTCGCGTCCGGTTAGGAACGCTGTCTGCTAGCAACTGACTTCTGAATTTGTAAATTTTGCTCCATTTCTGTTTCTGATTGGCCAATCCTACACCAATAGAATACTTTTATTTAACTTAAGCTTTTTTTCTGGTTGTTGATTGGCTATTTATAAACTGTCTCAAAAATTACATTATTGTTGCTCCAAAGTAAATAGTAGTATTATTAAACTTTCTAATTCATTATTGCCTCAAGGTTACCTCATTGTTAGCAACCTCATTATTCTCACAGCTCCTACATTATTAAATTACGTAATACATTCACATAACATTATTGAACATGTACATAATAATATAAACATTAATGCAATGACTGTAATATACACTTTTTATATATTATTACATACACATATTGCTTTAAGGCGGGCTTTTATTGAAATTATATTATATAATTTGACTGAAATCATTTAAGTGTTAAAAATACTGCCTCACCTTACCCATCTAATTGTAGGTATATATTTTAAAGTAATGTATTATATCGTTTCTCAAGCTATATTTTGAAATTAAGCAGTTTCATTATTTGCTATTTTAATTCATTTTAAATAAGTACACGTGTTTAATAAATATTTATTAATATGAGGAGTTTGATAAACTTGCTCATTACCACTGATTCAGAGGCTGTGTTATCAAGCATTTTCCGTACACATTTATATGCTTTAGGCACATAACTTCGAGACGTCGATTAAGTTGTGACTGGAAAGCTTCGCTTCTTGGACACCTCGCAGTTATCTGACTCGTCTACAAATTTATCCAAGGAAGATACATTTAATCAGCACTTCTTACGAAAGCTTTCAGTGTCTTTTTGGCTTTAGTTTATAAAGATGAATTTCTGAACCCAGAACCATAGTAAACACCTCACTACTTCCAAGAAAGGCAATAAAACTCTTATATTAACTCATTATGTGGAGTTCTATTCATTATAATGGGTTTCTCCTGAATGACGCAACTGGCAACCTGCAGTTCCATCGTACGAGTCCTTCGTACCTAACGGGGAACGGACCGCTGTTTCTCCCTCAGATAATGCTGACGATACGCTTAACCTTCGTTATAAAGGGTTTTATAACTAGCACAAGTCTGGAACCTTTTGAACACATTCTTCAACACTCGACTGAATCTGTGCCCAAAATATTGGAAAACGCACGTCGGATTCTACTCTCTAATTCGTTGGCGTGAGAGTCAGTTGCTTAAACTTTATCTTTAGGCATTATTCACAGATAGTAACCACATGAATTTACATCTGGAGAGCAAGCAAGCCAGTAAATTATTCTGTATCTAAACATGAATTAGAGGCATGCGTTTTCTTGGACTTCATTCCCGATAGTCCCTATCTCGTCCAAATTTTCCTCAATTAGAACTGTTGGGTATATATACTCCTGTTTGTCTAACACGAAATGTCTCTTTAAAGGTTTCTAACACCTGTAGATCATGGATTTGTTATAAATGGTGACACCAGGGAATTCATATATAAATACGAGCTGACTGCTCTCATGACTCCGATCGAGCGAAATATTTATTTAAATTATATTAGCATTTCAATCTAAAGTGAGCATATACATGTGGTCAATTCATTAGACTGAACCTATTAAATAACTAAATTTTCTATTAGTACCTTAAAAAATGAAACACACATACAATTGTTGTCGCATTTGGATATTTAAACGTTTAGCCTTTGAGCAGTTTGGATAGCACGAATGCCGTAGCAACAACAAAATTTCCACACTATCGAGGGATGATTTTCCACTCTCTACATGGCTGCAGTTTTCTCATAAGGTTATTGTAATTGCCTCTGTTACGGCATTTGGAATTGCGTAAATTGGGAACTAGAATTATATTTGACGGAAGTATCATGGGCCGGTCTACCGGTTTGTCATCGGTGCCGGCCGACTGGCTGGTTGGAAAGATAAGGAGAGGAAGTCTCCCCAGGCATAAATCGCAGAAGCGCTCACGACGCAACAAGATAATTCTGTAAGCTTCTTTGTCCCGCACTCCACGAACCCTGTTTTGGGGGGGGGCGGCCCCACACCCGCCCTCATCCTCAGAGGCTACATCGTCTCCCCATGCACATGCTGTTAGTAAACTAATCATGCGTGTCTGGGGAGACGGGGTGCTATGTTAGCAAGAGGGATTTCATGCAGTTAGTGGTCGGGTTCCGCGTTAGCACCCCGGTTAGTAAATGTTAGTTCCTAGCTGGCATGCAGTGCGAAACTCTTGTGACGGTATATCGGCGTGCGTGCTCGCGATAGTCAGTGTGTGAGTTAGTGAATTGTTGGTGTGGCGTAAAGTGCGAGTTACTCAGCGTATTCTACGAATACCACAGTATTGTTATTGTGACGTGCAGCGAATGCCATGTGTGCTGCTTGCCACGAAGTTCTGTGTTTGACACTGCAGCGAGTGAAGAGGAAGGAAGAAAAGGCGGCTTCGCCCGTTTTTCATTGCACCTCTACGCATAAGAATAATTGAAGTGGAACTGAAAACTGAATAAAATTACAATATACTTTTTTGGTAGACCACACTATAGTATGCTGTTTATATGTGACCTAATTCAACTGTTATGGCATCCATAATACTTTAACGACTCATTATGATCTTACTCGGTGGCACGTACAGCCCATACCTTTTTAACACCATCAAAGCAGCAGTCTATTGGCATCCAATCCAAAGATAAACAATGAAATATGTGTATTGAGAGTGGTTTAATGTTATATTTAATTTGTTTATTGTATATGTTTGTATTTGTTAGCCCCACATTTGGGAGCCAATTTGCGATGCTAAATTTATAATGTTATTTGTGTATGTGTTTACTCAACATGGTGAAGCCATTTTGTGACGTGATTCATTTGTTAGGTTTGTTAGCTCCATCTGGTGTTAGCAATTTGCGGCAGTATTAGTTTTTGTTTGAAAGAATGCTACTGTTATTTTATTTAATTTTGGTTCTCTGTCCTCCGGCTAGCTATGATCTTTTTGGTCAAGCAGTTCTCTTTATACAGGTTGTGTAAACGGAAAGGAGTCTCTTATCCAAAGATAACACTGATGAAAGAATTTGTTTTACACTTTTTATTGTCGAACACTTTCACTATCACATTTACACATTGATCTTGACACTCGCCAAACTGAAACTGTTATAATAACTTCATTACTGATCACTCTTAATTCGCGTACTTCAACTTTTGTATCATTAACTTTACAATACTTGAGATTTTTCATAACTCTGATACGCGTAACTTGCGAATCGATAGCCGACGTATAATGTTTCTGCTGGACTGAAGGCGACGTGTATCATACAAATATTTTCGACGAACTGAAGTGAAGACGACGTGTAGTGTATAAAGAATTTTGATGAACTGACGGGGTCTTTACCTCTAACCTACCTTTTTATACTCCTACACCCAGATATGCCTAAAGATTATAACCGAGCTGCAATTGGCTAATAAAACGCGCCAACATTAGCGTCCATTTTTATATCCAATGAAAATTATGAATACATATGCTCTAGGGAAATGTTCCAGCAATTTCTAAAAGAAAAACGCGCCAACATTACGTAACTTCCGCGTTTCCAATAATGATAAACAGCTCACCCCCTCGCTGCATTATTGCACGCTATTATTGTCAGTTTCAGTAAGGCAGTATAAACTTACTTCTCAGCAATAATTACAATCAATATACATCTCAAATCAATGTCACATAAAAATGCATATTCATATTACAATCATTATTTACATTTAAATAATTTATGATACAAATTACTGCATCAGTATTTGAAATAAAATAAATTCTGTTGTTTATCATTTTAATATTCTAATAAACTGAACTCATTTCCATTGTTTCAATACGTGTATTTTTCACTTACCTGCAAAGAATCAATAAATATGGCGTGGACTCAACAGTACTGCATCTGTTGCACTGCTCGCAAATACGCTCAATGTCCTGCAGTCAGTGCTGCCATGCGATCAGCATTTAATTACACACAAGTTAAGATCGTTTGTAAAACTCAAAGTTATGAAATTATAGTATGGTCGACCAAAAACAGTCGTTATGTAACTTGACTATGAAAATTATTCGTATGAACATTATAATATAACTCTCAATCACAATAGTAAGACTCAAACTAGTAAAAATGATACTACTAATATTTGAAACTTCCATGAAACCTTGTTTAGGCCTTAGTTTTGTGCATGTTGTATGAAACCATTATTTACATAATACTTCGTGCACGTGAAATATTCTTCTCGCATTTAAAGGCTTTACGACTGTGTTTGAACAAGGAATACATATCGTGACTGCTCTACCCAATAGTGTAGAGTGTTTAGTAGAGCATAAGTCACGACAGATTCTCTTCTGCTCGGTTGCCTCACGATACTTAACGGCAATAACGTTTGTTTCATGGTCTGTTACTGCATGAACAACTCTGCAACTTTACGCTATAATTTGCCCAAATTTGATCTAACCGGAAATTTCAACTCTATTGCCTTTTTATGTCGTCTATCTGAATTCTCTCTTCATACGTGAAAGCTTTGAAGTTGCCTTTATTTTCGGAATAAATCAAACTTATAATCGGAATAAACACTTTATTGCCACATTTTATTCGTATAATTTTTCTTCTCTGCTCATCACGCAATCTGAAAATAAATCTTCGCTGATTCAACTGAAGATTATGTCTGCTACATTATTTCATTGGGCGCCGGAGTAGGGCAGTGGTTTCGTTTCCGGCTCTCGTACTGAGGGTCCGGACTTCGATTATCGGCTCCAGGGTGGCGATTTTAAGTCCGCTCTATCCACGCCGTCACCTCTGACTGAAGTATCCCCAAGGCCCAACGTGGTTCGGAGTCCACGGAGTAAAAGCTGTAGGTCCTCTCGTTCCACCGCTGGGTGCTTCCAGCTCAGAAATGCGACCAGTCATCGCTTGGTGGAATGAGGTATCATAAGCCATATGGGGAGCATTAGAAACGACAACATTATTTCATTGAAAAATGTGCTTATAAGCTTGTGATGGTTTGGCCATTCTTACGTAAACGCACACGCACACAAACTTTAAAATTACTATTTTTGGTATGAATTTAGCCTATTGTATATGTTAATACCAATTAAGCATTAAGCACTTCGGTTTCACTATTATTATACCTATAATAACCAATAACATATTATAAAAACCTATAATATATTAACCAATCAAACAACAGTAATTTAGACTTATATATAAATCAAACTCCCATAATTAAAAAGTGCGTAACAAAAGTCCTGGAAATCTGGATTGATAAAGAATTCTCATGGGAAACCCGTATACTACAACTAAGTGTCAAACCAAACAAATTATGTTATGCTGTTCGTAAATTGGCTAATGTGTGCTCCAAAGAAGTACTAAATATAGTGTATCACAGCTGCGTTGAGTCCCAAATTAGCTATGGCATCCCCTTTTGGGGTTCATCTCCAAAAGTAACACATATTCTCACAATCCAAAAAAGAATTTTAAAGGCAATTCTGAAGGCACCCATAAGAACATCAAGTAGATACATATTCAATGAACTTAAAGTTTTACCTATCCCATGCATATATATATTCTTGAAACCTTAAACTTCATTCATAGTAATACAACTATATTTCAAAAGAACACAGGAAATCTCCATAACTTATATTTCGCTTACAAAAACCCTAGCAAACATTTCCCATCTGGGTATCTTAATGTATAACAAACTAGATACTTCAATAAAAAACTTAAATAAAGAATCTTTTAAAGGTAAACTAAGAAAGCTACTTCTTAAAAGGAATATTTACATATAAATGACTATTTATATGAACCATATTTTCCATACTCACATAATTAAAGTACGTAGATTATTTAATTTTGTTATTCTGTGACATAGTATTGTTGTAAAGAAACTAACATAACTATTATTAAGAATTATTTTAGTGTTACTTGCTGTAATGTAAAATTTCTACATATCCAATCCTGACGTGTCCAAAACCAATGTAAGTTGTTCCCAAAGGATGAAATAAATAAATAAATAAATCAATAAATATATATTTTTTCGTTTCGAATGAAGATTCGAGATTTTAGCCTGCATTCGGCACATAAACGTACGTGTCAATTATTGCCTTCATTAGCAAAGTTTATTAAGAAGCGCACCGAGTTTTATTTGTACCCTTTAAATAAATTTGCATTCAGCATTTAGATGCTGTATGTTAATATCCCTTTGAAGTTATTTATCACTACTTCGTTATAGAAGCAAGTTCGACCGGCATCCAATTACAGCATTCAGGCAACAGGGAAAGAATCGCTTCACACCAGAAGTGAGAATTTACCATCAGCGTGTGAGCTCATTTTCCAATAATCAGTATTTGACGCGGTTAAAACGTATCGAACAGTTCGCGTTCATTTGGTCTCTCCCCATCTCCTTCACCAACTTTTTATGGCATTCGAGATACGCAGCAGCAGAAACATCCCCATGATGCTCTCTCACCACCACCTTTTTCAGAGGGTGAGGAGGATTCCTAATTGAATGCATGTACTATTTGCTTTTGGGGTTTTGCTGTAGCCGAGGAACCGAGAAATTGCAAGCACATGATATCGCGAGAATGTGCAGAGCTAGGTAAAGATGGGTTATTTGATAACAACTGAGGATACTGTTAATACAAATTTGATTCCATCTATAAGAATAAGTTTATTTCCTTTTCGAAGTAAGCCACTTGTTTCAAGGAGAGTCGGAATGCAATAAATAAGTAAAATTATGCACATTTGTTTTTTTATTCCATATTACTCTGCATTCTTCAGCGATAAAATAGCATGACACTACAGGAAAGTTTCGAAGGTAAGCTGTACTTATTTTGTTACTTCCTTTAACACTTATTTAAGGTAGAGGAAATATTTTATTGCTTCCAAATATTGAATTCGAAATTTTATAGGAAAATTACGCTCTAAAGAAACTTAAATTAAAACAAGTCTTCTCTCCACCGCCCTTTTCTATCCGCGTACCATAACCCATAAAGCATATTTAAACAAGGCATGGTTTCAGGATATAAGACGAAATTTTTCATGATATTTTCCAATCACTAACAATCCTTAAATGTTTCCTTTTTACTTTCTCTACCTCGTTAACTACAGTAGGTAGAGGAAGTATTGCATTCCGCCCAAAAATTCACCTGGATATCTCACTAGATCTACAGTGAATTCCAGTGTATCCAAAAGGGAATTTTTTTAAATTTCGTTTTATGCCTAGACAGCATTACTTAAAAATGAAAACTCGTTTAAATACCAAACTTGGCACTCATTTAAGTTCAGAATCCCGGATGAATGGGATAGACGAATTTAATAAAACCTCCACACCAAAATACTCCTTACATTGAAAATTGTTCATTTTCATTTGTTCATTTCTCATTTTCTGAAACTGGTACAAAACTTTTGATTAAAAAATACCATTATTTGAAAATAAACATAATGTTTATCTTAACTTTTCTGTCAATAGCCAATGAAGTTCTCTTCACACTGACTGAAACTTAGTTTAACGGGAAATCATTAGAGATAGGTAAAACCCTACAACACACAAACACACACACACACACACACACACACACACACACAAATTAGAGCTCATTAAAACACAAAATTTTTGTCATATGTTTGTATGTTAGCCTTTTTTCCAACGCAATTTCACAGGTACGTCCTCTGATGGACTTGCTTAAAAGTTTGCACTTGTTTTTTCTGTCCAACCCAAGAGCCCATCCCTCGAACACGGCTAAACATTTGAATGCTGTTTCCAGATATTGTATGCAACTAAGCAATTATTACTTAAATTGAAATCGTTCCTAGGAAAATGTATCACGAATAACATAACATGCATGGAAGAATAGCGTTTTATATAATACTGCAATAAGTAGCGAATATTTGCGCATGTGTTACTGTAGAGAAAGTCATGTGAATGTTCGTATTAGAATGTTACTTATTTACTATGATTTTCACAAAATCATTCAAAGTATTTTGGTTCAAGTCAGACGCCAGCATGAGAAATACAACTTAACCTTTGACTTTTTCTTCTTTCTTATTGAATTTTCTGCAACAAGACAGGGCAGATAACTTACTAAGGAAAACTATAAAACTCACTGAAATGCATCACTTAGGTACATGAATAGGTGTATCCACTTCATTTGGCATTTCTAATCTTAAAAATGTGCAGATAGACCCCCGGATTCGCAGTAACTGTCATAGCAAGAATTGTCTACCAAGCACCATTAAATGAGGAAAAAATTATCAGGAGTTGGATAGTATTGTTGATGTATCTATTTTTGCAGTTATATTGATAGTACTGCATAAATACGTCTATTTGTGTATTTGCTAATTTTAGATATTAGTTTTTTACGAAACCCCTAATACATAAGTAAATTTATATTTTTAATGAAAATAATACATGGTATCGAACTGATGATTAACGATACCTGTGGAGTTACGAAATCTGCAACACCACCAGGTCTTCATGCAAGAACTGCACATACTTTTGAAATGACTGATGGTTTTTCAAGAGCAAGACATGAATGCCGTTATCACTCTGCTGCTCCTCTTTTCATGATGAAAGCGCCTGTGACCTCTGAAAGGGAACGTCACGCTTTGGCCATCACAGGGACAGTAAAAAAGACCTTAAGGCGGGGGCTTGAGTGATAGGAGCAGGCGTGCTCCATTATTATACTGCAGCAAGAATAAAAAGAAAAGTAGTGTTTAAACCTGCTGGAAATATACCTTCCTATCTTCGGTAAAGTCTGTAACATCGGACCTAAAGGACAATGTCATGACGTTTTGAATCGGTATTGTAACTAATTGGTTAGAAAAAGCACCAAAGCAGTTCAGGAAGGTCAGGGGACACTTAATATAATGAAAAATTAATTGTCTTATTTCGGGAATGCGATAGCTCCACAAATGTAGTGAGAACCCGTTGCTTGAGTATAGACTACGGTCCGTTCAATGTAACAACTGCACGTGACGTAAACATTCGCAGAATTTCGATTTTGATCAATTATTTCTTAGCTTGAAACCCCACTTTCAACGGGCAGCTGGAGTTGGGGAAGAGAAATAACGAATTGTCTGCGCTATCAAGCGATAGCGGTGCTTCGGTATCCGACCAACCGAGACGCGTGAGAATGTTTATTCCAATAGTATGTTTACAGTGATCAGAGAATACAGCGATATCGACTGTATGTACATGACAGATTTAATAGAAGGCATTCAGTGAGAAGTATCAAGTTCACTTCTTACGTATATTGCGATGAGTACAATGTGATATATGCATAAAGCATGTAACTGTAAAGATGGTAATGTCAGACGTCATTTCGAGGCGCAACAGGAAGAAATATATACGTACAAACTACGTGAAAAATTAAATATTAGCAAAACATGTGAGTGGTCGAGCATTTCCCTTCCTCACAGCAAATAGAAGAGTGACTAGGAGACAAATGGCGTGAAACAGTGCCTAAATCATTGAAAGGTAGTTAAACTGCTTACCACAGACTGAAAAGCTAAGCCACGACATGACGGTTATTGTTTACATATTGTGGCAATATTTTCTATTCTGTAAGTACCCCATCATCAGCCCATTAATATACCTTACACCTTATCGGTTTTCATTATGTCTTACCTTCCAATTTAATCAAGGTATTCGTGATAAGATAAAAAATCTGATGTGTTACACTCACATGACTTTCTCTACTCTTGTACAAACTATTTTTACAAATGCTTATTCTCCATATGCTTCATGTTAATCGAGATATCGAGATGTTAATCTTATTGGTAATTTTCTTGTAGATGCAAGGGGAATTGGTAGGCTTAAAGCGATGGTCAAATATTTTAAGCGTGGAGTATTCCATTCTCTTTGTATGTCCAGGACATAAAAAAATGAATAACGAACTCCCATTTGAGAAAAAGTATTGGAAAATTTAAGGGAATACCCAGCAATATCTCGAAAATGGTTCACTCAACAACAAAAACGTATTTGACATAAATTGTGTATTTTAAAGCGATCTACATTTTTTGTGTAGTAAAATTTTGTCTATCTCTTATGGTTTACCAGTTATGCAAAAGTCGTTCACAATGAAGAATACTTTTGGAGACAATCCTAGAAAATTAGAGATATACATTTTATTTGTTATTAAAATATTTAAACATATGATATTTTAATCAAAATCGTTAGAGCCGTTTTTGAGAAAATTAAAATTTTTGAAAAATGTTCCATGCAAAGGGTAATCTGGGGGGATTTTCTTGAAAACCTTCGTGTCGCATCTCTGGAAAATACTGAACCTAAATACCAAGTTTGTTGTTTATCCGACTGTTCGTTTCTGAGTTATGCTGTTCACAGACACACACACACGGACATGTTTCCAAAAATGCTTTTTTTGGATTCAGGGGCCTCAAAACATGTATTTCCGGTGAAATCTCAGTATCGAATTTATGTGTGGAATACAATACTTCCCCTACTTACTATGCGTAGTAGAGAAAGTAAAAATATACAATTTAGTATTGACATCAGAGAAACAGTAATCTTAATTACAACTGCATTACTATTAGTATTACACTCTGTAAATTCGTCCTGGTTTCATAACTCATTATAAAGCACTATTTTACTTTGCCTATGGACTGTTGGAGTTTCGTGTGTAGGTTATTCAGTATATATGAATATGAAAATTGGTGTCTATATTAAAATGTTCTTTCGGTAATTAAAATTGGTATCTCTTATATCATAGGAGGGAGGGACATGTGAAACTTTCTGTTAATTTCAGAGTGACTACTCATAAAAGATGGTAAATAAAGTCATCCTTCTTCGATTCTGTATTACTTGTCTCGTTTACATGTGCTGAATGTTACGAAAGGTATATTCTCAGAAATTTAAGGAAGAAACCAACAAAATAATTACTTAACAAGGAATATATTGAGAAAAGTAAAAATCGTAATCCTAATCACATAGTTCCTTATTTGTTCTCAAGTTAAACCTCTATACTTCATTAAAAGGAATGTATTATTAGTTCATGACATGACGTGTAATAAGAACATCATAATAAATCACCATTCGTATTACATATTGTCGTCCTCCGTGGACTAGTGGTACCGTGCTAGCCTCTAGCTCCCAAGGTCGCAGGTTCAGGCGTAAAACTCCTTAGCATGACTTCCTTCGGAAGGGAAGTAAAGCCGGTGGTCCCGTGTCGTAGATTTACGGCACGTAAAAGAACCTCAAGCCTGATAAAGAGGCCTCTGAGTAAAATTACCGATCTTTCACGCCCAATATAGAATGGGACGCTAAGGAAAATAGTAGTTACAGAGCGTCCATAAATAAAACTCAATTTAATGTAATGTAAAACCATTCGTATTGCAACAAACAATGGCTAGAATCAGGCAATCATCCATTTAATGGAGTTATGCCATTTTGTGGCTTTCGGTATCAATCACCTCCTGTCGCCCTCCAAATTCGTGTATTGGTGAGGTGGGACTTTACGGCGACAATGTGCCAATAAAATATAAGCTCCCAGGACTGCAGGGAAACCGGAAAAAAACAGGCGGATGCAGTAAACCTCATGTCCCTTTCGGTGACAACTCTAATTAAATGTCATTAAATATTCTGAGGATATGCTTAGATGGAAAACATTTCTACTTGCCAAAGGGGGTACAGAAATTTACTGCCAAAGCAGTTACGTTTAGAATAAAGACACATCTGAAATCTGGCGTATTGAAAGTAAATCTCAGTAGACTCTGAGAACCTGACCATGTAAATGAATACAAAAACAAGGTAAAACAACAAAATATCTGAAGTGCCTTTCTCTACTCTATATCATTTATTAATGGGTATAAATACTATTCTTACGAAAGCATATTTTTCTATCTGCTTCATTTTAATCGAGACATACCTTTGCAGAAGTAAGCTACATTATACATTTCGTTATAAACGCAAACGGAATAGCGATAGTCAACTGGACGCTATATGCTGGCCTTAAAGCTCCAATCTCCTTTCATGCAACCGCAAAAAACAACTAGATGTCGACAGGATATTCAAGCAATGACTAAGTATTGAACAATTCGAACCATTAATGACAATTATCTCAGAAATGGCTGATGCCTCAAAATGTTATTTAAAACAAACTCTGTTTTATAGGGAGCTACATTTTTTGTTTAGTACGATTTCGTCTATCGCTCTAAGTTTACAAGTTATACAAGATTATATAAAATTCTTTCCGAATGAAGAGCATTTCAAAGACTATTTCTAGGTATTTGTCAGGAAAATATATTTAAACATGGCATTATAATAAAAATCGTAACTGCCATTGTTGAGAAAACAAAAAGCTTCAAGAAATGTTCCATTTAAAGGGTAGTTTGGGGTAGGGGATTTTCTTGAAAATCTTCGTGTCGAATCTTTGGAAGACACTGACTTGGTATTTACCCGAATTTTGGTTTTTCAGTTTTGTTCACACACATGCGCACACACAGGTCTTTTTAAAAAAGTTCTTTTTTGTATTCAGGGGCCTCAAATATGTATTTAAGGTGAAATCTCGGTATCGAAATTCTGGGTAGAATGCAATGCCTTCTTAACCATTATATATTATTTTTTTACAAAAGTAAGTGCCCAGCTCCAATGAGACCTGCGCGAAGAGTCACCTAATTCTAAGGCATTCTTGCATAGATGCTATGAGAATGAAGCTTTGTCATATGCTTCCCTTGCTGTGCAGAGCGCATGACAGCCACCGGCTCACCTCGCAATGGTAGCGAAACATGAATCCAATCCCATGTAACATGTGTCATTTTTACTTTCTCTACTACGTATAGCAAGTAGGGGAAGTATTGTATTCTACCCAAAAATTCGGTACCGAGATTTCACCGGAAATACATCTTTTGAGACCCCCTGAATCCTAAAAAGCATTTTTGGAAACATGTCCGTGTGTGTGCGTGTGTCTGTAAACAGCATAACTCAGAAACAAACAGTCCGATAAACACCAAACTTGGTATTTAGGTTCAGTATCTTCCAGAGATGCGACACGAAGGTTTTCAAGAAATTCCTCCACCCCAGTTACCCTCATGGAACATTTGTCGAAAATTTTAATTTTCTCAAAAATGGCTCTAACGATCTTGATTAAAATATCATGTGTTTAAAATATTTTCATGACAAATGATTTGTGAGGCAGTATTTTATGTCATAACATGCTGTGAATGCCAAAGTGATTGTACTGTAAATTAATATTATTGTATGTACAGGATTTTAGATGTTTGTTAGCCATAAGTATGGTTAGGAAATAAGTTTACACGGCCTCACTGAAACTGATAATAGAAGTGGGTAACAATAAACCGAGGGGGTGAGTTGTTTATCACTAAGAAGAGACAAACAAATGACGTCAGGGTAGCGTGCCTGTTTTAGAAATGGAGGGAATATCTTGAATATCTTCCCTAGAGTATATATGTTAGTAGTAGTGATTGGATGACCAAAACAGACGCTAAAGCGGGCGCGATTTGGTAACCAATAGCAGCTCTATTATAATGTTTAGGCAATTCGAGGTGAAGGAGTATATATTGTCGAGCCATAAGCAAGTGTCGCGCAGTTGCGAAGAAACTTTTACGAGGTGCACATTACACAGTTCGGAAGAATCTCTCACGAGGTGCACGTCGCAAAGTTAGTTACAAAATGTGAAGTACGCGAAGTGATTGGCACGCGGCAACTATAACGACTGTAGTTACATTAGGAAATATCACAGTTTCAGTTAGGCGTGTATAAAGATTAAATATGTGAATTATTAATTAAGTGTGACGGCAATAAAAGTGTAGAAACAAATTATTTTATCAGTGTTATCTTCTAGCAACAACTCCTTTCCGTTTACACGCCCTGCTTAGAGAAACTTGCTTGACTAGGTTGTAATAGCTAGCCGGAGGGAAAGAACCCAAATCTAAAATAATAAACAAGAGGCGCACAACAGTTAAGATAACACGAGCCATGAGAACTGCGACAAATGTATATCTGGAATTCTCTGGGAATGTCTCCAAAAGTATTCTTCATTGTGAACGACTTTTGCATAACTGGTAAACCATAAGAGATAGACAAAATTTTACTACACAAAAAATGTAGATCGCGTTAAAATACACAATTTATGTCATATACATTTTTTGTTTTTGAGTGAACCATTTTGGAGATATTGCTTGTTATTCCCTTAAATTTTTCAATACTTTTCTCAAATGGGAATTCCTTATTCACTTTTTTGTCTTGCATATGCAAAAAGTATTAATCTGTGGCAAAGAGAATGGTGTTGCATATAGCAACCAGCTATTAAGAGATATGTCTATGCTTAAAGGCTACTGTATTTCTATATTGTCCTTGTAAATACAAAACAAGGGGAACATAGTACGCCTTAAGCGAGAGTCAAATATTTTTAGAACTGGTCGCTATGTGTAAAATGTAATTCTCTTTGCATGTCAGAAGATCGTTTCTGCAAATGTTTATCTCGATTAATATAAAATAGATGGAGAATAAGAGTTTGTAAAAGTAGTTTGTACAGGAGTAGAGAAAGTCATGTGAGTGTAACACATCAGATTTTTTTATAGACAACGTATTATTTACGTAACCTGTACCAAATATAAAATTATACAAATTAATGGAACCTCTTTCTGATTAAACGTCTCCTTTAGAGCAGCAGATACATGGCTACTTTTATTTCGATAGCGCTGTAATTTTGCCTGCCATATTACGAAAGCTGCAATACGATTGAAAATTTATAACTGAATGCTTTATAAAATATTAATTGCATTTGCTACAGACAAAACAGTGAGTACGCATACTTCAACTGTCAATCATTCCTCCCGAAATTAATAATATTTTACTTTAAATACCTACATTCAAAGGCACCTCTCTATAAATCTCGAAGACTAATATCATATTTAATAATTTACTTCATTCATTCACTGTTAATATTTATATTAGCTTATAGTCGATATAAGAAAGCATTATAACTTCATGTTAGATGGTCTCGACAAGCAAGGAAATTAAAATGTTTCAGGCACCAAAAACAAAAATAATTATTTTAAAAATTTTGAGAGAGCTCAGCATGATAACATTTTTTATAGTAAATTATGCAGTATTACGACACAAATACCATGCTATGTGAGAATAAGACTAAAAGTATCGAAAGTATTTTTAACAGTAATGAGAATGAAATGAGAATTATGGACTATTGTAACTCTGGTCAGAAATCCAGCATCTAAACTTGGAAATCACGTTTTTATCATGAAAATGCATTCCGTAACTCAGTTGTCTGTTACCTACTCCCAATGCTGCAGAATGCGAGTATACCAGGTGGCTCAACCGTGTGTAGATATTCCTTCGTCTGTTAAAAGAGTTGCAGAACTGAACGGGGCAATTCCATGTAAACACAGCACAGTGAGGAACTGGCGGATTAGTGAGAGCGAGCTTCGGTTTTTTTTAAGTTCCATTTATATAACGCCTTTAACTCTTATCGGCAGCTTTTCCTTTGGAATATATTATTGGCTATAGGCAATGGTATTAACTCGTATTCGCTTTTCTTTGGGTTTCTAGTAATTGTTTTCTAGTAAATCTTTAATCATTAGATCACACACAGACACACTCACATTCTCATTCATACTTGCAAGTTCTGGGGAGGATAGGGAATAATCTTGACTACAGAAAAATTCCCATCCCCCAGCCAGAATCGAACCCCGACCCCTCCCACAGGCAGGTGATCTAGCAACTGGGCTACGAGACCAACAGAGCTTCGCTCTAACTCTCTTGTTTATCAGCAAAGACGATGAGTGGATCGCCCTCATTGAGTGGCACTTCTCAGGCTTACAATAGAGTGTACAGTCTTTGATGATAGACAAAAACAGACCCTTGCACTGGAGTGTACTGTCCCTGCGATGATAGACAAAAATAGACAGAAACGATCTTGGAATATGTTCCACTTCAGTTGCAGAGGTTTTATTTTCGAGGGAATAAACTCACACAAATTAATTAAAACGTGTTTATTTAACCTATCTGTATCCGTTCATAGCTATTGTTTTAATTGCGTTTACGTTCTTCTTGCCTAACATTGCGAACTAGAAGCAACAAACATGAGAGGACGCAGTGTTTCACTACCATTTTTTGCTGGTTATCATAAATGTTATTCTTACTGTTATTATTATCATCTAACGGTACTGTTATGCTGACTTCGCTCATTGAATAGGTGTTCGAAAGTTTGTCCCTATTGATTGATAGGATGTTCCAACCGTCTCCGTGTATCCATTGGACGTTTCTGAGAACCGCTGGTATAGAAGTAGTGGTAGTACTAGTAGTAATATTAGTAGAGTAGTAGTAGTAGTAGTAGTAGTAGTAGTAGTAGTAGTAGTAGTAGTAGTAGTAGTAGTAGTGAATTTTTAGGACGCCATTGCGCCAGTTCCCCACTGACATGTGTTTACCCGGAATTGCCCCGTTGAATTCTGCAACTCTCTTAACGTACGAAGGGTTATCTACACACGTGAAATACGGCACATTTGGGCCACCTGGTATGCTTCTCATACATGTCTGCTATTTCGAGAGCGCCGTTGAATCGGCATTTGACATACCGTATATGGTATGTTTTTCTGAAGGTTGCTGTTAAGATTTAATTTGATCTGAGTGCCCACTGTGATTCTATTTTTATGACTTTGTAGAAGACTCATTTGCAAAAACAAAAGAATGACCCGTATCTATAAAACAATTTGTTACATAGTCCAATGGCTTTGCAATGTTCTAAGGTAAATTGTGTATAAATTCTGAATAAAAACTCCTGTTCGAACTGAGGCCATTTCCATGTGAGAGTAAAAGGGTTGAACGCATAACAACTACGCACCTACACCTGCTTATCAAGTAATGCAATTATGTTGAACGCTATACAAACTATAGAACACCTCTTAAAAAGGAAACCAACACGACAACATTTGCTATAACACAGAATTGTTGATTCTTCCTCCAGCAAAGAACATGTAAACATTTCTCCCCCCCCCACTGTTTCTGTAGCTCGTATTTCGAAACGAAGGAGCTGGAAAGTTGCACGAGGGTTGTGTAATCACTAAGAATGCACATTGTTCACACTTGTTTCTCTCTATCACAATGTCTCTATTCATCTCCGCACACGTATGTCTGTCCTTAGACCAACGTGGGACGAAAATAAACTCTTGCCGTATTCGCTCTTGAGATGTGCTAAACTATCAGATGGAGTAATGTAACCGCGAGAGTTTTGGTTTATATAAAAACTGATGTCTTACTGCGATTTCACTTTATTTACCTTGTTTCCTTTTTTGCATACCTATTAGACGGATAATTATATTTTACGTCGCTTTAACTCCCTGGGCATATTGCGACGGATCTGTTGATGCATAACTCTTAGAACGATATTTGATGGACAGTTAGTCTTTTAGGTCTCATCCCTGTAACCACACCGCTCCGTCACGTGTCACAGAGACCCTAGCGCATAGCTACCGAATCTTCTGCTTTCGTGCCGTGCAGACGGCATTAGGGTGCCGTCCAGTACAACCGCCGCCCCCGTATGAAGCCAGACAGTTAGCCTTCTAGGTCTCATCCCTGGAAATGCCATTTTGCTTCCTCACGTGCCCATAGAGACCCCAGCGCATGGCAGCCGGCTGCTTCGTGCCGTGCAGATGGCGTTAGGGTGCCGTCCAGTCTAACTGCTTACATTGTCTGTAGATAGATTTCGCTATTACCACTTATTTTTCAGTTTTCTATTGTTTTTGACTCAAGGTGGAACTTTGGGTCGTAGTATTAAATATCCAATCCGGTATTTACCTTGACGACTCAGGAAAACCACGAAGAAACCTCAGAAAGATTGGTCGGCCCACGGGATTTGAACCCGGGACCTCCCGAATGCGGGCTACGGACTTCACCGCCTGTGCCATCCCGCTCGGTACGGATAATTTGTATAATTCATACATCTTGTTACTTACTCTACTACTTACTTAACAAGTCGATATCAATATATCACCGTAAATGCACGCTTTGAAGCTCCCTGAACCTTTAAATGCATTTTTATAAAAAGGTCTATGTGTCTGTGAACATCATAACTCAAACATGAAAGGTTGGTTAAATAAAAACTCAGTATTTGAGTTCAACATCTTCTAAGGATGCTACAGGAAGATTTTAAAGAAAATCATCCCAACTCTAAGACGCTTTAAATGGAAACTGTTTCGCTATGTTTTATTTTCTCAAAAATAGCTCTAGGAATTTTGATCAAAGCACGATAAGTTAAAGATATTTTACATCGTAGATAAAATCTTACTACAGAAAAAATAAAGATGCCGTTGGAGCACAAACTTAAGTCAAACCTTTTTCAAGTGGTAAGTGGCTATTCGTTTTTTCTCGTGGTCATGCAAGGAGTATGACATTTCAAAGCCATTACATAGCATTCTGCTTTTTAAAAATATGACTTTTGCTACTATATCCTTCTTATACCTATAAGGAAGTGTATAAAATAATTTCTGCAAACCCTTATGTTAATTAAAATAATTAGATAAAAGAAAAGGTGTTCTAAGAATAGTTTGAAGAAAATGGATATAAAAGCCATGTGAATGTAACAAGTTTCATTATTTTCTGATGAAAAATGCGCTTTTCGCCAACATCATTCTACTATTGATGTTGAGATAGAAATAGTTAATGTGACCCTGATTGTCATTATCCTCAACATTGTAAAAAAAACAAACAACAAAGAAAACATAATGGTACAGTTTGGCATGATCACATCATCCGCACACTTCTAGAACTTTGATTCTGAGGTAATCGGCTGAAATCTCTTCGAGCCGACTGTATACGACGTCTTAATCTTCTAAAAGTGTTACCCGCAATATCCTAGGGAACTGATACGTCCGCTACGCACCTATAAGGCAATCATCCGACCTAAACTGGACTATGTGTCTGTAGTATACAATTCAAGCAAGCAACAGTCTTTAAAATGCTGGACAGTAGTCAATTTGCAGCGCTAAGTATCTTTCTAGGTTTTCTAACTAGTCCAATGGAGAGTCTGAAAATTGAAGCCAATGACATACCTCCCTCAATTAGGAGGAAATAAGTTCTTGCTACAAAAGTGGGCATAAGATGCGATTCCAGTCCGTTTTACCAACATTCACAACATTAAGATTAATCCGCCAATACCAAGAAGTCATTATCTTCCTTTACATCGTAGGTTCTTGGGTTACCTTGATTCTTCCTCCTCTGATTCTACGTTCTTCGACGTCGATACTCTCCACGGAGGCTACAAGTCTCCAATATCGACACCTCTGTTATGAAACATTACAAACTGTATATGGGTAGCTATCTCTATCAAACTCTCCAAATGTATTAGTTCAAAAAGTCAGGGTCCTTTACCATACGATTATAACTGGTGTAATTCAGGTTATTTTCTCATGGATCCCTTTCCATACCGGAATATCAAGAAATCAGCTAGCTGTGCAGCCTTTAAAAATCCCACAATGCAGCCACCTAGTATACTCGTCCTCAAGACTCCACATCAACTGTTTTTTAATCATTTCAAGTGAATAATAACCCACCAATGGAAACAATACTGGAGTGAAGCACCAACCAGTAATTTAAATTATATTTTTGCCACTGGCGATATCAGTTATTCCATAAAATGCTGTGCCAGGTCAGGTCAGGTTATAATTACTCTACGAATATGAATTATGCCTACACTGTTATAACTCAGTCACCTATAAACTCAGGATCTCTCCTATTTGCAGCCAGGTTTTCTGTATTTACATTCATCATTTAGTTACCGCTTCTCCAATTTATGAGGATGTACGATAACACTGCGGTGTCCCTGTCTGACTCAAGAACGTTTTAGGAAATTCCATCAGTTTCTTGAATATAATAAGTTATATATATACCATAAATATGTACAAAAGGTGTAACGTAATATATTGAACTGAATTATGAAAGTCATGTTCATCACATGTTAAGAATAGCTGCACATGAAATCGTAACATGACCTAAAGTTTAATCAACTTTAAACAATAAATTAAAAAACGAAGAATCGGAAAAATGTGAACAATAAAAAGGTGTGCAGCAATATGTGAATAAAACTAAGCATGAAGTAAATGTCAATAAGACAAACGGGAAATTATGAGTCGTAGTGTATTTATATAAAATAAGTTCTTGCACTGTGCATGTTTAAATGCATAAATGGTATGACCTCTGACTCCCAGAGTATTCTAACGTGGTACTAGGTAGGCTGATTTTGTTCCTATTATTTTAAACTATATCCAACATTCCAGACTGATTAAATCTTGAGTATATTTTACGCTCCTAAAACCGTGGATTTTGCTCCAAAAATTCGGATGTGTACGTTAAATTTTCCACGTACCCTAACGCTGGTACTTTTCCTGTCGGTTGTAGAATGATCCGTGTAATAGATTAATCCCCTGGCCAGGTTCCGGACGCTGCGCATGTTAAGCTGACTTCCACTTGGCTGGCTATTGCCTGGAAGGCAAATTCTTCGGATTACCTTGCTAGACGCATTGCTTCCACCACAGCTGACGACCTCCTGCGGGTCAATCTTTACTTCCCCTCGTATCTTTCTAGAACATTCTGGACTGCAGCAGCCACTTCAGAAAATGTCTTTGGTTATCGGGTCTGCGTTATTCTGTCTTTAAGGGGACAAGGTACTCTGAAATGGTCAAAAACCACATTTTTTGTTTTAAGCACTAATAAAATCTCTATTATTTCCAATTTCAGAAATTATATACTTTGGTAGGTTAAGAGGTTTCTAAGACATTTAAATACCATCTAAATGCTAGTCTGCATTCCTTTAAACCTGTAATGCAACGCCCCTTTTTAGAAAATTTTTGTATCTTTCAACAATGAACGACTGTATAATGGCTAACGAGCAGTTCAGCAATTAACAAAAGAGACCAGGACCAAGAGAAGGCATGTAATGTAAGTGTGTCAGAATTTTAATGCTCAAACTTTAAATTCAGTTTTCTCAAAACAACATTTTTGGATACTTATGTACCTTTTTCTCAGAAAGTATAAGAGGTAAAGAGATGAAACTTTCAGTACATGTACACAATACATAGGTAACGTTCTGAACCACAATCATAATTTTATAATGTATATTAGTCATATTAAGAGAGCAACAATGTTGCTCAATTTTCACACTTTTTATTTCTTTGACTTTGTAAATAATTATTTTTTAATTTCTAGTCAATTGATATACATAACTAAATAATTGAGGTTCACAAGATAGCTGATTATACTAAGAACAAGCATGCTAAAGTGTAATTCTGTATTGCAATTAAGTATTGCTTTAAGAATAAGTTTTATAATTTTTCTGCTGAATGAAGTACTTTGTATGGACTCAAATACATAAGCTACCAATGCAAACAACTTGAAATAATTATCATGATTTATACAATAATTCATAAACATTTCAGGAAACACCATTCAGAGCTTTAAGAGCAGTGGCAATTTAACACACTTAAGGTGTAATTTCAGTGTGTTCAGATTACCTTGTCCCCCTTAAATTATTCATCGTTGTAAATATGACATTTAGGGATCAGGTAAGCTAGTGGTTCCCAAATTGAAGGACAATTGCTGGAGGGTGCGAACTGTTTACTCAGAAGAAGCAGAAGAACATAAGAGAAAGTAAAGCGTGTATTATCATCATTTTCATTGCTAATGAGCCCATGTAGGACTACACAAAGTACTTAGAGACATTTCTTTGTTTTCATTTGACTCCATAATTCTCTCATGCTTTGGTTGTGGGCTTTCTTTCTCTCGTCTGTGCAGGTTGTTCCAGTTTTTTCCGGTTTATACTCTTGGTCAACTTGATGCTTATGCACTTTTATTCCAACTTAAATGGACCCCTCTGTAGATCTGTTGGATACCTTCTTATGTAATTCTTGCCAATTTTATGTCAATTTTACTTCACTAATTCACTTCATAGTATCTACTTGTGCTTGGTTTTATTTTCGTATAATTCCATTACTTATTTTCGGGGCCTATTTGAGTTTATTATTTAATGCCTTTAATATTATTATTATTATTATTATTATTATTATTATTATTATTATTAAGTTTTCTCAGATTCTCAATATACAAATAACTTTAAATTGCTTTAGAAATGTATAATTAAAAATAACGATAATTCAATTTACTCTTGTAGCACATATGATTCCTCAATATTGATACTTTTAATAATTAGTTTCATAAAATACTTTCCTGTTTGAATTGTATGCCTGTTAGTAACTCATTGAACAGATTTGTCCAAATCATATATATTCTCCCTATTAATCGATTCGGTGTTAAAATATTGGTTATGGGAATTACGTTTTCTTTACATGCTGCAATATACCTAATACTGATTATGGGCTAAAACTGAAGAGTGGTTTATTTGCATTTGGATTCAAATTCTTTCATTCTTTCTTTACTTTTAATTCAGGTAAGTTAACATGCACTGAAATTTTAAATGCAGTTAAACGATTATCTACATTTTTACTACCAACACATTGAAGCGAAACAGCACTGATATTGACAGCCTATTGACATACGCATTTCATTGCACAACGTTCTTGTTTCAAGCAAAATATCCGTTAGCTTCCGTTAATATCAGTTCCCTCTTTATTGATAATTTTTATATTCTCTCATTTATTGTAAGCTATTTTCATATGTGTGTTCTTAAGAAAATATCAAAATAATAATTACAGGGGCATAGGAACCGCAGAGATGGAAATTTTGAGCTGTTACTTTATATGACTTTCTCTATTTACTATTATTTATTACTTTCTCTACTACGTATAGTAAGTAGGGGAAGTATTGTATTCCACCCAAAAATTCGATACCGAGATTTCACCGGAAATACATGTTTTGAGACCCCCTGAATCCAAAAAAAGCATTTTTGGAAACATGTCCGTGTGTGTCTGTGTGTGTGTGTGTATGTGTGTGTGTGTCTGTGTGTCTGTGAACAGCATAACTCAGAAACGAACAGTCGGATAATCACCAAACTTGGTATTTAGGTTCAGTATCTTCCAGGGATGCGACATGAAGGTTTTCAAGAAAATCCCCCACCCCAGATTATCCTTTACATGGAAGATTTTTCGAAAATTTTAATTTTCTCAAAAATGGCTCTAACGATTTTGATTAAAATATCATATGTTTAAGATAATGTCATAAGAAATGAAATGTATATCTCGAATTTTCTGGGAATGTCTCCAAAAGTATTCTTCATTGTGAACGACTTTTGCATAACTGGTAAACCATAAGAGATAGACAAAATTTTACTACACAAAAAATGTAGATCGCGTTAAAGTACACAATTTATATCATATACATTTCTTTTTGTTGAGTGAACCATTTTCGAGATATTGCTTGTTATTCCCTTAAATTTTCAATACTTATTTTCTCAAATGTGAAATCGTTATTCATTTTTTTTGTCTTGTATATGCAAAGAGTATTAATCCGTGGCAAAGGGAATGGTGCTGCACCTAGCAACCAGCTATTAAGAGATATGTATGTGCTTAAAGGCTACTGTATTTCTATATTGCCCTTGTAAATATATATTCCCCTTACATCTACAAGAAAATTAGCAATAAGACAGAGTTTGCAAATGTTTATCTTGATTAACATGAAGTAGATGGAAAATAAGCTTTGGAAAAATAGTTTGTACAAGAGTAGAGAAATTCATGTGAGTGTAACACATCAGATTTCTTTTACTTTCTCTACTACGTATAGTAAGTAGGGGAAGTATTGTATTCCACCCAAAAATTCGATACCGAGATTTCACCGGAAATACATGATTTGAGACCCCCTGAATCCAAAAAAAAATCTGATGTGTTACACTCACAAGACTTTCTCTACTCTTGTACAAACTATTTATACAAACGCTTATTCTCCATATGCTTCATGTTAATGGAGATATCGAGATGTCAATCTTATTGATAATTTTCTTGTAGATGCAAGGGGAATATGGTAGGTTTTAAGCGATAGTCAAATATTTTAACGCTGGTTGCTATGTGGCGCATTCCATTCTCTTTGCATGTCCAGGACATAAAAAATCTGATGTGTTACACTCACATGACTTTCTCTACTCTTGTACAGTCTATTTTTACAAACGCCTGTTCTCCATATGCTTCATGTTAATCGAGAAATCGAGATGTCAATCTTATTGGTAATTTTCTTGTAGATGCAAGGGGATTATGGTAGGTTTTAAGCGATAGACAAATATTTTAACGCTGGTTGCTATGTGGAGTATTTTATTCTCTTTGCATGTCCAGGACAAAAAAAATGAATAACGAATTTGAGAAAAAGTATAAGTATTGGAAAATTTAAGGGAATATCAAGCAATATCTCGCAAACGGTTCACTCAACAAAAGAAATGTATATGACATAAATTGTGTATTTTAACGCGATCTACATTTTTCGTGTAGTAAAATTTTGTCTATCTCTTATGGTTTACCAGTTATGAAAAAGTCGTTCATAATGAAGAATACTTTTGGAGACATTTCCAGAAAATTCGAGATATAAATTTTATTTGTCATGAGAATATTTTAAACATATGATATTTTAATCAAAATCGTTAGAGCCGTTTTTGAGAAAATTAAAATCTTCGAAAAATGTTCCATGTAAAGGGTAATCTGGGGTGGGGGGATTTTCTTGAAAACCTTCGTGTCGCATCTCTGAAAGATACTGAACCTAAATACCAAGTTTGGTGTTCATCCGACTGTTCGTTTCTGAGTTATGCTGTTCACAGACACACAGACACACAGACACACAGACAGACACACAGACAGACACACACACGGACATGTTTCCAAAAATGCTTTTTTTGGATGCAGTGAGTCTCAAAACATGTATTTCCGGTGAAATCTCGGTATCGAATTTTTGGGTGGAATACAATACTTCCCCTACTTACTATACGTAGTAGAGAAAGTAAAAAAAAATCTGATGTGTTACACTCACATGACTTTCTCTACTCTTGTACAAACTATTTTTACAAACGCTTATTCTCCATATGCTTCATGTTAATGGAGATATCGAGATGTCAATCTTATTGATAATTTTCTTGTAGATGCAAGGGGAATATGGTAGGTTTTAAGCGATAGTCAAATATTTTAATGCTGGTTGCTATGTGGCGCATTCCATTCCCTTTGCATGTCCAGGACATAAAAAAATGGATAACGAATTGGAGAAAAAGTATAAGTATTGGAAAATTTAAGGGAATAGCAAGCAATAACTCGCAAACGGTTCACTCAACAAAAGAAATGTATATGACATAAATTGTGTATTTTAACGCGATCTACATTTTTTGTGTAGTAAAATTTTGTCTATCTCTTATGGTTTACCGTTATGAAAAAGTCGTTCATAATGAAGAATACTTTTGGAGACATTCCCAGAAAATTCGAGATATACATTTTATTTGTCATGACAATATCTTAAACATATGATATTTTAATCAAAAACGTTAGAGCCGTTTTTGAGAAAATTAAAATTTTCGAAAAATGTTCCATGTAAAGGGTAGTCTGGGGTGGGGGGATTTTCTTGAAAACCTTCGTGTCGCATCTCTGGAGGATACTGAACCTAAATACCAAGTTTGGTGTTTATCCGACTGTTCGTTTTTGAGTTATGCTGTTCACAGTCACACAGACACACAGACACACAGACACACAGACACACAGACAGACACACACACGGACATGTTTCCAAAAATGCTTTTTTTGGATTCAGTGAGTCTCAAAACATGTATTTCCGGTGAAATCTCGGTATCGAAATTTTGGGTGGAATGCGATACTTCCCCTACTTACTATACGTAGTAGAGAAAGTAAAATGAATAACGAATTTGAGAAAAAGTATAAGTATTGGAAAATTTAAGGGAATAACAAGCAATATCTCGCAAACGGTTCACTCAACAAAAGAAATGTATATGACATAAATTGTGTATTTTAACGCGATCTACATTTTTCGTGTCGTAAAATTTTGTCTATCTCTTATGGTTTACCAGTTATGAAAAAGTCGTTCATAATGACAAATACTTTTGGAGACATTCCCAGAAAATTCGAGATATACATTTTATTTGTCATGACAATATCTTAAACATATGATATTTTAATCAAAATCGTTAGAGCCGTTTTTGAGAAAATTAAAATTTTCGAAAAATGTTCCATGTAAAGGGTAGTCTGGGGTGGGGAGATTTTCTTGAAAACCTTCGTGTCGCTTCTCTGAAAGATACTGAACCTAAATACCAAGTTTGGTATTTATCCGACTCTTCGTTTTTGAGTTATGCTGTTCACAGACACACAGACACACAGACAGACACACACACGGACATGTTTCCAAAAATGCTTTTTTTGGATTCAGTGAGTCTCAAAACATGTATTTCCGGTGAAATATCGGTATCGAAATTTTGGGTGGAATACAATACTTCCCCTACTTACTATACGTAGTAGAGAAAGTAAAAAAGCATTTTTGGAAACATGTTCGTATGTGTGTGTGTGCGTGTGTGTGTGTGTGTGTGTGTGTGTGTCTGTGAACAGCATAACTCAGAAATGAACAGTCGGATAAACACCAAACTTGGTATTTAGGTTCAGCATCTTCCAGAGATGCGACATGAAGGTTTTCAAGAAAATTCCCCCACCCCAGACTACCCTTTACATGGAACATTTTTCGAAAAGTTTAATTTTCTCAAAAATGGCTCTAACGATTTTGAATAAAATATCATGTGTTTAAGATATTTTCATGACAAATGAAATGTATATCTCGAATTTTCTGGGAATGTCTCCAAAAGTATTCTTCAATGTGAACGACTTTTGCATAACTGGTAAACCATAAGAGATTGACAAAAGTTTACTACACAAAAAATGTAGATCGCGTTAAAATGCACAATTCATGTCATATACGTTTTTTTGTTGAGTAAACCATTTTCGACATATTGCTTGTTATTCCGTTAAATTTTTCAACACATTTTCTCAAATGGAAATTTGTTATTCATATTTTTTGTCTTGGATATGCAAAGAGTATTAATCTGTGGCAAAGAGAATGGTGCTGCACCTAGCAACCAGCTATTAAGAGATATGTATGTGCTTAAAGGCTACTGTATTTCTATATTGCCCTGGTAAATATATATTCCCCTTACATCTACAAGAAAATTAGCAATAAGACAGTTTGCAAATGTTTATCTTGATTAACATGAAGTAGATGGAAAATAAGGTTTGGAAAAATAGTTTGTACAAGAGTAGAGAAAGTCATGTGAGTGTAACACATAAGATTTTTTTTACTTTCTCTACTACGTATAGTAAGTAGGGGAAGTATAAGATATTCCACCCAAAAATTCGATACCGAGATTTCACCGGAAATACATGATTTGAGACCCCCTGAATCCAAAAAAAAGCATTTTTGGAAACATGTCCGTGTGTGTCTGTGTGTGTGTGTGTGTGTGTGTGTGTGTGTCTGTGTGTCTGTGAACAGCATAACTCAGAAACGAAGTCGGATAAACACCAAACTTGGTATTTAGGTTCAGCATCTTCCAGAGATGCGACATGAAGGTTTTCAAGAAAATCCCCCCACCCCAGACTACCCTTTACATGGAACATTTTTCGAAAATTTTAATTTTCTCAAAAATGGCTCTAACGATTTTGATTAAAATATCATATGTTTAAGATATTTTCATGACAAATGAAATGTATATCTCGAATTTTCTGGGAATGTCTCCAAAAGTATTCTTCAATGTGAACGACTTTTGCATAACTGGTAAACCATAAGAGATAGACAAAAGTTTACTACACAAAAAATGTAGATTGCATTAAAATGCACAATTCATGTCATATACATTTTTTTGTTGAGTGAACCATTTTCGAGATATTGCTTGTTATTCCGTTAAATTTTTCAATACTTATTTTCTCAAATGGGAATTTGTTATTCATTTTTTTGTCTTGGATATGCAAAGGGTATTAATCTGTGGCAAAGAGAATGGTGCTGCACCTAGCAACCAGCTATTAAGAGATATGTATGTGCTTAAAGGCTACTGGTTTTTCTATATTACCCTTTAAATATATATTTCCCTTACATCTACAAAAAAATTAGCATAAAGATAGAGCCTGGAAATGTTTATTTCGATTAACATGAAGTAGATGGAGAGTAAGCGTTTGTAAAATAGTTTGTACAAGAGTAGAGAAAGTCATGTGAGTGTAGCACATCAGATTTTTATTCACTTAATCGAGACGTAGATACTCACATGTTTTAAAATGGTCGCTGTAAACTGACTTTTAAAGATGTATCTGACATCTTGAGAGATAAAAGAGCGGTGGCATAGCACTGCAAAACATGTGATAAAAGTGCTGTAAAATACAAACGAACAGTAACGAGTATCTTGTAAATAAATAATGATACAAAATATTTAGTTTCGCATAAATTGTGCATTTTAGCAAGTTCTGCATTTTCCTTTAACGAGTTTTTGTTTAGCCCTTACGGTTTTACACTTATAAAATTATACAAAATGCAGTCAGAATGAAGGCGACCACACAAGGTACTCATAAAAAATTCAAGATGTGCACTTCTTTTTCATGAAAATGTTTTAAACACGCACACACACATACATCAAACAAACATACATGCATACAGACATATACACATACATACATACATACATACATACATATCTAGATATATGTATCATACATGCATGCAAACCTACGTACATACCTAATACATGCATACATACATAAAACACATACAGGTTCATTTTCTAAAAATGCTCTTTTTGCGATCTGAGGATCTAAACCGAATGTAGTAGTGTAATACAATGCTTCCTCGACCTACGTAGTTAAGCAGTAGATAAAGTGTCCCTGGGAAGGTTTGGAAACCTGTTTTTAAACAGGAAAGATTGAAAACGATCCGGCAGCGGGAGACTTCAACAGTTCTTCCCTGAAATGCTGTACAGCACTACGAAAACAGCTGCCAGTAGTATCTATAATGTCTATTTATAACAGAGGAGTAGCAAAAATGCCTCCCTTCCGAGTCGCAGTAATACACAAGGTACATGATATCACTTAGAAGTGGGTGAAATACAAACAGAAATCAAGGGATCGCAGTTCAGAGTTGAGGCGGCGGAGGGATACCAAATATAATCCCGAGGCACCTCTTCACCTGTAATAGAGAGGTATGCATTTACAATTGAAAAAAAATTGTAAGAAGAGGTGTATATATAAACATTTATTTGAAATACAGAGGCGTGAAGTCATTCTAATTCATTTCTGTAGTAAATGTATATGTTACAACATTCATTTTCTTTCCTTCACTGATTAAAGTTCAAACAAGTGGGTTGTGGTCTGAGATAATTTCAATAAAAATTACGCATTTCGCTCCGAATACATGAAGGAAGTTCTTAAGTAATACCCTTTATTGGCAGGAGTTGATATCAGTCCCCAAAAATGCAGTAACATATTTGCATTGTTCTACTAATCTAATCAAATGTACCAATCAAGATATCTCTCTTTGGTTCAAGGAATATCGTTTATATCCCTTTCACTCATTGTACAGTGAAAGTACCCGCTCTGTTCATCAGCCCATGTGTGTGTGTGTGTGTGTGTGTGTGTGTGTGTGTGTGTGTGTGTGTGTGTGTGTGTGTCTAAGACAGTGCCAGAGCTAGAGAAACAATACGGTTATCTTGCAGTGGCTTATATTAAAACTTACAAGATCCTGTCATTGCTTCTACTCCATAGTTAACAATCACAAACATCAACCAGAGAGTTCCAAAGAATCAAAACGTCTCCTTATAGGCACTACAACCTGCGTGTAACTTTGCTTTGAAATATGCACTTCTAAAAGTTTTTCCTGCCACAGTAAATTCTGTCCTCCTTTGAATAATTATATAGAGATAAAGCGTCGTGCGTTTGTTCCAACTCAATTTTTTTAATCTACCTAATTATTTCGTAACCCATACCGTAGTTGTAGCCTCATATTTACGTTGTGCATGCAATCTTACCCGAAGGCTGTCACGAAATCACGAAGTTCTCCTACAAAGTTTCATACAACAGTCCCTTGTTTTAGTAGTCTTTTCTGTGACAGTACCACAATAAAATACTACAAAGAATGAATACATGTCAAGTGAACTTGTTTATGATATTTTAGAACGTTTTTTAATGTAACCTAATAGCTAAAGTCTTAATGCTACAAGTTGTACATTTGCATTTCCTATCGCAATCTTAAATACTGTTGGTTAATTACGGTAAATTAAATTGAGTTTTATTTATGGACGCTCTTTAACTATTATGATCGTTAGCGTATATTGGCCGTGAAAGAGCGGAGTTTTGCTTCCAAAGGACATCATGCTAAGGATTTTCACGTCCGAAAAAATCCATCTTCCTCCGCAGGGTTTGAACACGTGACCTCTGGAACTAGAGGCTAGCATTTCATTACCTACCGTAGAATAGTTAGCACGCTGCAACAGAATATTAATTAGCATATAGTAATTCAACATAATTTAAAACATGGTGACAAATTTTTAAACTTTTAAGAATTTAAAAGTAATTATTGCAATTTGTTTGGTCCATCTAACGCTGTGTGAAGATGTTGAATTTGGTGGGGATTCTTGTAGCTGGAGTAGTGGGTACATTCGATTTTAATGCGTTTGAACATAGCCTTGTGTTATAATGTCCAGAAAATGAAGGTCACCATGTGGTAAAGTGTCGCGTGTTAATTTTGTGTGGCCAATTCCTATCTTGGAGAGTAAGATCTGATGATGCCGGTTGAGAGCTTTGTAGATACATGGAGATGACGTTTTAAGTTTAGCTTCACGTAATTTGCTGCTCAGGTAGTTTTCAAACCAGTTGCAGTTCCATTGGTGTATCAGCTTTTTATTAATCCACAGTATAGTATCTTATATGGAATAGGGATGGGATATAGATTGAAGGTACATAATTTTGTTACTTCCTTTGCAGGTTCATCAGCTTTGTCATTTACACCTATTCTTCGGTGGAAAGGTATCCGCATTTCAGTTAGTTGTTATTTCAAGTACAATTTCTTCTACAAGAGGGATTAGGCCATCTGGTCTGTTCCGACTTCAAGAATGTTGAATTGGCAAAGTATAATTGCGTTGTACAGATTTTGGATTTTTTGAGGGGGTGTCAGTGGATCGTTTGACGAGAAAGTTTGAAGATGAATTAAAACATTTCTGGAATGTGAGTAAATTACATAATTTCTGCTTTTGTTAGATTGCATTGCTTGTAAATATATTTTAATTGCACATTGCTCACAGGAGAGATGGTGTAGGATTCAAGTAATCTACATATGTGTGTAACATTATGCGTTCTGAAGATGCAGCAGTGCATCCATTTCCATAATCAGATCCGAAACCATCAGTGTATATTTCTATGCAGTAAATATGTGTTTATTTGGTATAGAGTTCTATAAACTTGATTCCTAATGTATTGAGAAATTTTCCAATTTATCTCCTTAGTGTTGCAAGTGTCATTGTCATTATTCTTGTTTCTTAACATTGGAACAGATAAACTTAGTTGTTATATATATTTATTCGTAATACGATATTTGACTGAAGAGATTCGAAGACCTTTGTACAATTTTTAGCTGTTTCAGGCGCGTTATATTTATTTTCAATCTATTAAATGTATAAATAACTAATCGAATATCGTTAAAAGGTCTCTTTGAATGATCTGTGTTTTATTTTCTTGGTCTTACAGCGTAACGTGGCAGACGTGGAAGTGAATTACATAGATTCTACAGAGAGAGCCATAAAACACGGCTGCGCTGTGTATTTCCTGTCCGCGTTCTCGGCGCTCGCTGCTGTCTGCCGCTACCATATAAAGGTGCGGATGAAACCATACAACATTTTTAAAACTACTTTTAAAGGCTTTACTTATCAACTTTATGAAAGGAAATGCTGAAACTGGCCACTGTCGTTGTCCATACATTTTTGGCACCTCTTTAGGAAACTATCCATCACTCGCCGTAGTTCACGTTGAGAAATGCAATTTCCTGGCGAATATTTGGTTTTAATTCTTCCAGGGTGTGTGGGTTTGTCTTGTTCACTTTGTGAGTTAACCCAGATATAGAAAACGTAGGGGGTTAGGTCGGGGGACCGAGGTGCCACAAATCTCTACTAATAATTCTGTCCTCAAACACACTTTCATAAAGTTGTTAACTAAAGCCTTTAAAAATAATTTTAAAAATGTTGCATGGTTCCATCCACGCCTTTCTATGATAGCGGCAGACGGCAACGAGCGCCGAGGACGCGGACAGGAAAAATGCCGCGCACCCGGTTCGTAGTCTTTTGGCTCTCCCTGTAGTATAGAAAACCTGGGTTTACCAACTCCATAACAACGCTATAAATGTAGCTCATCTCGGAGTAATTAAGTTCGGCGATGAATGAATCAGATGAGAGAACTGAAGTGTGAGTACAGGTAGAGCATCAGCAGAGAAAACCGAAGATAGTTGCTAGGAATTCCGATCGCGGTTGAAATATTATCTGATTCACTTTTGGATTACATATGATCAGTGTGAAATTTCATGTAAATTAACCTTATAGTATGGATAATTAGATAGTCTAAATTAAAAGTACCTGTATATCGATTTTAAGGTGCGATATCTCGGAGTAATTGCGATTGCTTTATAGTCACTGCAAAATAATGCAAAACAAATGAGAGAGAGAAATTCAATGTGCTATCTAATGTCTCGTAACGGTAGCTCAGGAACATATCATCGGAACAAAAGCTGAAAATCCCTAGTTATAGTTCCGGCCGTGGCATTGAATTTCACAAACCTGATTCAACGTTCCAAATTAGTTGTGTAAAAGTGCAGTTAATAAAAGTACTTATTGTTTGACATCCTGGCCTCGTGAGCCAACATCCTGGCTGGGGGATGCGTGATGCCGGCCACATCACCTCCCCATATCGGTTGGATGATCGCCCACCTCTACCGGCCGTCTGGTTAACAGGCCCAGGCGGTCTGTAGCTTCACAGGATTTATTTATTGTTTATTGTTTGTCATGGGTTGTAAATAAAATCACCGCGTGAAGCGTATGCTACAGACCGCATGTCGTCTCTCGCTTGAATACAATTTGCTATACAATGTTATGCTCAGTAGCCTATTTCCAAAGAGCCAGCTTGATTTATTATTTAAATATTTTATATTTCAAAAATTTACGACTGTAGATAGATGGCTCAGTACTTCCTTACGAAGTGCTCTACAGAAACTCTGAAATAGAAACATTTTGTTAATTTTTAAAGCTTTACCTCACTCCCGAAAAACTTATTTTCCCGTATAATAACGGCATGCACTGTTATCATATTTTAATTTAATAACCAGGTTTTTAATGTTTGTTGAAATTAATTTTGGCACTACTATTTTTCTCCAAGCAGAATATGTATGAATTGCAATAATAATTGTTGTTTATATAGCGAATAAGAGATGAGCTACAGTAAGTGATTCTGAAATTTTAACTTTGACCCTACTACTATAAACCTATTAGATTTCAATAATTTAGTTAGGTTGCATGACACAAAATCACAGTGTTCTACTGAACATTCTTCCTTGTTCCATAGATATTAGCCGAGCGAGATCGTTCGGACGTAGCGTCTTTGGAACATCCCAGGTTCGATCCCCGGCAACTGCCCACTCTGACCCATGGACTTTTTCTAGTTTTCCCGGATCGTCAGGCAAATGTTGGAGTGATGTCTTTCATACTCCGAATTTCGTGTGCCTCCATTAGTCATTTCATTCATCCTTCATCCTGTTTGGTCTATTTCAGGATTGAAAGTGTTGGCGGTGGTATTTCAGTGCAGCGGAATAGGAAAAAGGATGCTCTCTGTGCATTTTCTCCGCTCCTTGGTCTTCGGCTGGCTGCCGGGGTATAAGAACTACCCCCTGGAGTCATTGGACCCTATGTAGAGTGGGGTCTCCGGTCTGCTTGTAGACTGCCGCGGCGTCTATATCTGGAAACTGTAGGGACCCTGTCATTGCGAGCCGTCACTCCTGTTTCCGGCCGCGCGGTGTCTCCCTTCACCCCATCCCCCCTCCCGGGGACCCCCTCGTGGGGCGTCGGTACAATATCCGATTCACCAGATCGGTGGCGAATCCCCTCCGTTTCACAATCCTATTCAATCCAATTCATAGATGTTACATCGATAAATGTCTTTGTATTATAATCTAATGACTGAAATGCAATTGTTTTAGCCTTTTTATTGTAGTTACCTCACCCGCTCAGTTGTTTAGTAAAGATTTCCAAATATCCTTGTGCAATAGACTTTATGTAAGCTGCATGACGTTCTTATGTCTCGTACTAAAGCATCAATGTTTTCCTCAATAAAAACAGAAATAAAACAACAAATGAACCTATACTATTTTCAACAATATCGCGTTCACACTGACAGATATAGGAACAACTCCTTTTCATACATGATCTCTATGTATTGGAACTTCTAGAACAAATATTAGACAAAAGTGTTAAACAAATCACTTATAAATGTAAGAATTCTCATTCCATATAGTAAAGGTTTAGCAAATCTAATTGTACGCTGGTGACAAGCACTTCCAGTCTGTTAATTCAAATCTGGCTAACTGCTAAATGTGAACTAATTAGGGATAGTATATTACACTGTCCCTAATAAATCTTGTGGGGAGAACTCTTAAGGAGAACTTAAATACTCCACCCCGAAAATATCAAATGTATCAGATTCATGTTCCATTATCATAGGAATCACATAGTTATAAATATTCGGTAAAAGTTCAATTCTTTTATGCACATTGCTTTCTGATATATTTATATTGTATACATAATACATCATAAACAAAATATTGTAATTTGAAGAAATTGCTTTAAGCCAATCAGAATTATTGTAGAGCTTTATAAACGTATCAACGTCACAGGCAGCATGAAAGTAGAAATTATTTCAAAATCCAAAATTGCAAAATCAGTAAAAATCATAATTTGTACTCCCTTTAAACAGCTTCGTCAAACCTCGGTGGAAATAATAGTAATCTGAGAAGCTGCTAGTGCAAGAACTGTCATGGAATAGGTGCTTTAGGATTAGTTAATATTTTATGGCTATAACATGAGAACTGTTACAAATAATTTATTTAATTTGTTATATACAACCTATCTGTAGAATACAGTGATCGAGAGATAATGCGCTAATTCGAAAACATTTTTATCAGCATATAAAGCAAAATGCATGGCTTCTTAAAACATGTACTATGACGTTACTCAACGTTTCTTCTATCCCCTTTCTCCTGTGTTTGTTTCTTTTTAACATTTACAGCCATCCATGCATTTCTACTAAAATACTGCGGCTTGAAATAAACTTTTATTTCTTTTAAATCATACTCACCGAAAATGGAAGACCCTTTAAAAGAGGCCGATGTTAAAAACTTGATAAGGATTACAAAGGACACGTAAGAATATAAACCTTCCTGTCGACGTCACCAAACCGCGGAAACACTTAAGCTGCGTAAACATTACTCAAAACAAGTTACATAAAGCCCTCTTCAAAGAAGCCCTTGAGCGGATCATATCGTTGCAAAATGCCGAGTGTTCACAAGTTTTCCGCTGGTTGCCACAAAAACAGGTTTGTTTGTAGAAAGGAGAAACAAAATGCAACAAACTTCATTAACCTTGCTCTTTCCAGAATACACAATTTATCCAGAACATCGGAGAGCAGCAATGTTTTGTTTGCTTTTACAATAATGAATAAAAATCTGACTATACATACGGTCTCGTTGGAAATGGTTTCATTACATAATATTCCGAGTCGCAAATTGAAACAACAATCAGCTATTTAAAAAGTAGGGCAATAATTGTGCGTTTTACATTATTTTGACTTTTTGAATGAGCTAGTAAGAAAAAACTGACACTTATAATTTCAAGTGTATAATTTAAAAAATATAAAACATTGAATTTGAAAATGGTTATCTCATAAAACTTTAATTTAGTAAAATACCCATATTAATGAGATACAGGTTTCTACTTCAGGAAATTCAGTGAAGAACACGGCAGAAATTGAAGAATATCTACAGGGATAGCAATATATACGTTTTATTCATTATCCTGACAACATTAAACTCTTTAAAGTAAATAAAAACAACAAAACGTTTACAACATAAAGGGTTGTTTTACGGGAGAAAAGCTCATGAAAATATTTACCTTGCATCCTTATAACGTTTCTAACTTAAGAATGAAGTTTGGTATCAGTTCGACTTTGAGATTTTCAGTCATGATATTCACAGGCAGGAAGAAATTGCGCACAACCACAGACAGGCACTCATAGACATTTCCGTAACCTCTACCTGGGGGACCTCAAAACGTTTATTTCATGTCAAATCTCGATACGAATGTCTGTGTAAATTGCAATGCTTCCTCTACCTTAGATACTTAAGAGACTGTAAAAGTAAAAACCGAGTTATATATAGGTATTTACATTAAGTATTTTATTATTTTCGAGATAAGAGAGGTTATTAAGGGATGTAACTTACAGACTTGAATTGTACCTATTAAGTACGTAATAATGAAACAGGTACTGATAATATAAAGGCCACAGCGCCGCACTATTTGATCTATTGCAGGAGCAGTAAGTTGGTGGCTTAGTGCAAAGATCAGCTTGGCGATAATTGCTTAAATTTTCTGTTAGAAACTTTCACACCTTGGAAACCTCTGAAAACGCAGTATTCACTTATATGAAGTGGGCAAGGAGTAAGCTAGTTTAGTTTAGTTGATTTTCTACCAATTTCACTTGCTGTCGAATCTATTCAGCAAACGGGATATTCACATTAAGTGAACAAATAATGGACCATCTTTTGGAGCTGCTTTTAGGGCACCTTAAATGGCACGTGTACGTTAATTTGTTTGCCTATCATTCGTATCTCCTTCTCTGTGAGTACTTGTTCTCTTGAGTAACATAACAGTTGATAGTTTCAGAGCACTATTACTAATGTTTAGTCTATTAAAAACAGAAACAGTAAAACTATTTCCATTCAACTATTGTTAGCTTTGTTAGATCATATCTCGCCTTAAAGCACACATAGTTTAACTGGAATAATTGCAGTAAATTTATTTCTATCTTTCAAAAAAGGTGTGTCTCGTGAAAATTTACACCACACTTGTCTTTGTCAGCTTTTAATTAATAATTTTAAATGATATTTCGAAGTAATTTAGTGCAATAATTCAAGATTAGAGGAAGCATTATTGATTTGGGAGCTTAAAAGCATCACTAGTGAAACACTGAACGATAATTAATTCAACAAATTCCAGCTTAGTTCAATGCTTCCGGCTGAATGTTGCACATGTTGTCATGTTTCAATATAAGAGAAAAAAATAAAAGTGCAATTCTTCGGTCTTTAATTAGTGCTTAGCGACATCAATTTTAATGGATAAATTAATGAAATATAAAAGCAAAACATTCCAATACAAAAATTTCAAAATAACTATGACCAAGCTTTTGTCTAAAGTTAAATGATTTTCAGTGTGAAATCTGACAACTCCGTAACCCTAGGCACACGTATAGCATGCGTCGCACCATCCGTCAAAAGAGACGAGGTCATATTGACAGTTTCGAAGTAAACGGCTTCATTCTTGAGTAAACACTGGCAATGCGCAAACCGTTTCTCCCGGTAGAACAGGATAAACGTTCAACTGGCAAGAAACATGACGTAATACCTTGTAACATATCTTAGGATACATTGTAGAATTTAATATCGAATAAATTAAGAACCAGTTATAAGGAAAGCACCATGACGTAAGAGAAAATTACATATTCAGACTTGCTATTGATGAAAAGTTACAAGATGCACAAATGAAACATTGAACATAATATACATATCATTCGCTGTTATCCTACTGCACCTCTAATAGTGAATAAATTAGCAAGTAACTGAAAGCAAGCAATCTTCTGTAAGAAATAATAAATATTCCAGTTTGATATTAACGATCACTTGATGCGGGTAACTGAAACGAGGCATTCTCATATCTGTTAGCAAAATATCATTCTTGACAATGTTTTATCTTTATACATTTTCTCATCTGTCCGTATTAGAGTTTTGTTAAAACTGGATTTAGCACATTTTACTACAAATTTCATATGCCACTAGTATTTGACACATTCTTTCTTGGTCCCGATGCAGCAAGCACTAAGAAATCCTGCCCCATATTCAAAATCCCTAACTTGGAACACTGCACACATTCTTACTTTTAAGGCCATCGCTTACACCATATTTATGGTATTTTCCAAATCGTTGGAAACATTTCTCGGCACCAAGAATATCTAGACGGTCTTCTCTACGAATATAAGGAAACATTTCTGTATGCAAACTTTTCGCTAGAAACTCCAATTACCTCTCCAGCTCTGCACCTGACTTCTGCATGCATTAACACAATTTAAAAGTATTATTCGTTTGCGATAGGGTTTATAGTTGACAGTTTCTTTACGCCGCGTTCTCTTATACTAGTCGGCCACGATATGAGTGAACTTGGAGGAGGGCGCTAGTATTTTTGTTGAAAACACTAGGCTAGGGATCAGAGGGGAATGAGGGGCAAAGCGATAGGGATATGTACAGTTACACAACGAAAACAGTACTACATTTTGCAGGCCCCAGCCTCGCTAGTAAATGAAACTCAGAACTGCGTATGTTTTTTTTTCTACCTGTCTTTCAGTTGCACCGCCCACTTGTTTCGTACTGTACATTCCAAACCAGAGTGAGTCTCACTATAAACAAATTCTTTGTATTATCCGCACGAAAGTAGTTCGCAAATCCCCACCCCTAATGGCTGCTTGTTCCTCTTCCACGTGCTTGCTACATATCACTTAAAGTTGAACATTGTTTCAATCTATAAAAAGGCGCCCTGCGTGAGAATCATAGTTCAAAATGCGACCTGAAGTAACAATTCATTTTATAAGCATGCGAAAATAAACATTGTACTTACTTAACTATAATCCTCAGGCAAAACTGCAATACTCAAATCCAAATTCTCCGAAGACTACTAGCTGCCATATTGGAATCAGAACTGTTCTCCAGTTTAATGACAAGCTTATCCACAGCATTGTCAGACACAAAACAAGTTGCCACATTTGTCTCTCCTCTTCTATTGTGTTCTATTATGTCTGTTTATATTCCCTGCGCGCTTTGTTACACTTCACTGAAACGCCTGTAAAATCAGATTGTATTAGTTTTGTAATATCCACTAATGTAGGTGTCGGTCATTTTTCTAATAGTGAGTTGAATACATTAAGTATTGCTTGTTTTTCGCCACGTTTTAACGGTTTCCCGCTTTTGCGTTTGAACATTTTATCTGCACTACAAACACTTTCCTCTGCCACGAGAACTCAAATACCACCTGACTAAATCACAAGATTTGGCCTGTGCTGAGCATATGTGTGACTGCATATTGTGAATGACTGTTCGCCTATAATATGTCTTGTGTTACGCAAAGTGTTTATTCGGTACTCAGATAGCACCTCTGGGAATTCTTTGCTGCATTTCTCGTATATGTAAGAGAATGGCAGTCATGCATACAGTTGGTATTAACAAGCAAGATGCTCTCGGTGTTAGCGTAATAGCAGACGAAAATAATACTTTGTAATCTGTTATCAATTGGTATTTATCCATTACCTTTAGCAATGAGTTCTTATGATAACCGCAATAAAATGTGCAGTTCTATACCTTTTCTGCCCGAATGTTTCATGATACAATACAATCTTAAGGAACTATTTACATTGTGTTGTTGGGTTCATGACAAGCAGAAGCACCAGAGGGAACTCTTGTTTGGAATGGGCAGTAGTTGTTTAGTTCCTCTTCTCTTTGCACCACTCATATCGCAGCCGACTACTACACATATAGTTTCCCTCGGTGCGAAATACTATTGTATCATAAACTTACCATCGGGAGGCGTGGCTTGTCATGGGCGGGACGAACGAAACTAGCTTTTGTCCGGCGTTGTCAGACGTCATAAACGACAAAAATTACAATTCTTTGGAAGCTTTAATGGCCAATTGTGCGAAACCTGTTTATTTTACAAACAATTTAACGCGTTACTCTCATATGACTTTCCCTAGCCATTATTCTTCATTTTCATATCTCTTTTATAAACTATTCTCACAAAGGTTATGTTTTTATCTGCTTCATGTTAATTGATATAAACTTTTGCAGAAAGGGTTTCATTAAATGTACTTTGGTTGTAGGAACAAGAGGGGTACAGAAAGCTGACGTGATGATCATAGCTTTATATGCTGGAATTGTATTTCCACACTCCTTCCATGACATCGCGAGAAGCAATGAACAGTGACCACTTCAAAAAATTACGAAGTATTGAAAAATTCAAACCAATGACAATATCTAAAGTGGTTGATGCCACACAAGGAATTATTTAAAATAAGTTGCGTATTTTAAAGATATCTACCTTCTTTGGGTAGTATGTCTTTGTCTATCTTTTAGAATTTACCATCATAAAAATATATACAAAATACATTTGAGATGAAGAGGACTGCAGAGGTTTTTCACTCAACATATACATTTTATTAGTCATATAAGTATCTTGAATATACGGCCTTTTGAGGCAGTATTTTTAACACTTAAATGATTTCAGTCAAATTATATAATATAAAATTCAATAACAGCCCGCCTTAAAGCAATATATGTATAAATAACATATAAAATGCATGTAACAGCCATTGTATTAATTTTATATTATTATGTACATGTTGAATAATATGTGAATGTATTACGTAATTTAAAAATTTAGGAGCTATAAGAATAATAGGTTAAAAGTTGGTAACAATGAGGTAACAATAGGTTAACCTTGAGGCAATAATGAATAAGAAAGCTTAATAATGTTACTTGTAATTATTGGAGCAACAATAATGTAAATTTTGAGACAGTTTATAAATAGCCAATCAACAACCAGAAAAACGCTTAAGTTAAACAAAAGTATACTATTGGTGTAGGAATAGCCAATCAGAAACTGAAATAGGGCAAATTGTACAAATTCAAAAGTCAGTTGCTTGTAGACAGTGTTCCTAACTGGACGCGAGACGCATCCTCGGGAAGTTTAATACGTATTCACTGTGAGACAAAAAATAGTTTACGTGTTAAAAAGTGCAAGAATTAATAACTAATCTCACAGCTCTCTATATCAGTGAAGTGTTATTTAAATCGAGTCAAGAATTAATAAAAGCAAAGAAGTAAAAATTATAATCTGTGTAAGTCTACATTCTGGAGCCGCACCACTCTCTGCAAAGAAATTCACGTCTCTAACATTAATACTGACGCAGCCGAGGCAAACATAAATATATAATATTTAAAGAAACAGTCAAATTACAAAGTAAATATTTTTAAACTTGGGGCGAAGGCTACCGGGTACCATACGTGCGGTTGCAATTACTTCAAGTTCGGCTCCTCAACTATCGAACTACAATACAACTCCTCCTAAAATTAAACCTACTTCACTTTTATCCAAATACTTATAGTCTTATAGCTTGGAGTGGGTGGGGAATTTCCTTCAAAGTCTTCGTGTCGCATCCTTGGAAGGTCCTAACTTAAATACCAAGTTTCATGTTTAACCGAATTTATGTTTATCAGTTATGATGCTCACAGACTTTTTAAATGTATCTTTTTGGGGTCAAGGTGTCTTAAAACATGTGTTTTAGTTTAAATTTCGGTATCGAATTTTTGTTTGGAATACAATACTTTCCTTAATGATTGTAAGTATCCAGTAGGGAAAGTAAAAAAAGCAAACCAAACAGAAAGAATCTATGGATTTTTTTATTTTCATAGATACATTTATAAACCGTTTGCAAAACTTAAATTACTCTCTACGACTACGCTTGTAAGACAACTGAAAGTGTCTGTTACCTTCCCTTCGTAACCATGCATTAGCAAACATAAGCGATGTGTTGTTTGTTTATATCGAGCCACCGTCGCGACGGTGACAATGGCCGTATATACAGCATACAAGCGCACTGCCTGCCGCTGACCCAGACATTCGCGGTTACACGGGGTAACAAACTCTCCAGAGCATCAAACATTCCCCTATCATAGCTCGGTCGGAACTGTCGGCTTTAATGCGCACATCCTCGTGCATACCTCCGTAGGTGAAATGCTTGATATGCCTCATAAACTAGTCAGTTTAGCCGTCGGCACCATTATAAAGAAATATGTACACATCTGCGATAGCATGCAGCGCAACCATGATGGCCAAGGCTCGAGATAAAGAGGAAGTACGCCAGGGACATTTCCATGATGACGTGATCAATAGTACGCCAACTCTTCACGGAAAATGGCCACACACACAAAAACAGAACATTCTAATAGAATTATTGATTCTTTCCCCTCCCCTGGGAGCAATGGCGCAACTCGAGATAAACAAGCAGCACGTCATGTTTGTTCGTATGTACAAGGCAGTGGCGAAACCAACGACTTTGTGCTCACATATACATACATACACCAGTTGGTGCAAACTGCGATGGGACACACGCTGGAAGAAGTTGCAACTGTAAAACGTTCACATTTTCTGACAGTGCCATCTGTTATGGGAATGTACAACGCTAACAAATTCTGGGATTAAAAAAGGTCTTGTTATCGCCCTCATTTTTGTGCAGGTTACGTAATAACACGAAGAATCCCTGGAAACTTTGTTTCATATTTCGTCCACCACACTTGTCACCATATGGTGTTTATTGGAAGTTTGGACAATGGCGAGGGGGTGACATTTCGTGTGTAAGTTCTATCCTCGGTGCTACTTTCTAGCAGGGATATAAAAATATCATGGCGTGTCACACTTGCAACATTTGCACGGAGTTAGCCAGATCGGAGCATTTAGTGCACATTCATATGTCAGTAATAATCGTATCAGTTTTAAAAACTAGCGCTTTTAACACTCAAATACTTTCGCGCCTTCATTATGAGATTTCTGGGAATCCACGCAGGTGCCGCATATGGACTGAAGGTGATCAGCAGTGATAAATTTGGTCTTTTTTTCTTATCTTACAACGGGATTCGGGTAGAAGTGAAAGCTTTTAATGAATTGGTTCATCGGCTGCCCTTACAACACTGAAAACTGCAAAGTCATTCAAGTTTGTAACGAATAATCTGGTAAATATAAATTACTTTTGTCCACAGAAATAGAGTGAAAGTCACCTGTAGAGCAATTAAAATATTCGAAGTACGCGAGGGGCCTGGGCCTGTCAACTCGACTACCGGCCTCACGCCCAAATACACGGGACAGATCTGGCGATCAACGAATCGATACGGGGAATTGATATGGCCAACATCACACCCCCCTCCCAGTCTGAAAGTTTGCTTACGAGTCCAGGACAGAATATTGTAGTGAGCACAAAATATCCTTTAGAAACCACACTTCGTATACAAGATGCCACATGCTGCTAAAATTAGTAACATCAAATGTAGGACTCTGTGAATCCACCAAGACACTAGCACACTGCGGTCTTGATAACTGCCCAGAAAGAACCGTCCATAAAGATACGTCATTGTTATTCATTTCGTTACTAGGGTATAATGTTGCACACGTCTTTGTAGATACACTCAGTGGCTTAATAACTTCTTTCTCTGCAAATAACTGTAATGCATATCAAACACCAGCCAGGTCATGTTAGTGTCAAAGATCTTTCGCCTAAATTAAAGCTTTATGCTAAGAGAAAGTAATGTGTGAGTGTGTGTGTGTGTGTATGTGTGTGTGTGGATTCTGAATGTGTGTGTGTGTGTGGATTCCGAATGCGATTTTGCAGTTTCGTAAAGTTCATATTGTGACGTGAGGATGGAGAGGGCGGCATCAGCGCCTTCACGAGCCGCCACATAAAGGATGGGAACGTAGCTCAGGACGACATCTAGAGGGTTACGGGTTGTGGTAGCTGGAAGGTTGGTGAAAGGGTGACGCTATCAGACATGCAATTCTGTTCCCAAGAGAAACTTTAATTTTTCTAATAACAAACTAAACAACCTTGTGGGAGAGAGAATTAGAGAGCTTGTGGATTTACCTGATGCACAGAAGAAGTCAGGCGTTTCGTTTTCGTCATGCCTGGTGTTTACATCGATGTTGCAAGGTAGCACAAAACAAATTTAAGGAACTGACCAGCACAGGATCCCGCTAGGCGGGTGATAGATCGAGACACAGTCATCAAAAAACTAAGTTTAAGTACCTTACAGAGCTTTGAAGTATCTGAAAATACAAATAAGTTCCTGATAGCCCACTTTCTGATAGCCAACTAAACTTGTCCTGATGTCAGCCAGTGCTGGTTCAGGTCCAATAGAAGGTGCTTAGTTCCCTTCATAGCAACACTGTATCTTGTACCAATTTATGAGTACCATCTAAGCAAATTCCATGTTTCTAGTATAAACTTACAAATTAGAGAAAAATAAGTCTAATTTTGGTAACGTATTCTTTTATTTGTATTTCCGAATGAATTAGACTATTTTCTAGCAGGAATTTGCTAACACAGGTTTTCACACATTTCAATGTGAATTACAGTTACCCACTCCATTATTCAGTTTGATATGTATGAGAAAATATTTATTTACGTAACTGTATAGAAAACTGAGATATTTTTCAGGATGAATAAGATGTTTACGGCCGAAACGAAGCTGAGGCCGGAATATCGAAATAAGTCCTGAATGAAACACTTTGCTGCTGTTACGTAAAATTTTTTATTTCATACTATGTCGCTTTATAACATATTGGTTAAATATTGTACTGCGATTGTGTTGGATATAGATGCAATATGTTTCATGTGCTAATTGCAAGGCCCATATATTCATTTGTTGTTGTTGTTGGAGTACGGAAAGTAACTAAACGAAAAAGTTCAATTTGCAGACAGAAAAACACGAAATTCCGGATAGTATGTAACAAAAGTGTATTTATCCATAGATTTTTCATCGGCGCCTAGTCAACCTGATTTTTTCCATTTTCATTGAAAACAACTGTTTTTCATATTTAATGATTTCAAAACTTTCACACTGTGTAACTGAATAGCAGAGAATAAGATCACTTCTACCATATCACCATGTTAGATGTAAATGTGTGTGACATGCCGTCTTTGCCCTCTACTTGAGAGATTTACGAGTTTGCTTGCGACAGTCTTCAGACTGGATACCTTCCAAATTGGTGTCCTCCTCGGGTAAATGGTAGCTAAACCAAGCGTTGTGAGTAAGGACTACAAATTACATTTTGGCCTTAGTTCATCACAATGGCCTTCTAGGAGAATATGAAGTGAACTTTTCTTTGCACGAAAACCTCAAAGCTTTATTTAGTGCGATTGTATAAATTATGCATATACTCTCAGGTTATTAATTCTTCAATTAAATGGATAGCTCACGATGTTTAATGAAATAAAGGGGAACGCATGTTCTTTAGGCACTTAACTTTCACAATTTCTTGCTCTAAACCATATATTTATTTAAATATAAACACGACTTTTAATTTTTGTTGCATTCAATCGAATTTCAATTAATGCCGTTTTTTATATAATGAGCAATCTTCTTGTGTTGTTAAAAAACCATATTTTTGCATTTTCTCGACTTCACAATCAAAGCGACAACATGAAAAACATAACATTTTGAAATTGAACATTTTTTCTACCATCTTGACTATACCAGAGAGAATTTATTACCTTCATCTTTAGCAAAGCACTCAAACCGAAAGAATATCAATAAAATAAAATTGTATATTTACATTAAATCTATATTTAACCATTTCCTGCCAAAGTTATTTGCGACTGAAACCAGTCTTTCAAACGATGTGTCGTAGATAATATCCTTAGTAGATCTTGTTACCTAGTCTCGGATTTATAACTCAAAGCACTGTATAGTTTAAAGCACTGAACATCACTGGACAGGGTAACAACGTCAGGTCTGAATTATCGCTGAGGTGCCAGCAAGTCTTTATTATAGGATGGGATGGGTGCATGTCAACTAAACGGTAGCTAGCGGATATGAACTTCTGAAACACTTCATCTGGCAGAGTTTATGAAGACAGAATTACTGTAGTAATCGTAGGATGGATTCTAATGACGTAGTCTATAAGAGTACTTAAACAGTAATGATTAGATTTTTGTTTTTGAAAATTGTTTCTCGTGTTTGTTTTGTTTCGTTCTGCTTGAAGTTAGTTTCTGGCTGCAAAAGAAGCGGTCTCGTCATGAAGCCAGGCGTAGTATTTGTGAACTGTAATAAAGCATATAATTTGTTGAATCACGCAAAGGTACTATTGTTATCAGGGTAGGGTTGTTGAATATGAGTTAAAATATATCTACTGACAGCAGGACTCGATGTTGTTAGATTATTAGATGCTATGTTGTCAGCGCAACAAGCAGATTACATAAAACAGGAAGATCCTGCGTAGATCATAGGACAAATAACTAAAATACATAGGGACTCCGATAAAGATATGTATGTTCTGTTCATTAATTAAATTAAAGAGACAATAAATGCCGGATGTAACGAACATAAGCGGTATTCTACTCAATTAATTGAAATAACAGTATAAAACATAAGATTAATATTATTATAATATACAAATAAGGACAAACCTTATAACTTTGTGACATTACAACGTTAATGAAATAGTTTTACTTTTTCTACAACTTACCTGTAGTAAGTAGAGAAATTATTGCATTTTACCCAAAAATTGGATACCGAGATTTCAAGAGATAGACGTTTTGAGATTCCCTGAATAATAAAAAAAAGAATTTTTAGAAAAATGTCAGTTTGTATGTATTTCTCTGTCTGACTGTGTATGTGTGTGCGCGCGCGTGTGTCTGTAAAATTGGCTAAGTAATTTTTATTAAAATATCATACATTTAAATATTTACATAAATAAAAGTATTATATTGAATTTTCTGGGAATAACCTATGAACTCCTCTTAATTCTGAATGGATTTTGATTAACTGATAAACTGCAAGAGATAGACCAAATCTTATTATAGAGATATGTAGATCTCGTTTTAAGTACATACTATATGTCTATAAAAATCCGTTGTGACATTAACCGTTTTTGAGATAATCTTTCTTATTGCTTCAAATATGTTTATATTTGCTTTCTTCTCGCGGTTACTGGAGGGACATGGAATTTCAAAGCAATTACATAGCGATTCGCTTTTTAAAACTCTGACCATCGCTGTGGTATACTGCATTATGATTTTTCCAGTTTACACTGCTACTTCACTAAGTTTTGTTTTATTTATGGACGCTCTTTAACTGCTGTGATCCTTAGCATCCCATTCTATATTGGGCGTGAAAGGCCGGAAATTTTTCTCAGAGGCCTCTTATCAGGCTTGAGGTTCTTTTACGTGCCGTAAATCTACGACATGGGACCATCGGCTTTACTTCCCGCTTCACTAAGGCGGATTACTTCAACTTCACTGTGACTTCACTTATTTCATACGGACACTTCATTAATACGATCTACTTCAAGTTTCCCTGTCACTTCACTTTTCTTCGCGACATAACTGTACCAAAGAAGGTCGGGGTCTTAATAAGGTCACCCCTTTATGTGCTAAAAGAACATGCTAGATGACATCAGCTATCGAACTCCCTTTAGCGGGTATTTAACTGAACTAGTTACATACACCAGATGTAACTCCTTTGGCGCCATTGTATGTTGATATCTACGAGGTGCTCATCTGTGTAATATTTGAAACAGCTGTTATTTACAAATTCTGCGATTTACTCAATTGTGAGTAAAATATACATTTACATACATATATTTTATTCATGTTTAAAAGATCGTCATTAAATTGAAGATAATTACTGATTAGGAATTACAGTGAACCAGAAAGTAAGAAATTCTGCAAGGTTTAAAATGGCCCGTGTGGACCTTGTTTAACACAGGTTTAAAAATTGTAGTGTAATGATGTAAAACTACTACTTACTAATTATTAATGACACATTCATTGTTCAGAGGGTATCCCACAATCTTGGTTTCAGAGTTATCACTTTTCATATTGGTGGCCGTTTGATGTAGGTGACAAAATAAGAGACTATGGAATTGTTTTCAACGTAACTAAATAATTTAACCTAACGCAGATGGTTTTGTTACAGAAAACAGAATGGCTCATATACAGAAGAAACGGGGGCAACGGTCATCACAGGCTTTAAGAGATGCCTTGGATGCCATCACCAATGGCATGAGCATAAAGACCCCTGCATAGCAATTCTCAATCTCAAGGAGAACGTTACACAACCACACTGAAACCGGCAGTCATGAGAAGAAGACTGGTAGACCCGCGGTACTTACTGTAGACCAAGAAAGTGAACTTTGTCGGAGAATATAATTGTACTGGCTGATATAGGTGTGCCACTTACAAGTAAACTTTTTAAGAGATCTGTATTTACATATTGTGATATGAATGGCATTAAAAGTATCTTCAACAAAACAAATAAGCTAGCTGGTAGGACATGGTTAAGGCTTTTACTGAAGCGTAATACTGAAGTAGCCAGACGACGAGCTCAGGCATGGATTTGGGGAGAGTTTCCAAATTGAATAAGTTTACCGTTGAAGTCTACTTTCAGAAACTGGGGTAAGTGATGGTTGACAATCATGTGATGGAAGCTCCCCATAATATCTACAATGTGGACGAAAAGGGATGTCGCTTAACACTTCATAGACATCAGAATGTATTTGCTCAAAAGGGGGAGAAGAAGGTTCACATAATTGCACCTGAACATGCGGAAAATGTAAACATCAGGGGATGTGGAAATGCCATAGGTCAAAGTGTTCCCATAAGATTCTTTTAAATGGAAGAGGCGTAAGGAGGAATGGGTTGATAACCTGCCATCAGGTGCTTGTTTTGAAATGACCGAAAAGGGATCGATAACTATCACTATGTTAGAAGTGCGTTGAGTGTTTTCCAAAGCACAAGAGCCCTGACATAACACTTCTCATTTTGATGGAGCTACATCTCATTTGGATGCCAATATTGTAGATGCGGCAAAAAGAAACATTATTCTCTTCTGTCTTCCTAGTAATTGTACTCACGATCTCCGACCACTTGAAAAGGTGTTTTCAAATCCTTTGAGGAATTTTGGAATGATGCTGTTCTACATTACTGGACTAGTGGTGTCCGAACAATCACACATTCAAAGTTTGGTGAACTGTTTGCAACTGTTTGGCTCAGAGCAATGACTCCAACTAACTTTTCGGCAGGTTTTCGGCGAACAGGGATTTTTTCTTACAATCCCCAAGTTAATCCTGAATCTGCGTTTGCACCTGCAGTACAGACAGAGCGCCTTATCGAAGGAAACTTCGGTTCTAATGCAGGTTCATCTGAGCTTTCAACCAATGATGAAGCTGAAGTTGATAATGCGAATGCAGTTGCTTTACTAGCAGACGTATCAGTAGTCGCTCAGGTTGCAGAGACTCCAAAGTCTCTAATAGAGAATAATGGTACACATAGTCCTTATGTATCTACTGACATCACAAAAGGTTTTCATGACTTGTTGCCCACACCCAAATTAATAAGTAAACGCACTGTTCCAAGACGATAGGCTATAAATGCTAAGGCAAACCTTATTTCGAAAACCTTGTTCAAACCAAAGGATAACCAGAATACACGTTCGAAGAATGCAAGCTCAAAGCAACAAAAGAAGGGATTATCTATGCGCCAATACAAAAGACCTCCTTCTACTGACAACCAACCAGGACCAAGTAGCATACAGAAACGACAAACGTTAAACGAATCATGTTACTGTAAAGTTTTCCAGGAAAATAGAGTTGCAGCCATGCGACCAAGTGCCACATGCGAGGAGTATGTGCACGAAGAATGTGCTGGCTTATGTTCTCCAGACGCTGAACTTTTTATGTGCCTTGATTGTGAATAATTTATAACCAGTCAAGTGAAAAGTCCATCATATAACTACGTTAAGGCAAAAGTATTAGGCTTATGTTAAGTTGTAATATTAAATTCTAAGCTCATTAACATTTTTTTTACTTCGAAGAAGTAATAAAGAACTTTCCAATTATCATTTCAAAATTATTTTCATAGTTTTCTTATGTTGTAATACTAATATATTTATGCTCAAATGTGTTGTTTTTCCTTCTTTGACATATCAAAAGCTTTAAAATGAAGCGTCAGTACATATATTTTTATTATCAGCTCGTTATTCAAAGTTGAACCATGAACCATACTAAGTACCATATTATTTCGAACCTATGGTTTTAATACGGCCCACATTACAATCAAATTTGAAATAATTGCTACAAACACAATTTCCAAAATACATATTGGAACATTTATTAAACCATGGGTTAATAAATGTACTACGAATACCGAAAATATTGTTCTAACATCTCTAACGATTAATCATGTAGACGTTCCCAAACTTTAGGTGGGCCTTGTTTGATACACTGCCTTACCAGCGAAGCGGTTGATTAACTTGTTGGGAAATCGAACACAAGGTGTCTCTAATCTCCCTCGTAAGCAACACTCGCTGTACGCTACTACTGTCGTCACAAACTCACTTGTAGAACCGCTCTTGATGTCGCATCAGAAACTCACTCTCCAACTTACACTAACAAACTGCTCATTCATACAGCCGCTGGAATTTTTCAGAGACTTCTACAATGTTCGGGAGGCGGGGAGAAATACCGTTCTAGAATAATCCCGTTATCTCTCGTTAGCCTTCTGGTGTTTACACTGGATGAAACCACTATCCCATCGGCTTGTCTCTTCCCGGCTAGTCGGTCGGTTGGTGACTTCCCGACAGCTGCTACCTCACAGTATTCCTCATTCTTCTTACACATACAAATAAATGAAAGCTTATATCGAATCCCGATAATCAGAAGTAGAATTTTGTAAGAATAGTTTGTAAAAGAATTTACAGAGAAAGTCATGTGAATGCAGCTTGTTTCTTCATCCTGAAACAAGCATAGCTACATCGGGTGGAAAAAATACAGGTGACATCCTCTTAGGAGGTAATTCTATGTTCAGGGATGCAAGAAAATAAAACTATAATTTTAGTCCCAGAGCACTAATTTTGCTAGAATAAAATCTGTACTCTTATGAATCATTAAGAGATTATCGGGAATATACAGGCTGGACATTTATTCCAGACTATACAATATCTCTATGACGGAACAACACCTGTTCTACATTTGTTACCGAGCATATTCTTTGCCTTTATTTACCGATTAATATTTTCTATACCGCTTAACTATGTTAGGTAGAGGAAGTTCTGCATTCCGGCAAAAATTTCATGTAAAGATTTTACCAGAAGCGTGTGTTTTGGGACCCTCTGAATCCAAAATAAAGAATTTATGTGTGTGAACAGCATAACTAAGAAATGAAGTGCCACATGAATATAATGCTTATATTTAGGTTCATCTTCTTCTAATATCAATGCAAAGGTTTTAAGTAGAACCCCCTCACCCCAAATTACCCTTTGCATGGAAACTTTTTGTTATTTTTTATGTTCTCAAAATGGATCTAACAATTTTGACTAAAATGCCTGTTGTAAGATATTTTATCATTAATAGATGAATATCCTGAATTTTCCGAGGACAGTCTATGTAGACATTTTTATGCTGTATAATTCTGTAAGGTTGGTAAAACCTAAGAGATACACAGCAGCTTACTACAGCTAAACAATGGGTGTCTTGAAAACAGTTTATATTCTTTTCCTGTCACACAAGGCATTTCCAAGAATTTTGTTATCGTTGTATTTGATTTTTCCAACACATTATCATGAATTTTTACTTTTTCTATTACGTATAGTAAGTAGGGGAAGTATTGTATTCCACCCAAAAATTCGATACCGAGATTTCACCGGAAATATATGTTTTAAGCTCCCTAAATCCAGAAAAAGCATTTTTGGAAACATGTCCGTGTGTGTGTCTGTGTGTGTGTGTGTGTGTGTGTGTGTGTGTCTGTGTGCCTGTATGTCTGTGAACAGCATAACTCAGAAACGAACAGTCGCATAAACCCAAACTTGGTATTTAGGTTCAATATCTTACAGAGATGCGACACGAAGGTTTTCAAGAAAATCCCCCACTCCAGATTACCCTTTACATGGAACATTTTTCGAAAATTTTAATTTTCTCAAAAATGCCTTCAACATTTTGATTAAAATATCATATGTTTAAGATATTTTCATGACAAATAAAATGTATATCTGGAATTTTCTGGAAATGTCTCCAAAAGTAGTCTTCATTGTGAACGACTTTTGCATAACTGGTAAACCATAAGAGATAGACACAATTTTCTAAACAAAAAAAATGTAGATCGTGTTAAAATACACAATTTATGTCATATACATTTTTTATTGTTGAGTGAACCATTTTCAAAATATTGCTTGTTATTCCCTAAAATTTTCAATACTTTAACTTTTCCTCAAATGGGAATTCGTTATTCATATTTTTTTTGTCTTGGATATGCAAAGAGTGTTAATCTGTGGCAAAGAGAATAGCAACCAGCTATTAAGAGATATGTCTATGCTTAAAGGCTACTATATTTCTATATTGCCCTTGCAAATACAAAACAAGGGGAACATAGTACGCCTTAAGCGATAGTCAAATATTTTTAGAACTACTCGCTATGTGTAAAATGTAATTCTCTTTGCATGTTAAGAGATCGTTTCTACAAATGTTTATCTCGATTAATATGAAATAGATGGAGAATAAGAGTTTGTACAAGAGTAGAGAAAGTCATGTGAGTGTAACACATCAGATTTTTGAAGTGCGAAGCCACGATGCTTTTCTTTCTTGCGATCATGAAAATACTATGGAATTTCAAAGCCAGCATACAGAGACTCACATTTTAAAACATTGACAATCGCTTCAGCTGCCTTGTAGCTACAACGAAATGTACGGCATAATGAACCCACTTCTGCAAACACTTATCTGAATTAACCCTGTATTCCATAGTGTTACTTTGAGTAAACACAGACACTTATTCAAGGTTTTAGACCTTTTAATAATAGTTTCGTTACTCTCATTTTATAGTAGCCTTTAACAATAAAATACGAGTATTTGTAGTCATTGTATATAGTAACATATGTATTTATTTCAATATTATTGTAGTATTCTTTTATAATTCAAAGCAAAACTTTTACCTACTGCATTGCGACACCACAGATGGTGGATACTGATACCTGAAAGATATATAAAACTGGAAAAGAAAATGTTCCAGATCTAAGTTTAAGTAGTTCACCGCAATTTTCCAATCATGAGATCTGAGGTAAACATGAAAAATAATCAGAGGGAGGACAATCATGACGGAATTTGAACCGCGGACCTCCAGTTCATGAGCCCTTACTGACGGCCTAGGTTATCTGTGTCGTCATTGGCATTCAAAGATTTTCACCACTATTGTTTTTTGGGTTTTCATATAGCACAGATTTTTTTACAATATAGATTGTTCCGTGCCAGTTTTGGTTCAGTGTTAATGAAAGTTATATGTATAATCTCCATAAGCAAATTTACAATGCTATTCACCATCTCTTTGATAGCAATGTTGGTTTGACCAAAAACTAATTAGTAACAGAAAAACTATAGATTTTTCTGTTAAATGTAAAAACAGAGGAAAATTAATATTTGCTTCCTAAAAACGTTCAACCTTAGAAAATCATAATAATTGTTTATTTTTAACTCTACTTCAACTTTTATGTTGCTTCTGAGATATTTACATTATTTTGTACAAAATTTAATAAAATATCTAATATCTTTGAAAACAATCCTGGTACAAAATTTAAAATCTGCATATTAGTTATCACTATCATAAGAAAACACAGTTTAAGCTTAAAATCTATAGAATACCAGGTACTGAGAAATTCGCTCCCAGGATTTTAACTGACGTTTTGAAGATAGCCGATTCATAATTCTTCTTTATAGATTACCGCCAATGGCACCTATTCGTGTAACCGTGGATATATCACAATAGGTTCAGCTTTATGCACTTTAAACATACACTTTGTATATCGATTTCAGTACGAGCTTCCATCTCATTAGTTGTTTATTTGCTTACCAGACTATTTCCATAATAGATATATATCCACCGTTTATGTGTACAGAAAACGTACACCCTGAAACATTTTTATCATATCAATGTTTTATTTCTGCCTTAAGAGTTGTTTGAGAAATTTATGGTTAGCACTTCCTCATTTGTCGTACTCGCAGGTAATATTACGTTGTCAGAATCGTGGAAAAAAGACATCTGTTTTACAGCTTTCTAGGATACAATTACTAGACATACTGTAATTTGGAATATTAGATATCAGTTTCTTTCCATTATTTTATTGGGTTGTCTCATAAGTAATGTCTGTTTTTTAAAGTTTGGTGCTGTATAAGATACAATTGGGTTTTTTTGGGGGGGGGTTCACTAATGCTATTTACAGGATGCCATGGCTAGTATTGCGCATATTGCGAGAATGTGTCAGTCGTCAATTGTTAATACACAATCACAAAATGGAAGTTACGAAGTTTGAGATTAGAGTCCTCCTAAAGCACTACTGGAAACAAGCTTATAAAGCTGCTGCGGCTCGAAAATATTCAAGTGGAAGGAGAAGGTGTCGTTAGTGAGCGTGTGGCACAATGATGGTTTCAAGTTTCCAAACTGGAGAGGAAAACACTAAAGATTTACCACTTCTGGAAGACAAGAATAATGAGATATTGAGTATACACGCAGAGTTTTGGAAGAAAATCCGCAAAAAAGTACTCGTAGGCTGTCAGAAGAACTTGGTCCATCAAAAGATTCCATTCATCACCAGATTAAGAAACTGGAAAATCAAACAGAAGCTCTAGATCTGTGCCTCATGAGTTGACACCTCAACGGGCTCAACGTAGAGAGAATATCTGTCGTCAGCTTATCGGTAATCCCATGGATGATAGATTTATCAGGAGAATTCTCACATGTGATGAAAAATGGGTCTATTATCGAAACCCTGAGGCCTTCAAATGACCATCCATGGACGGTCCAACCACTCATTGCGCTCTTCGTACACAGCCAATCAGAATTTTCTTTGTTATTTACGTTGGTGTAAGAACAATTGCAAAGAGCTTTATACAAATGTTGTTTAGATTTTTATGAGGAGTGAGAGAACAACATAAAAGGATAGGTTCCCATTCAAAAAAATTGAATTGGCTCTAAAATGGTCATCCTAACATCCTCCAAAACACGACTAATGGCATTTACTTTTCCCCATAATATTAAGTAACTTTTATTCGACATTTTTTGCTACAACGCTTAGTTTCCGAGACATTGTATAGCCTCAACTTAAATAGTCCCCTCTGTATATTGCATGTTTAGTTTATATATGTCGTAACTATGGCTTAGTAATATTAATTATGAACAATATAATTTTGCTAAGAAGATATTCTATGCTAATTTCATATCTTCGTGTTGGTATAGTAACCTGTTCTAGATTCTGTCGAAGTAAATAAACACATAGTTTTCGTTTTGGTTTCTGCAATCCTCTACTAATCTGTGCCTAATAGAAATCCCATTTATATATGTTTAGGGTTACATACAACAGTTTACGTTGTAGATTGTTTCTAATACTTATTTTGTAGTTAAGTAATTTGTAATACTAATTCCTGGTTAAACAACATTTTATACCTACACATTTTTGCCTTCTAAATCAACATAAAACATTGTTTATATATTATCTAAGTCAATAGATCTTAAGTATTCTATGAATTCTAAAGTATACTTCCGCACAAGCGACTATTAATTTCAGATTTTTCCCATATTTTAATCATTTTTTATTCCGGTGCTAAATTTGAGTTCTTTTCCAATGAGCGCAACATCTCCCAGTTTAGAACCCAACTAGAAACCCTATTTTGTAATGAAATAAATTGGTCTGCAGAGGTAATATTAAATACTTCACAATGGTCATTAATTCTCAAATCACAACACATTTTCGGCTTAGAATACGCAAAACATCCTATTCTACTTTTAATTCCAAACGCTACGCCTTATTCTGTGAATATAAAATCAAGTTATTTAAATATTTCAATTCAAGATTAACTCATATTTATCATTTGAATCGATGCAAATGTTTAAAACAACGGATCCTTATACACAATCACCTTAACACTTCTGGCTACGCTGCTGTCTGCATGGCTGATTTGTCATATTAGCGTACGGGAAATCTATCTTTACTGCTTATGTTATTTTGTGTTGCATTTTTGCATCGCCTGGCACCTACATATTCGGCCTATAGGATATCGATCTTATTACATTCCAATATTCTGCTTTCATTTTACTCAAAATGTCCATATTTTTCTCATTTACGTTCTGAGCATTAAGTCAATGCTTTCATTATAATACGTTCAGTATACAAGGAGGATCCTTTAAAGACACATACCGCTCATTTTCGTCGTTACTATAGGAAACATATCCTCCTCCAAAATTTGTATAAAGCACAGAAGTCAATTTGATCCACTCAGGAGACGTATTAACGGCATAGTCCGCAAAAACTCAAAATTAAATGACTTCCCAATCCGCAGGATGAGAAAGCTCGCTTGGTACACCGATAGGAGTTATTTGAATAGTATCAGTATAATTTGTGTTGATTTACCTCCATAAGCTACTAAGGATAATGTTTCAATGTTTTAATACTTAGTCTTTATTTTGTTTCAGGTAAGTGGTGCAGTTCATACAGATTAGTAAGTATCTGAAGTACAACTCGGGTATACATTTTGTGTTTAAGGAGAAATTCTGATACTACAATAAAAATATGTATGTGTATACACTCAGATGACCTTTTCTACTAACTAGCAATCATCCTCTAAATTTATTTTACTACGCACTTTACGTAAATCGTAAGAACTGTTTGCCTAGGAAGGATCTCAAATTAGAAAATACAAACTTCATGGTATTCAGTTGTATCAGATAATGTTATTAGTAGCGATTTTATACCCTAATAACCCAATTACTATTGTAAAAATGGGAACACCAGTTCTGCTAAACACACTTTATTTGTCACTTAGGTGCTCAGCGTAGCACAAACTTTACACTCAAAACAAAACACAACTGATCGTCGAATCAAATCACAATTGAACTGCTGAGTCATAACTAACAATTGAACTGCAGAGTTGCATTTCTCAATTGAATTGGCTCGGTACTGTCAACTTTTAACTTCGTAAAGTCTTCGACCTCTTGACTGCACTTAACTTCGCAACTTCATAACTAACCCTCCGGTCAAAAACAGCCCCTTATATACGCACCGGTGACAAAGCGGAACATTCTCGAAGCGGCGGTTACTAGAACCTGCCCAAAGGAATATTCCCAATTATGTGGGAATATTACCCAAACTGCGGGGAAATGGCACATAATTTTCTCTTTGGGCTATTGCTCTGAAGCGGACCGGCCATTAGCCCTACCCAACGGCCTGGCCGGAATGCGCTCACCGCCGACTGCCGGTAACTTCGCGCGCGCGGTACAATGTGAGTGTTTGTGCATTGAAAACTTCCATAATATGTACATAAATGTGCTTATATATAAGGTAGTAAGACATCGTATTGCTGTAATATAAAAATGTGAGGGAATTTTATGTAATCTTTTCGTAAATGGAAACCATATGAGTTATCTAACTCATTAAAATTTGTCTTAAATATTGAAGAGTTATGATATACCCCTGTAACCTAGCTTTTCGCTCACTTTTACTTTTGCCATGATTACACAAAAATAACCATTTACCGTACACAAGCACAACGCCAATGAATTGAAAGCCTGAAGTTTCAACCGGAGAACATTGCTAACCTGCAGGGATATTCTTTGGAACTACTAATGGCTGAATATTTTCAACTGCTTTCCTATGTGTGAATTAGTAGGTTACATTTTTATAAACCTTAGAGATCTAAACGATAAAATTCAAACTAAATTTAATATTACGTATAACTACTACACTTGAATTCAATTCCGAAAACTCCTTAACGGCCACCATCATACCGTAAGGGTGGGGATTCATGAAGTAACGTGATCCATTGAGTGTGTTGCATATGAACTAGCAATGTGTTGCCAAGTTTCAAGACGGACTCAATGGCACATACAATTATGCGAAAACACCTATCGTATTTGTAAATCAGTTATGAAGTAAAATTAATAAAATAAAAATATTTTTATAAAATATACATGTAAAATAAGCAAACATGCAGCAAAATTTGCAAACTTCTGAAATAATGCTTTATAAGGAAACAGGCAAAATATGAATTATTTACAAAATAAAATGTTGTTTAAATCGTTGGAAACTTAGTGATTGATTCACATACCAAGTAAGCATTCTTTCTCACTGAAGAGAAGAAATATGCATTTGCATTAGAATCCCGTTTCTGGTTATTAATCAACCCATACCATACAATGAAAAAAGGAAAATTGATGTTTTCATAAAATAACTTACTTGACAGGTTTTAATGTGCTCTTTTAATTTTTTGATTTAGTATTATATTTTAGGTAGTAAGATTGTTGCCTATCTCTTAAAACTCTAAGTTATTATGGGTCTTCAGATTTATTCGGGCCTTACTACCAAACAGTTTAAATGAATGACGTCATTATAATTCAGCAAGCCCCTTGTCTCAAAGGAGAGGTGCGGAACTGACCAGGACTGCATGCGCTTCCAACTTGGTAAACAGGTTGGTGTACTGCGGCGGTGCAGAACTGTTTTTCATCAGGATGTTTTGTGAATTGATACTAAAAACATTATGTGTTGCATTCACATTACTTTCTCTACTCACTCTTTCGCAAACTATTCTTGCAAAAGCCTGTTATTTCATATCTTGTTAATCCAGATAAACTTTCAATTGACATGTATACATTTCGTTGTACGATACATAGGTAAAGCGATACATTTTTTAAAGAGTGTGTTGCTTTGTGATAGCTTGGAAATCCACGCTCTTTTCATGACCACGAGAAAATATCTAATGTGTCACATGATTTTCTCTACCATTATCGTTTATTTCTATATAGCTACCACAAACTATTCCCAGTGAAAGCTCATTTTTATATAGATACTTCATATTAATCGAAATAAAACTTTGCACAAATACTTTAACTACACACTTCATTGCAGGTACAAGGGGGATACAGAAAGCAGGACTAATGCTCAGATGTCACTATGTACTGGCCTTGAAATTCGATACTCTTTTCATGACATCACGAAAACAACTGAATAGCAGCAGCATTTTTCAAAAGTTAAAATCAATAATAACAGATACGTCGGATATGGCTGATGACACAGGGAGAAGTAATTTTAAATACATTGTATGTTTTAAAGAGATCTACATGTTTTCTGTAATACGTTTTGTCTATATCTTATGGCTAAACCGTCCCGGACCCCTAGGGGATGTGTAAGCCCACATTGCGAGAGGTGCTGGCTGCACTCGGAGTGTTCAAATATGTGAATGCTAGGGACCCTGCCCTCCTGGTCCGGTCGCCCACTATCTCCTCTCACCTTATCCCTCCCTCCCGGGGGCGCTCTGTCAGGGGCTTAGGCGCAAAAGATTTGCATAGGTCGAAATGCTAAGTCCGTGGCCGAGTGGTTAGACCGCTCGCCTCCCACCGGACGCACCGGGTTCAATCCCAGGGACCTGCATGTCGGATTTGTGGTGGACGAAGCGGCATCTGGGCGGGTTTTCTCCGGGTTCTCCGGTTTCCCCCGCCATTCATTCCACCAACTGCTCCATCATCACCTTTCCTTTCATCCATTTCAGCAACATTTCATTTCATCTACTTCCTTCATCCCATACCAGGTATCGGGCAGATCACCCATCCTGGATATTCTGTCTGATCCACGAGTGTCTGCTCCTCGACGGGCCTCTGACCCCAGGCACCCGCTTGTAAGTCCTGGGGGTGTAAGTCCTACATAAGAGGAGAGTAAACAGATAATGAATGAATGAACGAAATGCTAATCCGCTCCACTTCTAGTCCTATCCTATTCTAGGCTGACCCGTTATACGAAGTTGCATAAAATTCTTTCAGAGTGAAGAAGACTTAATAGGTTATTCCCAGAAAATTCAACATATGTATTTTATTTGTCATGTGAATAGTTTAAGTATTTTTCATGTAAAGATTAATTTGGAGTGGGAAGGCCTTTTCTTTTAAAATGTTCATTTCGCATCGTTGGAAGATACCAAGCTTAAGCACCAGATTTGGTATTTATCCAACATTTCGTTTTTGACTTATACTGTTCTCAGACACACACATGGACCTTCATCTAAAAATGCTTTTCTTCGATTCCAGAGTCTAAAAACTCGTCATGTAATTTTTGGGTGGAATGCAATACATCCTCTACCTATTGTAAGTACGTAAAACAGAAAGTAGGTACAATTTCGCCTCACATGACGAAAGCTATAGCATTCCAGAGGAAACACCATATGGATGCAGAACAGCGATAATGAAACAAGTAAATAGTTTAGTAATCGTGTTTTAATTTATCTTATTGCCAAAATGAAGGTATAACAGCAATTTAAACAAATGTTATTGTTATGTGAAACAATACACTGCACTCTAAAAGGCAACAATGTTTATTGCACAACTTAAGTTTTATAAAACAGCGAAATTGTAGAAATTAAGTTCTTGAGTTCCGTAGCAGGCGTTACTCTTCGGAACACAAGAAGAAAGGAATATATAAGAAGAGAGTTTGAATATCTTCAATTTAACAGAAAGAATTATAAGTTGAAAGATAATCGATGCAACACATCTTGATGCAGTAATTTGTATCACAAATTATTTAAATGTAAAGAGTGATTATAGTATGAATATGCATTTTTATGTGACATTGATTTGAGATGTTTGTTGATTGTAATTATTGTTGAGAAGCAAGTTTATACTGCCTTACTGAAACTGACAATAATAGCGTGCAATAATGCAGCGAGGGGGTGAGCTGTTTATCATTATTGGAGACGAGGAAGTTACGTAATGTTGGCGCGTTTTTTTTTAGAATCTTCTGGAACATTCTCTCTAGAGCATATGTATTCATAATTTTCATTGGATATAAAAATAGACGCTAATGTTGGCGCGTTTTATTAGCCAATTGCAGCTCAGGTATAATCTTTAGGCATATCGGGGTGTAGGAGTATAAAAGGGCTAGGTTAGAGGTAGTGTCCGTCAGTTCGTCGAAAATATTTTTATGATACACGTCGCCTTCAGTCCGTCAGTTCACCGAAAATATTTGTAAAGTACACGTCGGCTATCGATTCGCAAGTTACGCGTATCAGAGTTATGAAAAATCTCAAGTATTGTAAAGTTAATGATACAAAAAGTTGAAGTACGTGAATTAGGAATGATCAGTAATGAAGTTATTATAACAGTTTCAGTTTGGCGGGTGTCAAGATCAATGTGTAAATTGTGATAGTGAATGTGTTTGACAATAAAAAGTGTAAAACAAATTCTTTCATCAGTGTTATCTTTGGATAATAGACTCCTTTCCGTTTACACAACTAGCCGGAGGACAGTAAACCAAAATTAAATAAAATAACAGTAGCATTCTTTCAAACAAACACTAATACTACCGCAAATTGCTAACACCAGATGGAGCTACAAACCTAACAAAGAATCACGTCACAAAATGGCTTCACAACGTGAAGTAAACACACATACACAAACATTATAAGTAAAACCGTCGCAAATTGGCTTCCCAAATGTGGGGCTAACAAAACAACCATAATGTAACTTCAATCTAAAGAATATTATCAGACAGGATATCCGAATATTATTAAACTTCAGATCCCAAGGATGACGAAGTTTTAAACGACATTAAACTACACGGCAAGACTCTCTTTCCTGTTTTGGAACAGTCTCTTCTAGACGTAGAAGAGGAAGAAGATAGTGGTAAAGGTAATGGTACGGGTGAACGGAGGACCTTGCAACCAACCAGGGCAGAGCACCACAAGTAGGTCGTAGGGCGAACAGATCCGGTTGACGACGAGAGCAAACATGGACGGATTCCTAAAACTTCCAGCTCGAACGCATGCGACGCCGCCCGGGTCCACTTACAAGTCACAAATCCCCGGGTCACTTCGAGAAGAGACCATCCCTTGACAACGTCAAGAAACCTCTACAAAGCGCACAGCCACCGCCCAGCCGCAACCCGCCGAACACCGTCGTCTGGTTCTACAACTCTGAAACAAATGACAACGAAGATGATGGGTACAGGAAATGAGAGGAAGGAGAGTCGTGGCATTCGCCTGGCAACCCAGGGAAACCACCCATGGATCAGAGTGGACGGTTGCCGCAGATCGAACCGGCACCTCCGAAATGCGAGTTGCAAACGTTACCGCGGCGCCACCTCGCTCGGTGAAGATAGTGGTCACAGTGGAATGTCAGGAAAGCGTGCTGTCCTGGTGGGCCATTTCTCTGGGAAAACAGAAATCTCTGAGTGTGTGTATTTTCATAAGCATGAAAACAGACCCACTCTCTATCGAGGAGTGACACGGTGTTATAATGTCAAAGTTTCTCGGTGACCACAGTGTTGTGGGCGAGAGAATCATTGTGCCCATCCATGTGGAAACAGCCGACCTACGCAACATACGTAATTAGGGTACCTAAGTGCGTGCGATTCCCTTTTGTGGAAATTCGCTACGTCAGGACTTGACCTGCTGTATCTGCACAACTTCTGTGGGAGTTTGCCTATGAGAGCGGCGGAAGATGCTACTGGATCTATGTAACCAATATAAAACAAACGTAAGTAGCCATATAAGATTCAAAGAATTAGGAGGATAACAGGTTCCTAACTCCAAACTAGTGTTAAATGTAGCTGCGTTCCTTCCCTGGCAGATATACTCTATCACTTAACTAAACTTATTATTATGAATTTTGGGGGAATAATATTCTCTTCACTTCAAGGATTGGGCATTCCACGTGTTCCGTCTTCGCATTTTTCACTTTATTGCCATCTTTTTCTGGGGCGTCCGATGTCTCTTTTTCCTTAAGGCTTATGGATGTACTAGACTGGAATAAATAAGAAATGAAGCAATTAGAGAATAACTGAATATTTATAAATTGCATGATAAAAATGAAGAAAATGATTATAATTGGAAACAGCGCATGCACGCCATGAGTCATTAATATACAGGGTTATTCAAAATGAAGGAACAGACCTTAAACATTTATTTCTAATGAACAATAGATGGCGATACAGCGATACATCACTGAATACAGAAAAGTTAAACATTTTATTTTATGCGTCCAAAATTAGCACCATTTGCTATGCGAGGACGACCAGTGCTTTCCCATTTGCATACGCAACCATCGTCTATGTATCAATTGTAAATTTTTATGACGAGGCGAGCTTCAATGAAACAATGTATTCACTCTTTGCATAATGCAGCAAACAAAATGACTTTTCCTGTGTCGTCGCCATTTTCTCGTAAAAACACAGCGCCGCTGTAGGAACTTAATGGAACTAATAGGTGGGGCTTAAAACTTTGAGTTTTCTTCTATTCAATGATGTTTCGTATGTGCCGCTATCTATTTATTTTTCAATTTATGCAACGTGCTAAGTGGCATATGTGACTTACGCCTTTCTTGAATGCCTTCTAATGGCTGATTTGTATAACACTTTATAGAGGGGGGATAGATAACTCAGTGCATAAGTGTTTTACGGACAGAATGCAATCGCCATGTATGTCGATGCCAAAACCATCCAGCCCTGACACTGGAGCTACAGTAGCACTTTTAGGTGATTTTACAAACTTTTATTCTTTAGCATACATTCATACACACCTTTGAAAACGCCCCTGAAGAACAACCTATCACATGCATCGGTTGACAAAACTATTTGAAAAAAGTGGCAGATCTATGCAGTGCGACCAATTGGATTTAAACCGTAGCCAACAAAGGTTCGTTGTACAGCCTTGTCAAAATATGCAAAGTATTAGGTAGATAATTTTGCTTCTTTCACAAACAATGGATTATTACAGCTCAAACAGTAATTGAAATGGCTTATTCAATTTGTTTATTTGAGTTAAAACTACCAAAACGAGCTACAAACACTGTATGAAGCTGTAAAAGGCGTGTAAAGATTCGAGGTGGGTTCTGAGTTCTGCAATTATTTATTCACATAGGAAACCCAACTCGCAAGGTAACATTGGCCGAATGGTATTATCACGGTTTATTACTACTGTGGCCCTTCAGTTCGGTTCAAATCCTTCGTGTTTAGTTCAAACTTTTTATTACCTTTTGTTTTATTTCTTTGTGCCTATAATTTGATATGATACAAACAACATTTTTGATAACATAATTGTGTACAAAATAGAATAATCGCCATGATTTCCACTGACAGGTGGATAAGTTATACTTCATAGTAGGTATTTTATTGTGCTCGGTATTAAGCTTGACCAATTAACAAGTTTAAAACACTTCACGCATGCAAAGTGGCTTTAGCTATTTGCGGCTGCGTCAATACTTGGCGTGAATAAACTCTCCATTATCTACTGAGTATTTCAAAGCTTTCTACGAGACACGGCTGCTGTCATAATGTATACAAACGACGAGTATGTTGGCATGCTGTTAATCTATGGAGAAACAAGGTGTAATATACTGCCAACAAAGCGCCTGTATGAAGAATAGTTTACAGGAAGGACACCTACTGCAGACACTTTTCGAAGGTTTGAAAGACGTCTTCGTGAAACAGGATGATTTGGAAGAGCACCACCTGTTCGCGATGCTTCAGTAACCTCTGGAGACAATGAAGGAGCTGTACGAAATGCAATAGAAAACAATCCACATACCAGTTCAAGGGCCATAGCACAAGTTTTGTACATAAGTCTAAGTCGGAGCTCAGTGATACGCATATTGCACCGTAATAAATATCATCCGTACCATCTACAACTACACCAAGTTCTCCACCGACGCGACTTTCAAGCGCGAGTGAGATATGCACAGTGGTGAGCACAAATGGATGCAGAGTTTTTAGGAAATGTTCTCTTCAGTGATGAAGTCACATTCAACAACAACGGAACTGTTAACCGCTATAATATGCACTACTGGAGTATAGCAATCCTCACTGGATGCGAGAAGCTGCATTCCAGAGTGGAGCATCAATGTCTGGTGCGGAATATGAGCGACCAGCTAATTGTACCACACTAGTTTGAAGGCAACCTTACAGAACCACGGTACCTTGCATTTCTACAAGAAGAATTGCCATTGCTACTAGAAGATGTGCCAATAGTCAACAGGACAGGAATGTGGATCCAGCAGCATGGAGCCTGACCACACTAGTCACTGATTGTAAGGAATCACTTACTACCTGGCAAAGCGAAGAAGATTATCGGAAAGAATGTGAAACAGCAGAGTTGTTTATGTGAGCCTCTCGTTCTCTCACATACTAGTAGACAGCGGGTCGCACATGTACACTCTGTTCAGATATCATGTCGTCCGGAAGTAAACGTGTCATAAATTGGGCAGGCGCGAGAGATTATATACAACGTGATTGAATTTTGTGACAAGGAAAAAGAAGAGGGGATCAAAATACCATTATGTCAGGCAACAAACCGGGCTGCTAAAATGATGATGATGATTATTATTATTATTATTAGATGTCATTTGCAGGTGAAAAAAAACTAAGCGACCATTTGCAAGATAAGGTGCCAAGGAAAACAATGCATCGCAGAAGGTGAAGGCATCACGACTCCATAAAAAGCACATACGAAGCCTGTGAACAAGATAGAATTGGATGATATGGACCTGTGTATAATAAGGAGGCAGTTTCACAGCTATTATGCTGTGTATAAGGAAATTCCAACTTTGCGAAAAATGCACAGAATTTGTCAGAGTGAAATTGGTTTTAAGGGTAGCAGGGAGACGCTCAGAAAAATTGTGAAGTCATTAGGTTTGAAGTTTAAGAAATGTAAAGACAGGAGGCATTTTCTAATAGACAGAAGCTATATTATTGCAAAAAGAGCAACATTTCTTCGCTTTATGCGGAGAAACGATTGTAGAAAGAAAGCCTGTAGTGTACATGGACGAAACCTGGTTTCCAACCCACTACACCGTTCATAAATGTTGGCACGATGTAAATATGTCAGACATTTATACTAACAAGAGTCCTGGCCAGCGACTTATTGTCGTACTTGCAGGTGGGAGCATGGGTTTTATTCCCGGCGCCTTCTTAATTTACGACGCTAAATCAACTTCGGGTGACTATCATGAAAATTTTAAAAAATGGGTAAGCAATCATTTAATACCAGGGCTGCCGCAAGAGTGTGTTGTTGTTATGGACAACGCACCATATCATAACAAACTAAGACAACAAAGCACCTACAAGGAGCTCCACCATAGCAGTGATTCAACATTGGTTAAGAATGAACGATATTGCATTTGAGGAAGACATGAGGAAAGCTAATCTGCTTGACCTCGTAGAACAAAACAGGCATAAAGAAACTTTCGCCATAGACAAAGTGCTTTTAGATGACGGGACCCCTGTAAAGCTTCCTCCACATCACCCGGATTTAAATCCAATAGAGCTAATATGGAACACAGCAAAGCAAAAAATAGCAGAGAACAACATGGGAACTCTTTCAATAAGTGCTCTAAAGAGTATGACAGCAGAAGCGATTGGTTCCATAACGGCAGACGACTGGAAAAAACAGTTGAGAAGACAAATAGAATAGCCGATGACTACTGGGAGAAGGATGGGTTAATAGAGCAAAAAGTTGAGAGGATGATAATTTCCATAGGAATAGACAGTGATGATAGTGATAGTGATGCAAATAGTGATGCCTCAACAGACACGGCTGATGAACTGCCTGGGATTGTACCTATAGCACTTTAATCCCTTTAATTTCCTCCAGGTACGTCAATACAATACTACATATTTATATTGCCTTCCCTTGGGGTCTCAGTCATGGGGATTCGAGAGCTTCAAACAACCACCAACAACTCCATCAACCAGAACTTCACAAAACTTCACCGACACTTCAACTACCTACAGGAAGGCTACACCCTCATCCGAAACTTTCTAGAACCTATGTAATGCCACACCCATCAATCCGCGGTACCGCTTCAAACCTTCTGCTTTCCAACTCCGGTGGAGGAGTTTTTAGTGGGTATGCCAATTCATTGGCGAGTCCCACACTCCCAGTTCCGACTCCCATCGGGGCTGGGATTAGTGATTAAATCATTTTCTCCTCCACTCGAAAAAAACAAAATCCGGAACGTTTTTACATAACGCCTGTCATTATTAAACTAGCATGATATTGTATTACTAATAGCTCCATAGAGTATCTAAACGTATGTAGATAAATACCATTTTGTATAGTTTAACATACTGATGCAGTTAATTCATCTCGTTATATCACCACAATGGTCCATTTGGATGTTAGCGTTGACTGTACGTTAGCCACCCGACCCATTAGCTTGCGATACCAGGAAAGCACCGATTGCAGCGCTACGACAAGACCAAAGCCAATACGCTTGCACGCTTTGCCAGGTAGTACATAGAACATATCCGTAAAAATGGATTGCCCAAGGGGACCCAATAAGATGGCCCCCTAGATTACATGATCTCACCCCACTGGATTTCTTTCTGTGGGGTCATTTAAAGAAATGGGTCAAAGCTCAAGAACCGCAAAAACTCAAATCATGTACGGCACTCATACGTGAAGAATGCAGACAGATTGCATCACGCATGTTAAAGCATGCAAGAAGCTTCCTCTGGCAACGTACGCAAACTGCATTGATGAAGGGGATCGTTATTTTGAAGATTTAATTCGTTGATGAAATCCACGCTCTTTAACTATTTATTATTCTGTTTATCCGTGAACTTAGAACATTTACAACTCGTTGTCAGTAGAAGAAGTAAAACATAAGGTTTAATCCTGAAACAAAAAGTGTTAGATTTAATAGCGTCGACATGCACCCAAAAGAATGAAAGCTGACTACATAATACGATTTACAACACCAGATACGGTACAGATTATTAGGGTAAATATGATCCATGATTATTATCTGATTGTAATTCTTGTGTATTTGGCTGAGAGGAGAGCCAATAACAAAACTAAATAAATTAGTATACTAAAATACAGAAAACAAACACAGGGGAAAAGAAAAAAAATAACCAAACGTTTGATGCAAGTATTAGATTCGAACCTTCCGAAGCTAACCTTTACTTTTCTACACTCCGGCAGCTAACCCACTAGGCCAGAACCCACCTATTCTACACGTTCTTCGGGAGAACATTCCTCTACCTCCTTGTAAGCATTGTATCCATGAAGAGCTGTCCCTTTTAAGCCTTTCGCAGGTCCGTGCTTCTCATTCAGGCCTTTAATCGCTAATGCTGGTTGCCTATAGTGCCGAATAGAAGGGCAGAGCTGCAATAACAGTTTGTTTGGTAAAACAGTCAATGTTTTCACATTAGACTATAAACTGCGGGTTCCATAGGTATGAATACCTAGGGGCAGCTGAGTCATCTGGTATATATATATATATATATATATATATATATATATATATCTTAAAAGGGATTTTTTTCACTCAGGACGTTAATGCGCTGATTCCAATTATGTTTATTTTCTTCAAATTCTATGATGTAATTTATAAATACTCAGTTCTTCTCTAATTGCTTCATTTCTTATTTAGTCTAGTCTAGTGCATTCTTTAGTTCTTCTTAAAAATCTCATTCCCGCTGTCTGAATTTTACTTTGTCCTTTTCTTTTATTATCCATGATTCGCTGCCATACATGAGCACAGACACCGCCATGGTCTTGTAGAACTTCAGTTTTGTTTTGTTTTGTTTTTTATTTTGTAGAGAACTTGCTATGGTTACATGTATTTGTTGAAATTTATTATTTTTTTTTTCTATATCTCAATCGACTAAAATTTTTCACACCCATGCAATTAAAACTTATCACTTGTTCCACGATATTATTTCCAATACATATTTTTGTTCTCACTGGCTACTTTCCTTGGTGTGCATTACTTTAATCTTTTTTTATGAAAATCTTTAATATTTATTGCCCTGTTGGTAAAATATATAAACAGAGCGATGTAGGTTTTATTCGCTATTCTACAGTATTGCATCATTTGCATATAATGTTATATTTAAATATGAATTCTTTATAATTGTATTCCTGAATGCACTTATTTTGTCCATGTTTTATAAGATCATATATATATAAAGTGCGCACAAGTGTGCAGAATGAATATAACTTTAGTTTTCAGCACTAAGTTCTGCCACTGTTTTTGGACATTTGTTGCAGTTCAGCACGTGATATTTATTACATTTTAGTTAATAGAATTTACATATACACTCCAGCCTCGTTACAGCTTTCTCATGATATGATTCCGTCCTGTTCAATTCCTGTCATGGTGCTATATAAATGAGTGCGTGAAAGGCTGCATTCTTGTCTTACACTTTGGTTTGTTATTATTGGTTCCGATTTTGACGTGCCTAAGCTTTAGTGTATATGTACACTTTTTATTACTTACACAATGTGCCAGGGATATCCCCGTTTGTCCGTTATTTTGCATAACATAGTTATACATATTTATAAAATTGAATGCCATTTCAAACTCAAGAAAAGCAATCCGAGTCTCCAAATTTACTCCTGCTCTTTTCTCTAAAATTCTTTTAATACCAAAAATATTATCACTGCATGAACTTGCTTATCTAAATCCAGTTGCTGTTCTAGTAAAATAATATTTGTTATAGGTTTTAAACGATTATTAATAATTTTATGTGGAATTCTAAAAACTCGTGGCTCTATATAGTAATAAGCCTATAATTTGTTAAAGCTCTCCATATATCGGCAGTACCTAAAATGAAAATTTCACATTGATCTTACTGTGCAATTTAATTATGTGTGTTATGAATTTCAGGCATAAGCAGGCTCTAAATGTCACATTTTCTTATTGTTTTACCTATAAATTATTTTAAAACATGATCATGTCCAAATAATACCCAAAATCGTATTAATGCATTTACTTAATATTCAGGACCCCCATATAAGGAAAATACGGAAATATAAGTGTGGGTACAAAATGAAACAATTCTTCCAGATAAAGACTGGATAAAACGTTACAAAGTTTTGATAGATTTCGATTAAACTACCATGGGTTTAAGCTGTTTTCATGGCAAAATGTATATCTTAAATTTTCTGGAAATAACCTGTGAAGTCATCTGTATACGGAAGGAATTTGATTAAATTTGTTATAATAGATAAACCATCAGCAATAGACAAGAACATACCACACCAAAACATGGATATCTTTAAAACACATACTTTATTTCAAATACATTTTCGAGGCATAAGCCATTTCCGAGATATACATTAGTATTGCTTTGAATTTGTCAGTACATTGTCATTTTATGAAGCTGTCGCTAGTTAGCTGTTTCTTGTGATGACATGGAAGGAGTATGGAATTTCAAGCCAGTATATTACGACCAGTTTTTAAAGATTTATCTGTCGTTATTTTCTTTGTACCTAGAACGAAATGTCTAAAACTAATTATGCATATGTTTATCCCAACTCAAGGTAAAGAGAAAACTACGATTTTTTTAAAGTATATTTTACACAAGCTGTATAAAAATAAACGCTATTGGGTAGAGAAAGTCATGTGAACGTAAAACAGAGGATTTTCTGAAATATGCTGATGCACAAATTCTTAGTTGTTCGTTCCTTGAACGCAAGACCACGATGGGAAAGCATAAGTTTATTGCTACTTTCAAGTTGGGGTTTTTAAGGTTCCTTCTAAGACAAATTGCCACAAATAAGTATTCCAAATTTTATTTCGTGTTTACCAAAATTATTATAAGTTCAAGGATTATGCAAAAGCTAACTTGCAATACTTTATAATGCTTCGATTAACTAGATAGATATCGGCAAAAATGCTTTTATTTGCATTTAATTAGACATAACCCTGTTAATGACATGGAAGTGCTTTAAATGATTGACTGTATAAAATAATTAAATCTATATTTATTAAAGCAGACATGATATTTCAAGGTTAAACAGTGTATATTATTGAAAGTTTGTTTCATTTACTAGACTTAGCGAAGGTTTAATTTTACAATCCGATTCAATTGATGTCTATTGGTCTTCTTTTGTCTTTCCATATTTTTCTGTCATTTATTTCACCTCTTTGTCATACTGACCTTATGCCTATTCTCCTCAAACCTCTCTCCAAATCACCTGCCCAAAACTTAGAAGACGGTTTTTTTTGCTGGTAATTATAACATTTGCAGCATAGTATGAAGATATCTCCCTGCATCAGTCTTAGACAATACATCAATTTCTTATTTTACCGGGCAATGTACCTTCATAACATCCCACCTCCTTAATACCCCAGAATCTGATGTGCTTTGTGAAACCGCAAAAGTCTTTTCCGAAATGCTGACAGGATCTTATTTACATGATCTGCTCTTTTCCATCCCCAAGTTTTACTTCCGTATAACAAAATCGGTTTTATCATAAATTATACATCAGGTATACGCGCGAGCGTGCGTAATCGTTCATTTAACTGGCCCTGCGCTTTATAGTTAGTGATATGTTTATTCCATTTTCTTCTCATATAAAAGATTACTCCTAATAAGTCCAAAGAACATATACAATAAATAAAAGCATTACTATTCACATAAAAATCCAAAGTTCTTTCATTCTTTCCTGAAAGTACTAACCCAATTTCACCTCTGTCAATTAATATTGTCCGGAAAATAGGAAACCATTAGTGCAACAACTGCACTGAAGGACAATTTTGGAGACGGATATTATTTTATTAGGATGGTGGCAAAGAAAAAAGGGAAAGAAGCTTTTAGAAAGCAGAATCGATTATTTATTTAGCTTACTATTTCATATTATTACTGCTATAATACATCTCTACCCCGATTGCAATTGAAAGTAATGAACATGGTATTGCAATGCAAGCGCTCCGCATGTTGGTAATAGGTAGCTTCGCGAGCGTGACGTCATGATTTTAGATTTTACGCGAAAAGCTCCCCTCTCCGTCCTGATCCTCCTGATTCGCACCGTTATAAACAGGATCGATTGTCGCTTTTTTATCTCTGGCCTCTGTTTGATTAAGTGTTATATCATGGTCATCCATGTGTATTGCTTGGAATAAAATCTAATGTGTTATAATTACGTAATTTTCTCTACCCTCTTTCATTTATTAGTGGGTGGCTATACAAATTATTCTTACGAAAGTTTATTTTTCTGTCTATTTCATTTTAATCGAGATAAACGTTTACAGAAATAGCTACATTACACATGTCGTTATAGATACAAGAGAACAGTGATAGTCAAATGTTTAAGAACTGGATGCTATACGTTGGCCTTAAAATTCCATGCTGTTTCCATGCAATCCCAAGAAACAACTGAAAAGCGATGGGAATTAAACAGAATGACAAAGCTTTGAGCAAATCGAACCATTAATAACGGTTATCTTGGAAATTGCTAATGCCGCAAAAAAGTTACTTGAAATAAACTATGTGTTTTAAATAAATCTACATTTTTGGTGAGCACATTTCAGTCTATCGCTTAACGATTACAAGTCATACAAGATTGTACAAAATTCATTCCAAATAAAGATGACGTCATAAGCTATTCTCAAAAATGAAGGTATACTATTTATTTGTCATGTAAATATCTTTAATACATGATATTTTGATCAAAATCGTTAGTATTTGTTTTAGGAAGTCAAATATTTCGAAAAATCTTCCATGTATAGGGTAGTTTGATATGAATAATTTTCTTGAAAATCTTCGTATCGCATCTTTGGAAGGTACTGAACTCAAATACCAAGTTGGGTATTTATCCAGCTTCCGTTTTTGCGTTATGCTGTTCACAGACACACAGACAAACATACAGACACATGTACACACAGACTTTTTTCTAAAAATCCTTTTTTCTGGATTCAAGGGGTCTCAAAACATATATTTCCGGTGAAATTCCGGTACGAATTTTTGGGTGGAATGCTATACCTTCTCTACCTACTATGTACGTGTTAGAGAAAGTAATTAACTGGTTTTTGTTTTTACACAGTTTCTGTGGAGCAACTGGCTTTTGTATCATCACATAACGTATATTCCGCTCAATATCCTTCCCAAAAAAAGCTTTGTAAATGTGTTTTGTTCATTGATACGGTAATTTGTATCACAAATTATTTAAATGTAAATAATGATTGTAATATGAATATGTATTTTTATGTGACATTGATTTCAGAGGTTTATTAATTGTAATTATTATTGGTAAATAATAATATACGGCTTTACTGAAACTGTCAACAATAACGCAATAATGCAGAGAGGGGATGAGTTGTTTATCATTACCGGGAACCAGGAAGTTACGTAATGTTTCGCGCCTTTTCGATAGAAGCTTCTGGAATGTTTTCTCCCTAAAGAATATGTATTAGTGGTTTTCATTGGATATTAAAATAGACGCTAATGTTGGCGCGTTTTATTTGCCAATAGCAGTTCATTTATAATCTTTAGGCGTATCTTGAGGCAGGCCTATAAATAAGCCAGTCCCGAGGTAGCGTGTCCCCCAGTTCAACGGAATTCTCAACACACTACACGTCGGCCGTGCAGTTCATCAAAATTTCGTGTACACTACACATCGTCAGCCAGTCCTTCATTTCGTCAAGTTATACGCAGCAGAATTACGAGAATTATTATAAAGTATTATACAGTTAAAAAAATACACAAAGTTGAAGTACTCGAGTTAAAAGTGATAAATAAGAAGTTATTACAAACAGTTTCAGTTTGGCAAGTATCCGGATAAATATGTAAAAAGTGTTAGTGAATGTGTTCGGCAATAAAAGTTATAAAACCAATTTCTTCGTCAGTATAATTTTTGGATAAAAGATTCCTTTCCGATTCACACCCTGCAAGAGATACAAGTTCTACCAAGATAAGATGATAGCTAGCCGGAGGACAATATACATAACCTTAAATTCTTTCAGAAACTAATTGATACAAATTGCTACGCCAGAGGGAGCTACGAACCAAACAAGGAGTGACGTCACAGGATGGCAACGCGTGAAGTAAAAACACATATTTGCTCTCGCAAATTGGCTTCCAAACACGGAGCTACAATTAATGTTAAATAATTATAACATTAATACTGCATCATATTGGCTCCCAAACGTGGTGCTATAATAATGTTAAACACATGGTAACATTAAAACCGCAGCATATTGGCTTCCACAACGTGGGGCTAACAAATAAAAAAAAACAAAAAAAAACACAATATTACGTAACCATCAACAACCGCATCATATTGGCACCCAGGACGTGGGGCGAAGTGACCAGGAAAGGAAAACGATGACCAGGAATGAATCAACATAACCAGGAAGGGACGAAAGCAGCAGTGAAATGATCTACAAGACGCAGATTCCAGAAACAAAAGGAACGACAGACTACATGGATGATTGGACATCGTAATTCCGAGATTGAAAGGCAACAAGGAATTCAACTACAAGACGACGTAGATTCATCACAACACAACGCAGAAGCGACATACAAATCTAGGAGAATGGGGCAGAACGCTGGACATTAAAGTAACAGCAACATAAAGCATCAGTAAGGTTAGAATATCTTAATTTTTTTTTAAAAAAAAAAAGGGTAAATAAATGTTCCTTAGGAGTGGTAGGATAATAAAAACAATGGCTGCTAGTAATACAGAAGAAATAATGATGGAGGGAGATAATGTAACAGTTAGTTGTAATCCAATACAAGTTACAGGAAATAGCCCAGACTTTTTAGGATTTGCGGATGAAAATGTTAGTACAGAAAGTCAGAATAGAATAGCAGGAAATGTTAATTTTGATGCTAGTACGATGATGGAAATGATAAGAAATTTTGGTGAAATACTAAATAAGAGTGTAGAACAAAACAGGGAAGATATGGAAAAATTAACTCAGAGTAATGAGAAATTAAGGGAAGATATGCAAAAGAGTTTTGAGAAATTAGGGGAAGCTATGGACAGGAATCATAGGAAATTAATGGAAAGTATTGGTAGGAGTAATGAGAGATTAGAGCAAACAGTAGATCAAAGCAGGGAAGAAATTGGAAAGAAAGTTACGAAGCTAGATAGTAGTATGCCAGAAATGAGAGATGAAAATGAGGAAGTAATAGTAAGTGAGATAGGAGAAAATTCAAAGAAAATGCTAGACATGAGCAGGGAAATAGGTAACAAAGAAAGTGAGGTTAATACTAAAAGTGAGGTTAATGTAGAAGGCACAGAGTTAGGAAGTCAAATGAGTAACATTGCAAGTGAGATAAGAGAGATAAATGAGGTTATGAATGTAGATGTAAATGAGGCGCAAGTTAATTTCAGAGGGGAAATATCAGAAATACAGAAAGAATCAGAAATTAAAGGAAATAAATTGTACCGAGATGTTCAAAATGAAAACTCCAGTCCAGTACAGTTTAGTACAGATTTGTCAGAGTATTCTCAAATTAAAGAGATAGTTGTAGAGTTGAAAATGAAAGTTGTTAAAAGATATGTAGTTCAAGAAACTGTAGATTGTTTTCAAATGTTATCATGGAACGAAATGTCATATGAATACGAGAGGTTATTCATGAACAAAAATTTGAAGGTTAGGTTACGGCTACGAGTAATGTTTAGCCACACACAATTTGATCCAGGAGGGTAAATAGCAATGAGATGTAAAGTAAATGCTGGATAGGTAAAGATGACTTGCAGATAAATGTATTGGAACGTAAGAGGGTTAACTAAATATATATATGTCATGAGAAAACAGAAATAGATTCAGAAAAAAAAAATTATAAAAAAAAAAAGAAAAAGAAAAGAGAAATGTTTAAATTTTTAGTAACTGTAACAGTATTTGAAAAGAAGAAGGTAATAATTGAAACTTAATATGATATTAAAGTAAAAGTACGTAAATACAATTCCAAGAATTAAAAATTAAGAATGCAAAGATTGAAACTCAATATGATATTAAATTAAAAGTACGTAAATACAATTCCAAGAATATTGTTAAGATAAAGTACAAAATCACAAAAATTGGTAAATATAATTAAAAAAACAAATATTTATGCAATAAATAGAACATGTGAAACAGTGCCTAAATTTAAGGGATGTAAATATATGTAGAGGGTGAATATTTTGGTAAATATGTATAATAATTACAAAAAAATCTTAAATGTATAAATTTTTGTCAACAATGTAAGAGAGTAAACAATTTTGAAACAGTCATTAAATAATTTAGGGTAAAGTATTTACTATAAAAAAAATTTTTGTGATGTAAGATTAATATCTAAAGTAATTAAACCAAAGCCAATAAGTAGTGGCGAGATAATAAAAAAAAAAACATGTCGTGTGTTAAATGCGTGTGAAGTGTAAAGTGAAAGTGATAGCGTGTGTTCCAAGATTTAGGAGACTAAAAACACAATTATAAAATTTCTAAACAAGTTATAAATATTTATAATTATGTTTCTAGTGGGGCATATGATACGGTAATTTGTATCACAAATTATTTAAATGTAAATAATGATTGTAATATGAATATGTATTTTTATGTGACATTGATTTCAGAGGTTTATTAATTGTAATTATTATTGGTAAATAATAATATACGGCTTTACTGAAACTGTCAACAATAACGCAATAATGCAGAGAGGGGATGAGTTGTTTATCATTACCGGGAACCAGGAAGTTACGTAATGTTTCGCGCCTTTTCGATAGAAGCTTCTGGAATGTTTTCTCCCTAAAGAATATGTATTAGTGGTTTTCATTGGATATTAAAATAGACGCTAATGTTGGCGCGTTTTATTTGCCAATAGCAGTTCATTTATAATCTTTAGGCGTATCTTGAGGCAGGCCTATAAATAAGCCAGTCCCGAGGTAGCGTGTCCCCCAGTTCAACGGAATTCTCAACACACTACACGTCGGCCGTGCAGTTCATCAAAATTTCGTGTACACTACACATCGTCAGCCAGTCCTTCATTTCGTCAAGTTATACGCAGCAGAATTACGAGAATTATTATAAAGTATTATACAGTTAAAAAAATACACAAAGTTGAAGTACTCGAGTTAAAAGTGATAAATAAGAAGTTATTACAAACAGTTTCAGTTTGGCAAGTATCCGGATAAATATGTAAAAAGTGTTAGTGAATGTGTTCGGCAATAAAAGTTATAAAACCAATTTCTTCGTCAGTATAATTTTTGGATAAAAGATTCCTTTCCGATTCACACCCTGCAAGAGATACAAGTTCTACCAAGATAAGATGATAGCTAGCCGGAGGACAATATACATAACCTTAAATTCTTTCAGAAACTAATTGATACAAATTGCTACGCCAGAGGGAGCTACGAACCAAACAAGGAGTGACGTCACAGGATGGCAACGCGTGAAGTAAAAACACATATTTGCTCTCGCAAATTGGCTTCCAAACACGGAGCTACAATTAATGTTAAATAATTATAACATTAATACTGCATCATATTGGCTCCCAAACGTGGTGCTATAATAATGTTAAACACATGGTAACATTAAAACCGCAGCATATTGGCTTCCACAACGTGGGGCTAACAAATAAAAAAAACAAAAAAAAAACACAATATTACGTAACCATCAACAACCGCATCATCATTTAGTAATTTATGAATTGAAATTAGAAGGTGTTTTATGGTCCATTTCTGTCAAGGATTAGGCTTGCTAATAGTGAAAGAATTATTAAAATCGGTTGCGTGGTTTTGGAGATAGCCGCACATACATATATACAAACAAATTTACTCTTTTTATAATGCTAAATAGATTACATAATAACTGTCGGAGTCTATAGCTAGCAAATGCTGGTAACGCACACACTGGTGTGTATTTACGACATCGTATTACGTTCTGAGCAAGAGAAATACAGTATATTACAGTGAGAGGTCAGGCAGAAACTGTGGAAACTCTCAAGAGCTGGCTGTCTAGTGAGATGGATTGCTCTGAAACCTCTGTGAGCAATGTTACAGCATGGCAATTACTCCGTTCGTCACCAGGTAAATGCAAAAGGCTTCCCATGGGAATGACGACGTCTCTGAAGACATAGGTTGTTTATTCCGCTTCGTTGGCAGTTTGATGTGCACTAAAGAGTTCCAAGGTACAGGAAACGACAACTTACTTGTTTACTGTATCGCTAAGGGAACTACATCAATATAAACAAGAGGAGCAGCACGAAGAATTCCAATAAGAAATGAATCTCTCAGATACTTTTTCTTACTCTGGTTTTACAGTATCAGATGATGTTATATTAAATCAGCACTGAATTTCCATTTGAAAAAGTTTGCAGTTAGGGAAATAAACACATTCCTGTATTGGCTTTAAGGAGCGGCGGTGATAAGAAGGAAAAACTCCATAAGTAAATCTTGGAATAGAATCATTACCAGAATATTTGCGTCAAATGCAGAACTATGAAGCCATTCAGTGAAAATTAAGCATTAATATAAGGATGTAGAACTTAAGCATAGACAAAGCTGAAACATCTGAACTAATATGGTGGTCCACGAAGCGACCACTGACAGCACAAACGACAAAAGAAATTATGTACATGCACTAAAATGAGGACATTAAAGTCACAAAAACCACCTATACCACCACAATTTGTTTTTCTGCTATATATATATATATATATATATATATATATATATATGTGTGTGTGTGTATGATTCCTGGTCCATGATCTTACAGTTATCGAGTCAACACATGGGGACGGAAAATCTGGGAGATAGCAGAATAATCACAGATGAGAATCGCTCTCTGATGGCAAGTTTATTATGCTTGACATAGAAATAAACATGACAGCTTGGAGCTTTCAAGTTTCTAAGTTTACGTTTAATTCAATTTTTTATTTTTAAGTTTGTGATTCTTTATTGAGAACGGTTTCGTTACAATACACATAGTCTAGTTTTTACTTTCCCTACTACGGATAGTAAGTAGGGAAAGTATTGCATCCACCCAAACACTCTATACCGAGATTTCACCGGAAACACATGTGTTGAGGCCCCACGAATCCAAATAAGGCATTTTTGGAAACATGTCCATGGAACCTACTGGCATGGAACCTTCTGACCAAACCTCCTAAGGTTAGATATGGGGTAGTCAATCTGGAAACTACATTTTGTAGCCGAATAGACCTAGCCTTGGCCACAGTGCTGAAAATGCTGAAAACCTCCTGCGCTCCTACACCCTAATTCTAAAATTGCGACGATACCAGGCTTGATTTTATTATGATCATTAAGTCTATTTAAGTGAATTAAAATTACTCGTTTCAAAATTTAATACAGAATATATTAAAGTTATATTCCTCAATATTTTCGTAATTAATAACATGCAATATACAAAGTAGAACTGGTATAGATCTCTAACTTGAAACCATGAATAAAAGGCATTAAGAGTAGCAAAAAGTGATTCTATTCTTTCGTTTGTCTCCAACAACTTCGCCAAAAATATATAATTTACAATGCAATACTTGACAACACAACATGATCAAAGAACCTACGTACTTTCCGTGACAACCCAGCTGTCGTATGAATGAAGTAAACAACATCAGTATTTACCTTTTACATGTATCTATTCTGATATTTAATCACGAATGACTGAAGCAGCTCTACACTGAACATAATATTATGTAAAGCGAAATAAATGTTCAAGTTGGAACTTAACATGCACTTTACACAGGAAAACCAAATGAAACATTGACAGAATTGTGGCAAATCTTTCTAAAATGCACTTGGCATTACTAATTTGAATATCTTGGGAAAATGGATATTTGGATTACCCAAAAATATTCCGAGGCTCTAACTTCATAACTAATTTTTAGTACTCCTTTTACTGTGGATACTTACCTTTATATACAGCATAAAAACATTCTGGAATCAGTTTGATTTTTCGGTTTGGTTTTGGAATTTTTGAAAATTATTTTTATCAGCATCTTTGCTCATTCAAAATGTCCCACTTGATGTAGTTTTTATCCAGTTAGACCGAAATGTTTCATGTACAATTAAAACTGTCATACAGCTTATGTGTGTTGCGAATTGTTTCTAACATTCATCTTTAAAGCAAAATCCCAACATGAAAAAATACAGAATTGAAATGATAATTTATTTTATGTTGAACTAAAACTGGCAGAAAAGAATTATATGAAATTTCGTACACTGCTTAGATAAATGAAACTGTATTTAATTTTGTTTTAATTTCGTCGTGTGCAAAATTTACAAATGGACAGTAAAATTTGTTTCGAAAATCAATAACTTAACAATTAAAATAGACGTGTAGACAAAATTTAAAAGCTTTAGATTACGTAAGACCACTTAAAATTAAATTTTCAGCCAAACTGAACTGAAAACTTTAGAAAATAAGACTTTCTGTTTTCCCTCCCTTAATAATACTTTTGTGCTTTTATATCTTATACAAAGCAATTCCTTAGTATTCAAAGAAAAAACCGCTTATATGGAGCTTTAATATGGACATGTTTGTTTACATCTTCCAGCCTGTATTCATACTACACTATATACGTCGTGAGACGTCCTCCGAATTAAGTTGTTCCTTGTGATATACAAGTCTTTTGTTGAAACAAAATTACAATAATGTGCGATGCATAAAACGGCCAATAATTATAATTAATGTGAATATGGATTTAAATGAAACAGAAAGTATTTTAATAGCTGTAGAGTCTAGAAGGCAATATGATGTTGCTTCTAACTATAAGGAATATATAGCATAAGTCATGGATTAATGTAGCCCATCCACAGCTGTAAAATCAATAAAGCACCCTGCTGATCATTGTGTGTATCTTGTCTCTTATCCTCAGGAAACACACATAGATCAATGAACCTGGTGTTGAATGAAACAAAATAACAGACGCCTGATTGTATAATTGTGGAAAATATTAAATGTATTATTATTATTATTATTATTATTATTATTATTATTATTATTATTATTATTATTATTGTGAGGTAATGTATTTTGCGAGTAAAAGGCTGGCTAGGACTACCATATGGTAATCATATTATAAGTCATTTTTAAAGTAAAATGTTGCCTTTACCACCTGTACCACAATATACTAATTTTGATCGATCACACTATAATACGCTGGTCCATGTGAAACTGAACTGAACTGTTATCACATCCATAATACTTCAGGGAGTCATTTTGAACTTACTTGGCGGCGCATGCGCTCTTCTATCGTCCATACCTTTTAACACCTTCAAAGCAGCGGTCCACTGTGGCCCATAGATAATTAAAAACGTATATTTAAAATAAAATAAGTTCCGTTCATTGTAATTTTAGTATTGCAATAAATTTAGGTCATTTCCTTTGCTTCAGTACGTGTTGCTTTCTAGTTTCCTGCAAAAACGGCGTGGACTCAACACTGCTGCCATCTGTTGCATTGCTCACAAATACTCTGAAGGATGAAGCTGCCATCCGATCTGTATTTAATTATGCACAATTAACAAGGTAAATTATTTTTGTAAAAACTTAAAGTTTTTTAATTTATAGTGTGGTCGACCAAAAACAGTCGTATGCAACTTGTCTATAATGGTAATTAAGACGCTCCCTACCGCTGGTTTCATAAACATACTCACGTCTTAATTACTACCATTGTATTCTACTATTGTATTACTACCATAATATACTATTACGCAATTCTAGTAAATATTATAAACTTATCATTATGAAGATCAATGCAAATTTTCTCTTTATAACATGCGTTCATAGAGGTCGATTAGAAGCATTGACAAAGTAAATCTACTGAAACAAATGAATCTTTTCGTTGATCCTGACCCAACATTCACAATTATTATAGTTTCTCATTCCGACGATTGAAGTTACCCAAGTTGCCTCTTGCACAAGCCTTTCATTCCTTAATAAATCATTGCAGACTAGAAGTATAAACATGATTTCAGATTGGTGTAAAATATTTTCAGTTTCAACCATTAAGGGGAGTCGTCAAGCCCTAGGTCACTAATGTTAAATTAGCTATCTTAATGGCCCGTTTTCTCAGGACCCACTTGACAAAAAATCTTATATTTTCACATAATATTTATTAATTTCTTCTGAGTAGACTGATTAATTTTGATGTTAAAATACTGATTGGAAAAATAATTATGATTTTTTGTAAACCCTTAAAATTTTCAATAAATTTCTGACATTTTATTTTTCAAAAAATAAATTATTTAGTAACTTCAGCTAAGGCAATTCCGCATGATGATGAATTGTTTGTACTATGTGGTAAAAGTTTTATGTAGGTACAAGTTTTAGTTTAGAGAAAACAGGTCAATTATGTTGAAAAACGTTGTTTTGAGTAATTTCACATTTAAAGTCTTTAAATCTCACTTAATCATAATATTTTTATACATTAATTTATAATAGTAAATATTTGAATATTTTAATGAACTAAACACCAAATTAAGTAGACAATCATATTTTCATAAAATGAAAAAAATAATAAAATTGTATTTTTTGCATTTTTTGTTTGGCAACTTCCATTAAACAACTGCCTTGGAACATCGATCGTGTTCATTTTAAAGTTATTATACTTATAATGTAGGATTGTATAAAAACTTTATGCTTCCCCTGTATAATCGCTGTTATTCAGTCGCGTCCTAATCTAAAAGTTATATATTTGCTAATATATACAACTTTTACTTGTCTCGATAATATACATTTTTCTCAGTAAAATAAAATAATAATTCTAGAAACCAACCATTGTTTGAAAGAATGCAATTACGGCATCACAGAGATGTCTCGTGTTGTGGGAGGATGTGAGTTCAATTATTTCACCTATATTTTTCAATATTCTCCAGTTTGAGCGTTTTAAAGCTGATAGTTCATTAGGCTGATGCATTTTAATTACATCGTTGGGGCTTAAAACCCCGGTAAATATTCAAGGTGATCTCAAATATTCCAGATAGCTTACTTCAAAGAGAACTTGCCAAGTTGCAAATGCTCTTTCTATTTTTCCTTTCCTTCTTCATTTTCTAATTTGCGGTTTTAAAATTGACCTCTACTAATAGAATTCTGATGTATTACATTTATATAACATGATTCGGAGTACCACAGTGGTTTCGTAACCGGCATTCGCACTGAGGGTCCGGGGTTCGATCCCCGGCTCTGGCGTAGGGACTTTAAGTCGGCGCTATCCACGCTTTCACCTCTGACTTGCTCATGAAAGTATCCTCAAGGCTCAACATGATTCGTAGTCCACAGTAAAGCTGTAGGTTCTCTCATTTCACCACTATCCTCATCTACCATCGGAGGCAACGGATTCCGCCGGCTGGGTGCCTCCTCCTCAGAAATGGATCCAGTCTTCGCTTGGCAGAATGAGGGATTCTCCCGAAGTCATAAGTCAATGGGGAGCATTAGAAACAACGACATTCACATGAATTTCCTTACTCACTGTTCTACAGACTATTATTACAAAAGCTCATTATTCTATCTGCTTCATGTTGATCGAGATAAACATTTACAAAAATGGTTTCATTACATATTTCTTTGTAGGTACAGTAAGTTTAAACCTTAGCCAAATCTTTTAAAAGGCTCATTCAAAGAGGTTCAATTGGGTTCAGATTGGTAATCTGGGCAGGCCAGTCCATTTAGGAATGTTATTGTCCACAAATCATTGCCTCACAATGCAGCTTTATGACAGGATACACTGACATGCTGATACAGACAATCATCATCTGCGAACTAGTCTTCCACTATACGTACTGCACAATGGTTTAAATTGCCTTCATATCCTTCCACATTTAGGTCTTTCTTAAGCACAATAAGAAGCCACATTCTAATCATGAGAAACACCCCCATACATAACACCACCTCCTCGTAGTTCACTGAAGGCACCAAACATGATGCCAGGTATCGTTCACTAAGCATTCGCCGAAACCCAAACCCTTCCATCGGATTGTAACAGGGTATATAGCGTGATTCATCACTCCAAATCAGTCGTTTCCAGTCATCCACCGTCCAGTGACGACGCTCTTACACCACCTCAAGCATTGCTTAGCATTGACTACCGAAATGTCTGGCTTATGAGCAGCAGCTCGACGGTGTACCCCATTCCTTTTAACTCCCTGCGCACAGTCATCGTGCTGGTTGGACTGCTGGTAGCGCTATGAATTTCAAGAGTGATTCCTTCCACTGATTATTGCGATTGTTTACAACCACCCTCCGCAATGCTCGTATATCCCTGTCCATCATTAAATGAGGTATGCCTGGTCTTGGTTTAATGTGGTTATTCCTTCACGTTTCCACTTCACAATCACATACCAACAGGCGACTGGGGTAGGTTTAGAAGGGTTGAAGTGTCCCTGATGGATTTGTTACTAGGTAACAACCAAGACTTGTCCTCGTTCGAAGTCACTGAATTCTCTTGACCTACACATTCTGTTGTTACTGTTTATCTACTGAGAACACAATACGCCCAGCATCCTGTTATAGTGGCGGGTCCGACTCTCCTCATATCTAGGGTTCGATTCTGCGTTACCTTTGATGTGTACGTGTTATTTGTCATACAAAAAACTTGAACAATAGTATTCTAATTAAAATCGTTAAAGCCTCTTTTGAGTAAATCAAAAATAACAAATGTGAAGAGTAGTTGGGATGTTTTTCTTGAAAATCTTCATGTCTTATCCCTGGAAGATACTGAACTTATATACGAAGTCTCGTATTAAACTACTTTTCGTTTGTTTTTGCTTTGTTTTTTTTTGTTTGTTATGGTGTTTTTCAACACACACACACACACACACAAAATTTTTCTGAACATGTTTTTTTCGGATTCAAGGAGACTCAAAACATGTATTTCTGATGAAATCTTGCTGTCGAATTTTTAGGTGGAATACAATACTTATTCTATTTACTGTAGATAAGCAGTAGAGAAACTAAAAAAGCACTTGCAGGAAAAAGATGTGATATTTCGAGTATTTGTGGTCGACCTGAAGGTTTGCTGGAAGACTTGAAATAGATAAGAAGGTTTAATGCACTTACGGATGTCTTGCTATGACAGCTCAAGAGGTTAGTGCATTGGCACGGAAAGCTGAAGATCCGCAGTTTGACACCCGGCCAGGTATGAACTTTTCAAGTCTGGCTCAACTTCTAAACTCTAGGTCTTTTGAAATAAATACTCATTAATTGTTGAGCATTTACAAAGAAGTAACTATATCTACATAGCACGGCTTTAATACTTATTTACGTAACTGTATAAGGACGGTAAGACGTATACAACCAAAGCGAAGCTGAGGCCGGAATATTGAAACTAATCGTGAAAAAAAAACTCTTTCCTGCAGTTACGTACAATACTTTGTTTCATACTACGTCGAAATATTTTATATGCTGTTTATATATTATACTGCGTAATGGTACCGCAATTATTGACGAGAAGATATAAATAATTAAATAAGTACATGGTAGGGAAATATATAAATAATTATAATAAATAATTTCCATATATTGAATCAACACATAATGGAAGAAGAAAGGGTTGCAACTTTGTAAGTGAATAAGGAAGTCAGTATCAGTCAGATTACAGGTTCAGAAAAAGTAATTAGTTAAAGTGTAGAGCAGCTAAGGTAATTAACTCTTCCTGCGAACTTAAGTCAACAAGATACCCATTAGCTCAAGGTTCAGGTAGCTAGAATTAAAAATGTAAAGAAATAAGAGATGTGTAAAACCGCAAGCCGGTTAGGAAAAATGAGAGAGAAAGAGTTCTTTGAATTTGATAGTCAAAGAGTAAACGTTTTGTTTCAGATGCGTAAGATTTGGCAAAGTATAATGTAGAAACTTTGGTGGGGTAGTCATAAATTAGACGTAAGTTAATAAGAGAGCTTATATTGCTAAAATTAGCGTCTGTCTTTTTCTTTTTGTACAGCCTTAGGGGCTTGCGGTGATCGGCAGTTCATAGCGCCTAAGGACATGCTGGGTTATCATTTCTTAGCGGTAGCCGAAAGTGGTTTTGCCAGCAAGCATTTTAGCGACTCGCGGCAACTTAACGTCTCTAGCATATTTTATTGCGAAAACAGTCTTTTGAACCCGTTAAATTGATATTGCAGGAGTTGGCAGTTATAACAATGCAATTGTTATAGCTTCGAGAGCTACACTAATAATCAATTTCATTCTTTATCTTCAAACGGTCGACAACTCGCTTCAAGAGCTCAAGTAGTAGATCACATTAAATTTCTCAGTCAATTAAAACTGCTGTTATTCTTTCACACTACGCCCACGCTTACTCTGAGAGAAAATTCTCATGGTCAACCATGTAGCAGCCGGCAGCAAAATCAACAACTGATATTGGAGACGCATTTAAAGGTGACACCGAGTTCGGCTTCAGTATTATATTGGACATGAACGCAGTCAATGTATTTAATTTGACTATTGGTTTGGAGACGGAAAAAAAACATGAAATTCCGGATAGTGTGAAATCAACTAATAAGCAAAATAGTGAGACAGAAGAGAATTAAATTATTTCGGTTTACTCTAAGCTTATAAAAGTCACCCAAACCTTAAATTCAAGTTTTTCGTAACTACCTCTTAAACCATATTACGAGTATTCACTTTTTGACATCAGAGAACAGGTATGATTCCATTCCCCTTCCACAGAGTTATTTTGTGAGAGAAATTCTGAAATTTCATTTCCATCCCATGCACAAGTTATATCCCCTGTTGAATGAAAAGAAAACTAATTTCCAGACACAATTCAATTTGCAAGTTTTCGCGTTTATGATCTTTAAAATAGATATCAAAAGTTTAATTAAGAAGGCTACGGCCAGCCCAAATTTCGCATAAATGGCACGGTAGGTATGGATGTACAAAGGAGAGCGCGTGGCTTTCAGATTTAGAAAATGGAAGATGACGTCAAGCGTGACAATAGTTTCCAGGAATGTGCATGTACCACGTTTGAATTTCCTTTCAGCAGACTCACGCCATCGATCTGAATGCAATGCCGCAAGTAGAGTTATCTCACTTACGTATTTGTCGAACACAGAGCAAGGCATTCTAAAACAAACCGTTTTCATTCTAACTTGTTAATTCTGACTTTCTGTACCACTTAAGTAAGTATAGGAAGTATTCTATTCCACACAAACTTTCGATGTAAGGATTTCACGGGATATCCTGCATGTTTCGATGCCTCAGAACTACAACTAAAAAAAAAAACACTTTTAGAAAAGATTTCGTGTTTGTGTGTGTGAACAGAATAATTCAAAAATGAAAAGTCCGATAAATAACAAAGTTTGTGTATAAGTTCACTATCTTGCAAAGATGCGAAACGAAATTTTCAGGAAAATATCGCCACCCCAAAATACCCTTAACATGTTTCCGATATTTTTTATTAAAATGCCGTACGTCTAACATATTTACAAGACAAATAAAGTGTAGGTATATGTGAAGTCCTCTTCATTCTGAATGACCTTTGTATAATTGTTAAACTGTAAGAGATAGATAAATCTTACAACAACAAAAAAAACGTGGTAGAGAAAGTAAAACTGTAGATTTCGTTAAAGAACACAATTTATGTAAAATAAAATGTTTTGCAGAGTTGAGAATTCCCCTCCTTATTACTGGTTTGAGTTTTCATATACATATATTCGCATGACTTTCTCTACGCTCTATCGCTAATTAGTGGGTAAACACACCATTCCTACGAAACCTTATTTTTCTATCTACTACATTTTAATCCAAATAAACCTTTGCAAAAATAGCTACATTGCACATTTCGTTATAGATACAAAGAGAACAGCGATAGTCGAATGTTTAAGAACTGAACACTATATCCTGGCCTTAAAATTGCATATTGTTTCCATGCAATCGCGGGAAACAACTGAAAATCTATGGGACTGTCAAGTATTGAACAATCTGAACCATTAATAACGGATATTTCACAAATGGCTGTTGTCAGATAAAAGTTATTTGAAATAAAGTGTGCGTTTAAACAGATCTACATTTTTGTGTAGTATGTTTTCGTTTATTGCTTAGGGTTTACTGCAAGATCATACAAAATTCCTTTCTAATGAAGAGGATTCACAGTTTGTTCCCAGAAAATTCAATATGTATATTTTATTTGTCATGTAAATATTTTTGATATATGGTATTTTAATCAAAATCGTCAGAAAACATCAATTTTGGAAAAAATATTCCATGTAAAGGGTAGTTGTGGTTGGCAGAATTTGCTTGAAAATCTTTGTGCCGCATCCTTTGAAGATACTGAACTTAAATTCCAAGTTTGGTACTTATCCGACTTTTCGTTTTTGAGTTATGCTGTTCACAAACACCTACACGCAGACAGACACATACACGAGCCTTTTTCTAAAAATTATATGTGATAAATTCACATGACTTTCTCTGCTCTCTATCGTTTATTAGTGGGTACACAAATTATTCTTACTTAAGCTCATTTTTCTATATACTACATTGTAATCCAAATAAACCTTTGCAGAAATGGCTACATTACACATTTCGTTATAGATACAAAGGGAACAGCGACAGTCAAATGTTTAAGAACTGGACGCTATATGCTGGCCTCAAAATTCCCATACTGTTTCGCGAGAAACAGCTGAAGAGATGTTAAGAAAATGACCAAGAAATGAACATTTCGAACCTTTAATGACCAATATATCAGAAACGGATTATGCTACAAAAACTTATTTTAAATAAATTCTGGTTTTAATGAGATCTACATTGTTTGTGTAGTGTGTTTTCGTCTATCCCTTAACGCATACCAGTTATACAAGATTATACAAAAATTCCCTCCGAATGAAGAGGACTTCACAGGTTCTTTCTAGAAAATTCAACATATACATTTTATTTGTCATGTAAATATCATTAATATATGGTGTTTTAATCAAAATCGTTAGAGCCATTTTTTAGGAAATCAAAAATATCGAAAAATGTTTCATGTAGAGGGGAGGTGCTTTTTTGCTGAAAATCTTCGTGTCGCATCTTTGGAAGATATGTAACCTAAATACCAAGTTTGGTATTTATCCGACTTTTCGTTTGTTAATTATGCTGTTCACATGCACATGAACATGTTTCCAAAAATGCTTTTTTTGGATTCAGAGCGCCTCAAAACATGTATTTCCGGTGAAATCTCGGTATCGAACTTTTGGGTGAAATGCAACACCTTCTCTTCCTACCCTGTACGTGCTAGAGAAAGTAAAACTGTAGATTTCGTTAAAGCACACAATTTATGTAAAATAAAATGTTTTGCAGAGTTCAGTATTCCCCTCCTTATTACTGGTTTGAGTTTTCATATACTTATACTTTCCTCAATTAGAAAGTCTCTTTTTTTGACTTCTCTACTACATACCTAGTAAGTAGAGTATTGAATTCCACCACGGGAATGCGTGTTTTGAGGCCACTTGAATCCAAAACAAAGCATTTTTACTTTACCTATTACGCACTTATAATAATTAGGGGAAGTGTTGCATTCTACACATATATTCGATACAGAGATTTCCTATTCTGCTGTTTCACGATGTCTAATGACTACTGAGGTCGCGGATAATGAGTAACATGCAGTAGGTGGCAGCACAATGCACCTAAGATAAAAAATGTATATTTGTGGGGATGTCCGGATACTTTATATCACATAGTGTATTTGTATTGTAGGTATGTATCAATGTACCTGATTGGTGCTACTATCCGATAACATACAATAACAGTTTATGATACACACACATATATATATATATATATGTGTGTGTGTGTGTTTACAGACTTCCATTGTCTTAATTATAAATCCAAGGTTCGTTACATGCTTACGTGGATATTACTGCATTTCTCGTAATTTTATTGCTGGTTATATAGCTAACAATGGGTTTTCCCTATCATATTATATTTTATATGTTATAACATTATATATACTTGTGCTCTATCATGTGTACATTATGAATATATGTGTTTTAACACCCTCTTAATTATTATATGTACAATATTAGCAAAAGTAAAAAAAAAACAAAAAAAAATACATAACACGTAAAGCTTAGAACAACAATATTAAAGAAAGAAATGATTAATGTGTTGATGCTGAGAAGCTGTGAATTAGATATCTTAATACATTAATGAGTTATTGTATTAGTTTGTCCATGGCTAGTACTGTATGTTGCTTCACCTTGTTGACAAAAGTTAAGCTTTTAAACACATTTATTGGAGTCATTGCTAAAGGTTCAGAAAATAGCGTGAATATCAAACAATAAATTCTTACAAATTAATTATATAATTCCGTCAGTAGCACAACAAACATTCTTAAGATCACTTTTATGAAGCACTGGCTTAACGTTATTGGAAATGGACCTTTATTGGCTGTTTTAATAATACTGTCCACTAAAATTTCTTAATGATTTAAAGGTTTAGAAAACACATTTTTCTCTCTTTCCTTCTTTGATATAGATCGAACACATAAAATAACAAAGAATATCTGATGCGATACATTCACACGACATTCTCTACCCTCTATTGTTAAGGCAAGCAGATACAAACTATTCTTACTAAAGCTTATTTTACTGCTTACTTCATTTTAATCGACCTAAACCTTTGCAGAAATAGTTGCATTACACATTTCGTTATATAGGTAGCTGCAATGGTACAGCGATAGTCAAATGTTTACGACCTGGACGCTATATGCTAGCCTTAAAATTCCGTACTGTTTCCATGTAAGCGCGAGAAACAAGTGAGTGTCGACAGGACTTTAAAGGAATGACAATGTATTGGAACAAATTGAATTATTAAAAAGTTATGGAAACCCGTATTCCACTAAATTGTTTTTAAATAAATTGTGTGTTTTAAAGAGATCTATACTTTTGTATAGTGCGTTTTCATGTAATGCTTTATAACTTTACCTGCTCTACAAGATTATACAAACTTCATTCCGTACGAACAGGTCTTTCCAGAAAATTCTAGATATGTTTTATTTTTCATGTAAAATCTTTAGTATATGGTATTTTAATCAAAATCGTTAGAGCCATTTTTAAGAAAATATAAAGTTCGAAAAACGTTCCATGTAGGAGGTAGTTGGGATGGAGGGATTTTCATGAAAATCTTCGTGGCGAATGTTTGGAAGATACTAAGCTTAAATACCAAGTTTATCCGATTTTTCGTTTTGAATGATCTATTCATAGACACACATGCGCCGCGCGCAGACTTTTTACTAAAGTTTTATGAGGGGTTTCCAGAGGCCCAAAACATATTTCCGGTGAAATCTCAACATCAATTTTTATGTACAATACAACACTTTCTCTACTTACTATATGCAGTATGGAAAGCAATAAAGATGCATATATTTAAAATTAAAACTTCAATTTCTTCAATATAGAAACTGCATATCCTTCAAGTGATTGTGATTGATTTACTCAGAAATTTTGTTGACATACCCCTCTACTACTCGGAGCTGACCTCCTAAAAGTTCATTAAATCCTTGGGCCCTTCATCCCAAACTCTCATTTGAAATTCGTTTGCCCAAGTTCAATAGGATTACGGCTTGGACTTGGAGGACGCCTTTCCATAACTATGAACCTTCTGTGCTCTTACTTCATCAAGCAGTCGCAGCACAATCAGGTTCATTATTTTACTTAGTTGTAAAGTTTTCCAGAATTCCCTACTCTGCACTCACTCTGGATACTCTTCCTTTGTTATTACGTTAGTCACTTTCACATCATTATCTGAAATATCAATTGGAGGGTTTCCTCTCTTCCTCATTTTTATGCCACGTAATATCTTTAGTACTTTACTTCATTACGTATCTTAACCAAAGAATATGAAGCAGATGTCTCTATATTTTGATTTATTTTGTAACATACTAATAAATTCATATATGACTCTTTTAAAGAGTATCGCATTTTAAAATTATTTAACAGTGCTTTTAAAAACCTATCGTAGGGAGATGCATAGAGATTACATAGATCCAAACTAGGAAATAGTTCTAATTAAAATATTCTGAGATATTATATTGAGTCCGTCATCCTCACCTATGTATGTGAGGATGCGTTGCACATTGTTCAACTATTCGTCTCATTCGTATCATGAACTCTTTAAAACCCAACCGACTGCTCTCGGAAGTGATTTTTAATTTCTTACCTAGTAGGTAGAGATGGTATTGCACTCTACCCAAAAATTTAATACAGAGATTTCACCAAGTTTTGAGGACCCCTGAATAAAAATATGTTTTTGGAAAAGGATCAGCGCGCGCGCGTCTATGTGTGTGTGAACAGCATAACTTAAAATCGAAAAGTGGATAAACACCAAACTTGATATTTAGCTTCAGTGCCTTCTAAAGATGCAATACGATGATTTTAAGAAAGTTCTCTTGTCCCAAACTACCCTTTACGTGAAAGATGTTTCGAAATTTTTTGATTTTCTGAAAAATGGCTCTAACGATTTTGATTAAAATACTTATAGTGATGATATTTAGATGAAAAATAAAATGTTTAGCTTGAATTTTCTGGGGATTAGCCTTTGAAGTCCCCTTCATTCGGAAGGAATTATGTAGACGAAAACCTATTATACAAGAAATGTAGATCACTTTAAAACACACAGTTTGTTTGTAATGGCTTTTTGTGGCATAAGCCATTTCTGAAATATCCGTTATTAATGGTTTGAATTGTTCATTACTTCGTCATTCTTTAAAGTCCTTTCAACATTCAGTTGTTTCTCGTGAATGGAAGCAGTGTAGAATTTGAGACGGCATATAGGGTCCAGTTCTTAAACATTTGACTATCGCTGTTCCCTTTTTATCCTAACGAGTTGCGTAATGTAGCTATTTCTGCAAAGGTTTATCTGTATTAAAATGAAGTAGATAGAAAAATAAAGTTTTGTAGCAATAATATCTATACTCACTAATAAATGATAGAGGGTAGGGAAAGTAATGTAAATGTAACACATCATATTGTTTTATTGTGCACATGTTCCCGTAACCTTTGTAGGTACCTACCTATAATGCGGATGTGGCACATATTAAAATATACCCATAATTAGAAACCGAAAGGATTCGAGTCAGGTGAAAGGCAGCTGGCAGCATATTTTTGTGCTTTTAAACAAAAGAAATATTATTGTTCTCCTGTATATGTTTATGGGAACCATTCCTTGTTTTGTCCAAAGCAGTCTTGAGAGAAAATTATTATAATTTTACAAAAGCATCTTATATTTAAGTGGAATTTATTTATTCACACTGTGAATGAAGACTAAGATTGAAAAGTTGAAATAGATTTGAAAATTTCAATGTCCTGCCCTGGCCTGACACGTATCACTGAATCTTCGGCTCTCCGACTCTCTACAAGAGCTATCTTGCTGAGGAACTGGAAGATACATTAAATTTCTGTCATCTGATTCATGCTTCCCGGAGAAATTTCAAGATTATGAAAGCGTGGAACATTTTAGAAGCATCTTACGTGGCGTTTAAGATCGTACAAATTTAAGCTCTCTTTTCTCTGTTGTACTTCCTTCAGGTTCGACTGCTCTTCGCCTCTGCATATGTCAAGTAACTCCTGCCCATCAAGCACCTATCATCTTTAACTTCTGTAAAACATCTCCTTTGCACAATTTATTTTTCACTCTAATAAGGTTAATCCATCCTTATGAACGTTTATTCTCTGCATTTATTACTTTTCCTCCACTTTCCTCTTTGCCTACATGTCTTAAATGCTGAGAACATACAGTGCTGCAAAAGCCCGCTTATAAAAGGTTATGACTGCCCTGTTGAAGAGAAAAATCGAAAACGTTGACCGATAAAGTTAGCCTTTGCTCAGTCATATATTGTTTAATGTTCGGATATCGAATGAGTCCTATCTGCTCTCCGTTCTGGCTAGACGAACCGCATCCAATGTCGCTCGCACAACTCTGTCTGTTGTTATTACAAATTCTACTTTTTAATGAAGATCTTTATCATTATGTTAACTACAACAAAATGAAAGGAAGTTTGCAGTTAGATGTAGTGCAAATATGACTTTCTTTAGACATTAAGCGCCGAATTCCCTTCAATAACTACCATTGGGAGAGCAGTGTGATACTGCATATACAAAATATAAAACTATCTGATCACGTTTTAATAATTAAACCATTAACATATACAAAAGGTTCATTGGTAGTTTAGGCTTCCATTAGATAGAAGCTGCAGTTGGAATTCTTATTGCTTATGGTCTCTCAAGTTGAACTCCGGGTTGGTGCGAATTTTCACAAACCGAAAGTATGGCTGCAAAAAGGAAATGAAGTCTAGGTCAAACACACACACAGAGTTAGAGAGAGAGGGAGAGAGAGGGGGGGCTTAAAGCTGGTTACTTTCAATGGACATTAATAAATAATTATAGTAACAACTTCAAATTTATCTATATGGCATATGTGAACGACGAATTCGAACAACGCCTAAATATATACGACATTACCTTAGAGATTAAAACCAAAATAAATACCATAAAAATCTGCGATTCTTATTTAAACAACAATTACAGGAAACAAACATTTCCGCTGAGTTTAATTATAAAATAATGGAGACATAATTATTAATCCAAATGTAAGACATTACGGACGAAGACCCAATCTTTGAAACTATGGTTTTCTGTGGCGACGATATTCCGCTAAGCTCCGTGACAAGTCGACCACGTACTCTCCCTTCCAATTATGCCGTCACCGTAGCTTTGGGAGGCATTCTACTGGCCTTCAAGGTAAAATATGTTTGCCTTTTTGCGTATACAGTGACGTCTTGTTTTACGTACACAATTCCAAGTTATTCACTTATGAATAGGCAACTTTATGAATGGCATGAACTTTAGGCAACAGCTTTACTCGTGTTCACTTATAATAACCGTGTTTAAATGTATAAGTAAATAAAACCCTGTTTTGCACCATATCTCGATAAAAGTAAATATGTTTAATGGCAACATAATGTAAAACTGAAATACATTATAAGGGTCTTTTACTTTCACATTTACTAGACATTATTGGAATAATCTGTCCAATCTAAGTACAGAAATTGTAGTTTTACTATCTAAAAGGATACATTTACTAGACATTATTTTAATAATCTGTTCTATCTCTTTTCTTGTCCATTACTGATTTAGCCGCCTATGTACTGAAATACTTACATATATGCTGTAATAACTCTGGTTCTAAAGGCATATGTTCCCACATTTCATGACGTTCACAGAGGGCTATATGTGATTCAGTGCCTAGGCGGTTAAATCAGGTATTGGACAAGAATGGAAATCGGACAGATTATTAAACTAATGTCTAGTAAATGTGTCCCCTTTGAGAGCAAAAAGTATAATGTATTTCAGTTTTACATTATGTTGCTATTAAAACTTTTTTCGTGGAGATATTGTGCACAACAGGGTTTTATTTGGTTATATACTTAAACATGATTATTATAAGCTATGGTGAGTAAAGCTATTACTTAAATTTATATATTCATATGTGAATAATCTAGAATTGTGCACGTAAAAGAGGACACCACTGCAGGTGCAAAAAGGTAAATAGATACACACACCTCCTCCTAGTTATACATATTCCACCAGTGGCCCTAGAATGCCTCCCAAAGCAGCGGTGACGACATAAATGGAAGCGAGTGTAAATGAATCAGATGAGAGAGTGTCGATGTGCCTTCGGGTATCTCGTCACCGTAGCTCACGGTAGTGTGTCGGCATGGAAAGTCGAACCCAGTCATGGTAAAAGATTTTTCAAACGTGATTCAATTTCCTACCTAAATTTACACAGGGACTGGGCGACGGAGGAAAGACATGTGTGGATAAGTGTAAGCCCTGAAATCAGCATTCTTTATGCATTATTAAACCGCTGGGTTCGATTATTGCATGTACAAACAGCACCAAAGAAAATCTTCGCCGGATATTGTATCGTTTTTTGGGGGCCTTTTGAGGCGTGTCCTTTACCTTACCTATCGCAGAGCTGGAGGCTTGATAACACAGCAATAAGGGGGAAAAGAGGGGAGGTTGATGCCTTTGCGTTTTCTGGTGTTATGGAAACCAAAACATTTTTGTTGTCTCAGAACCAGTCATGCCGTATACTAGTGAAATTACTCGTGGACATATCGTGGGTATGTGGGAGGCTGGTCGCACTGTTACAGCAATTGCAACGGCAGTGCATAAAAGTGTTTTTATAGTAAATTACTGGATAAAAATATTCCAGGAAAGTAAAGAAGACGGTCTACATACTCGTCAGAAAGTGGGCACATCCGCAGATGATGATATTGTTTACTAAATACAAATTACTCTTTTGTTATAATTATTGGCTGATCATGTTTAGAAACTAGAGATAAATGTGTATATGTATATGGTTTACGGAATATTGCATACATATTGTAGCAATAACATTGGATAATATTTTTGTCTATAATCCTGTTGTATTCCTATAATGAGCAATATGTTAGTAAAGTATATTAACCAATTGTAGTTTGAATTAGAGGGCAAACATACAGATTTATTTGTTTATTATTTAGTTATGCTTGCTTCTATGCAGCAACAAGCATTGATACCACTGTGAGAACACAGTTCTGTTTATTTTTGTTATGAAGCGCTGCCTTGCTATGTATTTAATGAATACCATTCAAGCTTTAATTTGAAAATCTTCTGACACTGCACATTCTACATTTCGCTAACCTGGCACTCATCAAGTTTTCCCCTTAGCTTTTAACCCCTTCAAAGGCGTGCAATATAAGATATGGTTACCAATGACGATAAGAGGTCTGTATGACAAACTGAAGACACTCACTCTACCTCTTTCTCTTTTAGCCAATACTATCAAGAGTGTAAACATATTATATTTCGATTCTGCGCCATTTTGTAACCTTTGTTGTGGTTATTGGTGTAACTATTTAGCAGAAGGACTGGCGCATCCTGGCACCGTGGCCTAAAGCAACCAAAGAAATGATCATGGCTTCGCAAGGCCACGTACAACGATAAATAATGTGACACAGACGGCAGGTGCAGTGAGATTTTCTTTGGCGCTCTTTGTACCTACACTCAGCTACACTTAACCTCATGTGCAAACTAGTCAGCTGAGCTAACCAAGCAGGATCCCGGGTCTGTTGGAAAACCCTGAACATAGTTCGTGGCTTTCCCAGGTCCGTAGGAATGCTGGTTTCGCTTATAATAACCAGAGTTTTCCTTTCCTTCATTTCCTCTATTTCGTTCCCTTCCAAGTGAAGGGATAGGTATGGTGTACGGTGCATGCGGTAGATGTGCTTTTAAGATAGAACTGTTTATTCCCTGGTGAGTCCTTCTTACCGAAGGCAGTCGAGGATGTTCAGTGTGGAAGCGTTAGGTACCCCGTCTGCCACTCCTGCTCTCTCGCCTAACCAATTTCCTCCTGGAGGTTTACTGCAACCAATAGCCCTAATCTTGACCGCACTGTTAAAATCCTTCTTTTTCTAAACAGCTGAGCTATACTAGCTTTATGTCTTATTTTGTAGTAATTTACTCAGACTATAGAAGCGTAGCGAGGTGGCACCGCGGTAACGTGTGCAACTCGCATTCGAGAGGTCCCAGGGTCGATCCTTGGAGACCGCCCGCTCTGACACGTGGGTTTTTCGTAGTTTTCCCGACCAGCTGGGATGGCTTCTCTTCTACCATGAATTTCCTGTACCCCACTTTCTATTCCCATCATCTCCTCCACTGTCATCTGTTTCAGGATTGTAGGACCAGGCGACGCGTTCGGCGGGTTGCGGCTGGGCAGTGAATGTAAGCCACCTGGCGTCGTTGTGGGTGGCCAGTTAGGACCCGCCTCCGAGTGGGCCCCACCAGGGAGACGGAGGCTTGTGGGTGGATCTGGGCGTCGTAAGATGCGCTGGAACAGAAATGTTAGGGCCCCCCATGCTTGCGCTCGTTTTCATCTGGACCTGGTCACTCTTCAGGTCTCTCCCCCATTCCCTCCCTCCCAGGGGTAGAAGCAAAAGGGCCATTGCGGCCTACTTGCGATACTCTATTCCCGTACCTTTTCCTTTACCAGACTATAGAGCTCTATTTTACACTGTATATACCATCGCACTATCTTTCTAATTCAAAACAGAAAGGAACAGAATAGTGTCCTTATGGAGACGGACGGTGAGGCTCTTGACATTTTACTTCTAGGTTAACAAATTTTATCGCGATACGAACGTGATAGAGCATTCGGTCACTGTATTTGCCATACACAGGAGAAAGGCCTCAGAGAAGTAACAAATAAGGCACCTGACTTCTCGTCCGGGAAATCAATCAACTGCAGACATCCTTTGTTTTCTTCAACGTAGGGCTTGCTTTGTAAACAAGCGCAAGCCATTGTCTTGCCTAAGATAAACGAGGAGCACGTGTGTCGCCCTGCTCTACTTCCCTGCTAGCGTATTCTCCGCCTTTGTCTCACTGTCACTCTCAAAGCGAGTAAAAGGTGTTTATCGTTATTCCTCTGCACTTCCAAGGAATGTTTAGATTGGGTCAGTCACCATGTTTGTCTCACTTGAGGACATCCACACTCTACTCAATTCAGCAGTTGTGGAAGGATGCTACATCTAACTTTGCTAATAATGAGGAATACATCTTCAGCAACGTGTGCAATTAAAAGTACTAGTCCTCGTGCTATTCACTGTTAAATGCTACACACCGAAGTATTCCTTATCAAAATGTGCCTAAAAAGGAACAGAAAATAATTCGGAAAAGTAAACGAACCCTGCAGTTCTATTTCCTACTTCCTATTCATTAAAACAATCTGATGGGTTACATACATATGCCCTTCTCTACCCTCTAACGTTTATTAGTGCGTATACAAATTATTATTACGGAAGTTTATTTTTCTATTTACTTCATTTTAATTGAGATAAACCTTTCCGGAAATACTGCATTACACATTTCGTTACAGATGCAAAGGGAATGGCGGTAGTCATACATTCTAGAACTGGACGCTATATGCCAGCTTTAAAATTGCATACTCTTTCCATGACGTTGCGTGAAATAATTGAAAATCGGCAGGACTTCAAAACAATAGCCTACGTATTGATCAATTCGAACCATTACTAGCGATACTTCGGAAATGGTAGATGCCACAAAGAAGTTATTTGAAATGAATTGTGTTTTTAAAGGGATCCACATTTCTTGTGTAGTACGTTTTCGTCTATCGTTTAATGTTTACCAGTTACACAAATTGTAAAAAGAATCCTTTGAATGAAGAGATCTTCAAAGCCTAGTAAATTCCAGACATGCATTTTATTTGTCATGTTATATATGGTATTTTAATCAAAATCGTTAGAGCCATTATTTTACAAAATCAAAAACTTCGAAAAATCCTTCATATAAAGGGTAGTTTAGGATGGAGAATTTCCTTTTAAATCTTCGTGTCAAATCCTTATAAGATACTGAACTTAAAATACCAATTTGGTACTTATCTGACTATTCGTTTTTTTAGTAAAGCTGTTCACAGACACATATAGACCATTTTTCTAGAAGTGCTTTTTATACAGGTACCTTAAAACGTGTATTTTGGGTGGAATGAATTGTCTTCTTTACCTACTATGTACGTAGTAGAGAAAGCAAAAATGATTTTTTTTTAGCCAGGAGGCCTCAAAACATGTATTTCCGGTGAAATCTCGGTATCGAATTTTAGGGTAGAATGTAATACTTCCTCTACCTACTTACCACATACGTGGTAGAGAAAGTAAAAAGCCAAAAGCCTCATGTGATCACTCACACGACTTTCTCCACCCATCACAGGTGTTCGTTATTAGCACAGTATTCATATAAAAAGTGAATTCTTCTATTCAGGTTAATCCGTTTAGGTTGTTTTACCTTGCCTCTGCTTAACTATTGTAAATACCTCACAATGTACTGCATTAAACAAAAGCTGAGACAGAACTGAACAGAAGTAGAAGCCTGGTGTTGGACGGCACTGAAAACACGCTCTACTGCAGCAGTGAAAGGCTATATTTTGTTTGGAAACAATCATATTTGCGTAAACAGATACAAAGCTGACTGAGTTACTTCACAACGAAAACAATGAAATTAATCGGTAATGCGCCACCGGGAACCTGGGTTCCTTGTATGGGTTGGCGCACGAAAAACCGGCCCACCACGAGCAGATGCAATTAACAAATAATAGATAATAAATAAATAAAAGATAAGCGAAAAACAAAGGTCTGTATTTACTGAAACGATCTTTTCTTTTACATTAGCTGCTGACAATGATCTCCTTGTGCTTCAGTGCGCCCTAACAGTGCACCTAATATGCTTTGCACAACTCTGCTGCATCAGTTCTCAAGTTGTCATTACGAATATTTGTCCTTCAGGTCTTCTAATGTCCTCGGTTTAAGTTTGCGTACACTTTTCCTTTTAGACTGCCCTACGTATAAAAGTTACAAGTGGTTAGGTCTAGCGAACGCGGTGGCCACAATTCTTTGCTGACAGTCCTTTCTCCTGTGAATCTTTCATGAATTTTCGTGATTAACTCGCGTGTGAAGTGTGGCAAGTCGCCCTATTCTGTTAAAAGATACCGTCATGGGGCGTCAACTATGCGTATAATTCCTCAACGATTCGCATATACACATTATGTTTAGTTGTTTAAAAAATATGGTACTCAATCCGACTTGCTGACACATCACACCACACTCGGACTTTTTTTTATCGTAAAGAGGTTCCTCATGGAATATACAGGGATTGTTTGCTGACCAGTATCTGGTGTTCTGGGAGTTTACATGGTCTGTCAGATGGAACCAGCTTCATCACTCGTGAAATACAGCAGCGGATCCAACGTTCCACTTCCAATTGTTTGACATAACCATGTGCAGTAACTCACACATTTTACCTTGTCTTCCTTCTTCAGTTCTTGGACACATGTCCCTATATAACGTGTCGCAAAACATTCACTTGTTGCGACAATTTACGGGTTGACTCAGAAACCTTCGTGCTCGAATATCCACGACCACAGCAGGTGTACGAACGGACGGGGCTTGATTCATTTTAGCGATTGCAAGTGACTCTATAATACGCCACTTTTTCACTAAATCTATTTACTGCTCTTTGCTGGTACGTAAATGCCAAAAAACTTGTTTGCAAAAATGTACCGCGTTTCCTTGAATGCACTGATAGACATGTACCCCTCCACTACTGCGATTCTTTCTTGAAGAGAATTAAGGTGACCATACTTTTGAAACAAGAAAACGGGTCATTTTAAATTTTTCTCAAAGAAAAAAAGGACAAAAGAGAATGCGGTAAAATTGTTTCGTTTATAAATACCAAGGTTTCGAAACTAATAATAAATAAATAAATAAACTTACATATGTAATAGCTCTGAATTCACTCCAACCAAACAATCCTGTAGAATTGTTAATGCAGGAGTCATTCATCATACATTGGATAAGTTTAGAAGTACAGTCCATTGATCTGAACGATTGGTTGTAGTGGACAGTATGGTAAGCAAATGCTCCTTCCACAGCTGCTAATTTCATGTCTTTATCACCAACACTTTCACTTATTAAAAAACTGGTTAATAGGGTGCTAGAAGAAGCATTTGCCCGCACCATTGTTTGATGATTTTCACTGTTTATATGTTGTGATATATCTGATCGCCCCCACGGCTTCTACTGAAGGTAGTTGCATACTTATTGCATCGAACATCTCAGTCAAACTTTTTTTTAATGTATGGATATTCCTTTTATATGTAGGTCACTTCCTTTTCGGCGGTGGCATATTATTAATTTCAAATTTTTTAGTACTCGCAGTTTACAAACGTTCACTGTATTTTATTATTTCACAAATGCAGAACACAGTATTGTCTTCTACCAAATTCAAATTAATGGATTTCTTTTGAATCAAGCATATGCGTTTAAAGTTTTCGTTTTTGTTGCCGGCATTCAAACCCGAGTGATTATGATTTGTTTGTTGATAGCGCAGACAGGCACAGTTCTGTTATCCACAACTGTACTTTTCCAAGCTGTCTCTACATGGTTTCAGGTGTAAATGTATTATAGACCCATAATATAAACAGCGCTTTGCTTTGTCAGTGATTTCTACTGACGTTTATCAGTTGTTAGTATCTTTAAATTTTTCATCAAACTTATGGAAAACAGGACATTTTGAACATTTGAGAACTATAGTTAACGCCCCTTAAGTCATTGCCACAAAAGGGGACATTTTGGGGTCCCTTAAAAAAAGACGAGACAGAGACTCAATATAAAAAAATCTTATGTGTTACACTCACATGACTACAAACTACTCTTGTACAAACTATTTTTACAACGCTTATTCTCCATATGCCCCAAGTTAATCGAGATGCCGAGATGTTAATTTTATTGCTAATTTTCTTGTAGATGCAAGGGGAATTGGTAGGCTTTAAGCGATAGTCAAATATTTTTAGAGGTGGTTGCTATGTGGAGTATTCCGTTCTCTTTGCATTACCAGGACCTAAAAAAAATTAATAACGAATTTCCATTTGAGAAAAACTATAAGTATTGGAAAATTTAAGGAAATAACAAGCAATATCTCAAAAATGGTTCACTCAACAACAAAAATATATATGACATAAATTGTGTATTTGAATGGGATCTACATTTTTGTGCAGTAAACGTTTGTCTATCTCTTATGGTTTACCAGTTATGCAAACGTCGTTCACAATGAAGAATACTTTTGGAGACATTCCCCGAAAATTCAAGATATACATTTTATTTGTCATGAAAATATCTTAAATATATGATATTTTAATCAAAATTATTAGAGCCATTTTTGAGAAAATTAAAATTTTCGAAAAATGTTCCATGTAAAGGGTAATCTGGGGTGGGGCGATTTTCTTGAAAACCCTCATGTCGCATCTCTGAAAGATACTGAACCTAAATACCAAGTTTGGCGTTTATCCGACTGTTCGTTTCTGAGTTATGCTGTTCACAGACACACAGACACACACACGGACATGTTTCCAAAAATGCTTTTTTTGGATATAGGGGGTCTCAAAACATGTATTTCCGGTTAAATCTGGGTATGGAATTTTTGGGTGGAATGCAATACTTGCCCTACTTACTATACGTAGTAGAGAAAGTAAAAAAAGGACTGTCCCGGCTAATACGAGACGTCTGGTCGTCTTAAGAGAATACATCTCGCTGACATATTTACTTCACACGTCTGAACCAAGTCTTCACAATACAGTACAAAACATAGTCGCAACAGCTTTGCAACAATAATCATGTGATAATTGGCGGGCGACTGCGTGATTCCTATTCCCTTCCCATTTCTGTCTATCCTCTCCAGATTTCAAGCGTCACCATCAAATTCTCCTGTCTCGCCTACGTCTCGGACATACTGTTCTTACCCATTCCTACCTTCTGTCCAGTTATCTTCCGCCCATGTGGAGCTATTGTCATTCTCTACTTACAGTTACATTCTCACCAGCTGCCGTTTCTACAGTGATGCACTATACTGCATTCAACCTCAGGTTGATCCGCGCCAAAACAAACGCACGTGACCAGTGTACCGTAGTACAGCACTGCAGCAATGCGTTCAGCAAAGTAGTCCCATGCTAATAATCCAAATTTTAGAACTAACTTATCCTTAAATGGTATGATATTCTACATAAATTCTTATGGGTTTAATTACGCTATTTTGTACTACAAAACAGAGTTTAAAGTCCCAACATGCAATTCATACAAATATCTGGACATCCGGGTATGCGCAGAATATTTTTTACAGCCAGAAACCAGCAGTGTCTGTTTAGTATCATAGCAGACTGTGATTTGCTGTTGCGTTTTCGTCGACTTACATAAAGCGTAAGCGGGCAAACCATTGACTAGTAGTGAAACCACAATAGTGTTGGAAGTTTAAATTATGTGAGAAATATCTTCCCGTGAGTGGTGAAATTAACTACGAGTTCACCGGGGTTTCGATACAAGTATAAACAGTGCTCGTAAAGAAAATTCTGAAATGGAAAAGTGGTTGTAACCGGGAAAAACAGAAAGCGTGAAATACGCGATGTAACAATGTGACAAGAATGCAATTCACGTAACAATACACAATTCTTTTTCAAAAATGAGCCGCCAACAGATGATAAATTGTCGCTTCCAGAGAGCGAATAATGTAAGATATCGCATACCTATTACTTTCTTTTTCGCTCGTTTCTTTTAGAATTAACTATTATTATATGTGCAAACATTTATTTTGTTGCAAATATCAATTTTATTACCCTCAATCCTAACGGAAGAGCTAGTCACCGTTTAAGTTGTCGGATCCTATTCTTTTTGCATTACGTGCCGCCTGTACTCGTTACATGGTTGTAAAAGTATGACAGTATTTCTGGCACGAATGGCGGAAGGATACATTATAACGGTGCACTGGTCACCTGGGTTTTGTTTTGGTGCGGATCAACCTAAGAGTGAATGCAGTTTAGATACAAAATGCAAACAACCATCTTAACCGCTCTTTGTAATCTAGTTATTTCCAAAAATGTGTTGAACTTTGTTAATGTAACCCAAATATGTAAGGAAGTGTAAAGCTTATTGTAGTCTCAATAATGTGACCTTGATGTTAAAGCGATATTAAATAAATAAATTTTAAAAGATGAGCAGTCTGTACTCGGGCTAGTTTTTCGTGCGCCACCCTTATAAAATCATCAAAAAATATCCCTGAACAACTTGTGAAAGTTTGTCGGCAAAGTTTGAATTCATCAGGTATAATAATCGAGCCCAAGTTGCAAATGACACCCCTTTTCCTTAACCAGGTTAATCACCGATTTATGAGTGTCTAACTTCAGAATGATCGTGATACTTGCCGATAACAATATTGATATTGTTGGCAACATAAGAGCGGTGAATTAAACAACAATGCAATGTGATATTATTTATCCCATTTTTCCCTTGCTGTTTGAAGTTAATTATATGTTGTCAATGAATCATCAACTGACTGTTGAAAATAAAGTGATACCGGTGATAAAACGTGCCCTGTAATAAGTAAACAACTGTTATTAAAGTTGAAAACAGTTCAGGGAAAAATATCCTAGAAAATTTGACAGTTCGTATTTGGAGTTATGATTTACTTAGTGCGGTGATAGAAGTGAATGGTAATCACCGAGTGGTTTGTGTTACGGTGTAGTCAAACGTGTGCATGCAATCTGCAAAATCAGATGACATTCAGAAACACAGCATTATGATGTAAAAATAAGCCCATAGATATTTTTTCAGCGATACTTAGGAAAACTAAATTATGAGAAATATAAAGTTTCGACCCTGGGTTCTCTTATAGATGATGTCTCATAAGTAATGTTGGTTTTTAACCAAAATTTTATTTCAAATGCGTTAATACAGAAAATTATTCTAATATTCAAAGTAAAGACCATTAGATTCTATAGTCGTGAACCACCTTTCAGCGAAGTTTGCTATCCCGCAACGGTACCAGTTTCTGGATTTAGACGCGAAGAATCCGTTGATACCCATTTCAACTGCATCAATGTTTTCAAAATTTATTCCACGTAGGAAATGGGCCATGGATCTAAACAGACGGTAACCTGATGAGCAAGATCAGAGCTATATGCTGCATGTGATAGCAGTTCGATTCCTTCCAATTACTGAATTTTGTCCATTGTTCTTTGAGCTGTATGAGGTTTCACATTGTTGCTGCAAGAACTAATGCCGGGTACCTTTGCCTGAAAACTTGATGAACTTGTTCCAGTTGTTGGGAATAAAGTTCCGCATCGACTGCACGTCCATTTGGAACAAATTTACAGTGAATCACATTTTCAGAATTCCACCAGACACATATTGTGTATTTTGTAGCCAAACCGATCTGACGGGTATCGAGCCACTGTTTCGAGGTGTCAGGGTTACGGTCATATATCCACTTTTCATTATATGTGACAATTCTTCTGATAAGTCTATTATCCCAGGAATTAGCGATCAGCTGACGACAGATATCCACTCTACGTTGAGCTTGATCAGGTTTCAATCATGTGATACAAATTTACATCTTCTGAGCAATTTTAAGTGTCTTAATATGACAATGTATATTTCGAAGCACCAAGTTCTTCTTGTGACAACCTCCGAGTACTTTTCTGTGGATTTTCTTCCAAAATTCTGCGTGTATTCTAAATATTCCATAATTTGGGTCTTCCAGAACGTTGTAAATCTTTAATGTTTTGGTCTCCATTTTTGAAACGCTGGAATCATCGCTATGCTATTCGATCACTAACGACATCTTCATCTTCGACTTCTCATATTCTTCGAGCCGCGGCAGCAGCTTTATATTGTTTCCAGTAGTGCTTCAGAAGGATTCCAACCTCAAACTTTGTTGCCTCCATTTTAAAAGCTTGTATTACCAACTGCTGGCTGCCAACATGTTAACAATAGAGAACAATAACCAAAGCATCCTATAAATAGTATTAACAAAAATAAAAGCATATACGATATAAACCCAATTAAAAACCCGACATTATTTATGAGACAACTCAGTATGAGCAAAGCGCTGGAAGCGTCCTATCCCTTAAGTTTTTGCATAACCAAAACAGGGGTAGCCCATTTTATCGGGAAAAATTTACTTCTTCCAGCAATAAGAGACGTGTAAACTATGTATTGCAGCATTTCACTAAAATATATTAATTTGATTCCTCTTTCAAATGGCATTCGGTGGCAGAATTAACGAAATGGCAGGTAATGTGGAATCTCAGTTAATCGAAACAGTTAAGAAGAGCCCTTATCATGCGTTACAAATAGATGAAACTACTGATGTTACAAATGACGCACATTTAACATGCTAAGCTGATAAGTACCTATGCACATGATGGCGACATGCATGGCCATATTTTGTGTTGCAGGGCTTTTCCAACCCACAACAGGAAAATATATATTTCACTCTGATAGTTATATAACAAGAGATCCAGTGGGGAAAATGTGTAGTCTTGCATTTGGATGGAGCACGTGCCCTTACTGTCAGCGTAGTGGGTTGTTTCTAAGGTCGAGAAAGCAGCTCAGGATATGAATTTGGTGTATTGTTTCATACGTAGGGCCTCTAAAGGTATGCCATCAGAATATTCTTGCTTGATAGCGCTGTAAAGTTAGTGTATTTTATTAAGGCTCGACCGCTAAATAACAAATTATATTGTCTATTGTGCGATGAAATCGCCAATAAATGCACACAACCGTTACTTTATTTAAAATTCGCTGGATTTTCAAGGGAAAAGTGCTAGATAAGTTATTTTATTTAAAGTACGAAATTTTATTGCTTGCAAGTGATCATTGTTGACGAGGTTACTAGCATTATCCTATCTTTCAGATATTTACTTTCTCTACCACGTACATAGTAGGTAGAGAAGGTATTGTATACCATCCAAAAATTCGTAACCAAGATTTTACCGGTAATACAGCTTTTGTGCCCTCCTGAATTCAATTTGATTAAAATTGACGACAAATAAAATGTACATCTTGAATTTTCTGGGAATAGCATATGAAGTCCTCTTCACTCGGAAGCAATTTTGTATAATCTTGTATAACTAGTAAACTTAAAGCGATAGACGAGAACATACTACACACAATTCATTTCAAATAACTTCTTCGTGGCATCAGCCATTTCCGAGATATCTGTTAATAAAGATTTAAATTGCTCATTTCTTGGTCAACCTCTTAGTCATTTCAACGTTCAGTTGTTTCTCGCCATTGCATCGAAGCAGTATGGAATTTTCAGGCCAGCATATAGCGTCCAGTTCTTAAACATTTCACTATCACTGTTCCCTTTGTATCTATAACAAACGTATAATGTAGCTATTTCTGCAAAGGTTTATTTGGATTAAAAGGTAGTAGATAGAAAATAAGGCTTAGTAAGAATAGTTTGTTTACCCACCAATAAACGATAGAGCATAGAGAAAGTCATGTGAATGTAACACATCAGGTTTCTTTTTTAATTAAATTAACTAAATTTGTTCCGGATGCCAACGAAAAAGTAAAGGCATTCGAGAATAAGGCTGGTGTTATGGATTAGTTACGTAAAAGACAGCAAATCTGCACCTCTTCAACATTGGAAATATTTTAGTGAGTTTCTTGAAAGTTTATAACCACCTCAAAACTCTGAAACAAAAATTTTAATCATATTTTGCGAATAACCTTTGTGAGCAGCTTATTAGGTTCGCGACCTATTTCATGCTTACAGAATCAGAAGGATCCTTAATTTTTGTTTCTCAAAGTTCAGATAACAATTTAAAATGCAATTTCGCGATCTTGGTTTGCCTCGATTTTGGATCTCGTCTTCACTTCCTCTCGCCTTCAGTGAGAAGTGAATATCCCGAAATATCTGAAGCAGCATCGAAAATCGTATAGCATGTACAAGACCTATCGTTGTGAGAAAGGATTTTTATCGCTTCTTCAAATAAAAGCAAATTACAGAATCCGACTTAATTTATGTGATTAATTTGAGACGGATATCCAGGATTTCTGCAAGTGATAATAAGCTTAGGAATTTCACTAACAGTGAGTAATAATATAGTAGTATTATCCTTCCTATTTCTTGTTGTTTTTTCTTCTCTCTTTACTCCCTCCCTTTTTAGCATCATATTCGTATTATTCATTTGGTTAATACATATTAAGAAACTGTTCGATATACTATTCACTTTTAATAGTTCAGTTACAGTTTCAGAGCTGTGCTTCAGTGGATATTTAAAACAGAAATGTTAATAATACAGGATGTAACAAAAATGTACGGCACAAATTGCAGGATACATTCCTCACACATAGACAAGAAATAATGTTATATGAACATGGGTCTGGGAACGCTATGTTACAATGTTACAACTCATTTTCTCTAACTTATTAAGCATAGGAAATACACAAGAATAGAACGTACCAGGATACCACATACAATTCTCATTCTTACAGGATATGTTCAATATGCCCTCCGTGAACATTGATACATGCATCAACCCGCCGTCGTAGTGAATCCCGGATGCGCTGATGTATCTTTGGAGTATTGCGTATGGTTTCGTAGTCTTCCATAATACGGGCACGGAGACTCTGAACATCTGGTACTGGAGTTCGATACACAAGAGCTGTCAAATGCCCCCACAAATAAATTTCCAGTGCGTTTAGGGCCGGGGAGCGTGGAGGCCAGGCAATTGGTCCACCTCTACCTATCCATTTGTCACCGAATCTATTATTCAGAAGCCAACGGACATTAACACCAAAATGAGGAGGTGCTCCATCGTGCATGAAGTACATATTTTGTCGCACAGCTAAAGGCACATCTGCTAACAGATCAGGTAGAACATTGTCTACGAAATTATGGTAACTTTGCCCGTTGAGCCTGAGTGGAAGAACGTGAGGCCCTCCAAATTGTCACCAACAATACCGGCCCAACATTGACAGAAAATTCTTGTTGATGACTTGTTTCAATAATTGCGTAAGGATTGACGTCAGCTCATTCATGCCGATTGTGATAATTTACAATCTGTGAACAGCACCGTTGTCTAAAATTAGGGTTGACACTTTGTTGCATAAACCATTTGCAGAAGCGTATCCGTGCAGGAAAATCAGCTGCCGATAGTGCCTGCACACGCTGTAAATTATATGGATACAGCCGGACCTCATGTAACACTCGCCAGACAGTCATGTGGTGAACATTCATTGTTGCAGCTACTTGTCTTGTACTGACACTAGAGTCGTCGTCAACTGCCTGAAGAATTGCCGCCTCCCTTTGCGGTGCCCTCATCCTTCTAGGCCTCTCCCGGTCGCAAGTATCGGGCTGAAATGTCCCATGTTCCCTAAGACGACGATCAATGGCTTCAAACGTTTTTCTGTCGGGGTACCTTCGACCTGGAAATCTCTCCCGGTTTAAATGATGAGCGTATTCGCCATGGCCGGCTGCTAATCCCTACATCAAATGGGTATCTGTCATCTCTGCATTTGTGTACACTGCCATTGCACGAGCCAAGTCTGTGATCAACTCTACTAGTACGCAGTAACCCGTGTGCTTGCCAAGGTCGTAAGTCGCATGGCAACAGGGTGCAACTGGCGGTGCACCTACGATAATGCAAACGTAACCAGACGTAACTAAGAGGTTCGGTTCCTGTGTGTTTCCCACGATTAATGATTTGTTACATCCTGTATTAGCCACATATAGGTTAGTGGTCCGCAGAATTATTCCTGAAATGTTATTGATCCTGCTGGGCTTGAAATAGTTTCCAATGTAGATGAACATTTTCGACTTATGATTACAGCCGAAGATTTCCGAATCAAGGCTAGCTTTGGTAACTAAAAGAAATACTGAATCAGTACCTACTTAAAAGCTGAAACTCGGTTATTGGGGCTTAAATATGTTCTTTATGCATAATGCAATCCAGTGGAGTGACCCAAATGGGGTTACAACATTTACAGATTAATTTCTCATCAGTATCTTAGTGGTATAATGGTACATGTCATACAGAACAATGGGTTAAATTCATCACTAGAATTATGTATTTTAGTGTAGCTTATGAAGCCTTTAATGGGTAAAACCTACGATTTTGATTTAAGTTTATTACCAGTAGTAATAAACATCTCAAGTTCATCGCCATGCACCTGAAAATACCGTGTTTTTCTGGGAAGTCCTTAAGATGCTTTACGGTATAAAACAACACTAAAACTGGGCTGGCCCCGTGGCTCAATCGGTAGAGCACTTGCCTGTTGTGCGAGGGGTCCCGGGTTCAATTCCTGGCTGGAGGTGCGGATTTTTCTGTATCCATTTTCTGAGAGTGTGAATATATCTAAAAAATCAGAAAACAAGATTCAAATATTGAAAACTACCCTGGAATTTAACACTATGTGTACATTTAAGTACACAGCGTGTAATATGTACACAGCGTAAAAAGTAAAATGTATTTTAAGTTTTCAAGTGCCTCAATACAAATTTAAAATTCATTCAAACTTCTACCAGCTTGGCTCTAGATTTGGAGTAAAGCGATGCACAGCCAACGTAACAAACCAAGTGCATTTGTTGGTCTTGAGGCTGTTTATTTCACCCTATTATTTAACTTCAATATCTGCGATTTTATTCCTGTGGTATTAAATTTAAATACAGGTGAAGATGTTAACAAAATGGTTTCAGTGATGTATGCATCGTCACTTTAAAATAGGGCCATTATTTCAATAATTACTTACCATAATTCGTAGTTAATTACTCCTGAATTTAAAACTATAAAGCAATACTTTCCTTTGTGCAATTGTAAAACGTTAAATGTGGTGGAGTCCGAGTGACGCGCTGTGGAGAAATACCGAATGAAAATTGGAATGCCTGAAATGCAAAGGCAGTTTCAATAAACGCATATAAAAGTATTTCTTAATGAAATTTCCAGCAGCGAGGAATCAACTTTTTTACTTATTTGCATGTTCTGAATTTGAAGAAACTTAATATTCTTAATATGTGCAGTTTTTAAATATTATCAACAGAATTCAGAATCAACTGAATGGCAAAAACTTAGGTAAGCTATTCAGTTTCTGTATGACACTGTGATGTATGCTGCGGAAATTCTCTCTAATTGAATTGTGGGTGCTTTTCAAACAATATGCACTATATCAGGAAATTGGGAGATCGAAACACAGTGTGATGACGTAAAGGCCTGTGTTCAGAGAGGAAATGGCTGGTTTGAACCTTTCAACTGAGATACCACAAAAGCAATATACCATTACCTAACCTTCGAAACGAAGCGTTTTCTGCCCCTGCTGATATAATTCATTTTTCATCTCAAAACCATTTCTTCACTATTGGGTATGAAACAGCGAAAAGGGAACACTACACTCAAACACATACTTTTTACTTTTTCTACTATGTATATAGTAGGCAGACGGTATTACAGTCCATCCAAAAACTTTGTACCGATATTTTAAGGGAAATATATGTTTTAAGGCTCTCCAAATTCTATAAAAGTATTTCTAGAAAAAGGTGTGTGTGTATGAGTTTGCATATGTATGTAAACAGTTAGGTATTTATGTAGAATATCGTTTTGAATCTTGTTATTCGGTCATTTCCGAGATATTTGGTTTGAATTTTACAATATTTCTGTTACATCCAGTTCTTTCTCCCGGTCATAGAAAAATTATGTAATTAAGTGGTCAGCATTCCTGTATGTCTCTTGTTTCTGCAACGAAATATGTAATGAAACTATTCAAACGTTTATCTCTTATAATACAAGTAGATATAAAAATAAGCTTTTGTTAGAATGGTTTAAGTTATATAAAACTGATGGGCAGAGAAAGTCATGTGAATCTAACGCATACAACTATCTCCATAGTACCATTTTTTGAGAATGTTATTCAATTCTCTTATAACTTATTATAATATCCTCAGCATTTGATTTACACTTTATACTTAAACCTCTGAAGTAACTTTTAAGTGAAGATTTTTTATGAGTTGGGTTACGAGTTACGTTAACATGTTATGCTTTGTTTCTATCGTTAGTAGATTATCACTATTTCGAGGCCGATTTTGTTATACGGAAGTGAAATGTGGGGATGGGAAAGAGCAGAGCATGTAAGTAAAACACAGGTAGCATTTTGGAAAAGATTTCGGGGGTATTGAGGGAGGTGGGATGTTATGAAGACACAATACACTGCAAAATAAGAGCAGTGAAGTAGTGGCTGAGGCTGATGCAGGGGGATAACACCACATTACGATCCAAATGTTATAAATACTGCGAGAAAACCTGTCTCCTAAGTTTTGGGCAGCTGATTTGGAAAGGGGTTTAACGAGAATAGGAATGGGGTTAGTATGACAAAGAGCGAAACAAATGACAAAAACATATGGAAAGGAGTCAAAAAAGACTAAGAGACATCAACCAACAGGAAATAGAATCAGATTGTAAAATTAAACCTTCTCTAAGTCTAGCAAATGAAATAAAATTGAACTGAGGTAAAAAGGCATATATAGTTAACTTGGGAAGAAAGGAAACATCAGGAATGGCATGGTTTAGATGGGGGCCTGGAGGTCACAGAAAATGACTGACGATTCTGGCAGGAGAGTTTGCCCATTCTGTGATTTGGATGAGGACTGGGTATATATTTTGGCGGAATGTGCACAGTGGAAGAACCAGCGAACAATTAACTCAAAGAAACATTCTTAAGTCCCTCAAGAAAGAGATTGGCATGTTGGGAGCTACTGGCTGACCAGAGGAATTGGCAAAACACGGCCAATTTTTTGGCTAAAGTGCGCGAAGCTATGTCAAATTTGTTCAGTTAGACAAAGGTAATTTATCTCTATTTTCCTTTTCTTGTTCTTTTTGTTTTCTTTTCTTTTTCTGTTGTTTATTTTGTCACCATACCTTGTATCTTAAGTATGCATGCACTGTCAATGAACTCATGCACTAAGTACTTGTGAAATAACTTCAATAATTTGAAACCGTAAAGATACCTTATCTATCTACAATTTTGGGCTTTTAATGATATTATAATAAACACGTTAAAATAATGACAATTTTATTCCAAGAGGAATTAAGTATTATACTTCATGCATAAATTCTTAGGATAATCAGGATCAGAAAATAGATGGCAAACTTCCCATCAACATTGGATAACTGTTAGTACAAACAAGTGGATCTGAGAAATAAACATATGTTACGTTCATATGCATTTCTCTACCCATGATAAAAATTCACATATATCTGTTATATATTCACTGTTTATATAAATACAATTTTCATACCCATGTTACCTTGTTCACGATGTGATTTCGCCTAGAAATTATATCAAACTAAGTCCGTAGTTACATACAACATGCTGAAACACATTAAAATCTCCAGCTCTTGCAATGGAAAAAAGAAAATAATCGCAAATTTTCGAGCATGTCCGTCAGATGAAACACTGTAAAAGTGTACACATGCATCACGGAATACTTCCAGATGTACAGAAGAAACGACTTTTGATATTATGATTTTTTATTCCTCTTTGTACATAGAATCACCTCCTGGGAGGGTGGCATCTGTACCTCTTGCATCCATAATACTAAATTTGATAGGTATTGCTTCTTTCGTTCTTGAATTACAGAATACTAAACGTGCATATATAGGTATAAATAAAAACTTTAAAAAAATGTTATTTTTGGAAAGTCCACTTACATACCACTTATTAACAACTGTTTATTCTAAATAAAAAATTCATAAAACATTTGCTGCCGTTTCATTATACGCACAGAAATAGATCAAAACAACATAACTGATTTAAGGGTACTCTGTATCGAAATTGCTAATTTCTATAAAGTACAAACAATTTAGCTGAATTTTTAATCACAGGTTTATTCAAAATAAGTGTAATATAAATAAAGTTTCGTGGCTCTATATATTTAAATTTCAGAGAAAGTAACTTCAAAATTGAAAAAAACCAATCGTATCTGAAATGCCCCACTTGTGGCATTTGAATATTTGAAACCTATAAACTTTAAGAATCATTTCTTAATAACAGCCCTTAAAATAAAATGTTAATTTTTCTGTAATTTTATAACGTTCTGTATTAATTGATGCTGAAGTATGTAATATTTAAGCTTTATAAAAATCATTGGTGTATTAAATTATTAAAAAGTCTAAATCTCATATTATGCTTCATACCAAGATTGTATATTTAAGATTTCAACTACATTAACAAAAGGTATATTAAGAATTTGAAAATGCGAGAAACATTTTAAAGCGATAAAAAACGTAAGACGGCAAGATTACTAGAAAATGAAGTCTAAAAATTTCACGAGCTGATTGCGTATGCACATTTAAACATCACGTATTAGTATTTAAATGGCTGGAAGACAAAAATCACAGTTGGTACCTCATTCTACTATGTTTGGGGATTTTTTTTTTTACCTTCTGTGCTCCTTACCTATAGTAAAAAGAGAAAGTACCAATTGCATTCCACCAAATAATTCGATAGCGAGATTTCACCAGAAATATACGTTTGAGGCTCCTGTATAAAAAATACTCTTAGAGAAAGGTCTGTGTGTGTGTGTGTGTGTGTGTGTGTGGGTGTGTGTGGGTGGGTGGGTGTGTGTGCGTGTGTGTGTGTGAACCGCATTACAAAAAGTCGGTTAGATACCAAACTCGACACTTAAGTTCATCGTCTTCCGAGGATGTGAGACGAATATTTTCAAGAAAATGTCCTATTCCGAACTATCTTTTACATGAAAACTTTCCGTTATTTTTAATTTTCACAAACGTGAATTTAACGGTTTTGAATAAAGTATTGTATGCCTAAGATATTTGCATCATAAACAAAATGTATATCTTGAATTTTCTAGGAGTAGCCTTTGAAGTAAGAAAGTAAGAGATTGATAAGGTCTTACTACACAACAAATGTAGATCTCGTTAAAGAATACGATTTACCTGAAATAAAATGTTCTTGGCGTTAACATTTCCGAGATATTCTTCCATATTGGCTTGAATTTTCAAATACTTATAACAGAGTAGTTTATGATTTGAGTGAATAGAGAGTCCTGTGAAGGCAACACATCAGATTTTTCTGTGAAAAAGTTATTTTCTCCTTTGTAATTTTATCAAAACTTCAGTATGGTGTTGCCTTAAGACATACTTTTTCGAGAAGGATTGGCTACGTCCATATTCATTTATGAACTAAACAACCAGACCTTCCAGGAGAAAATACGAGTAAGCTCGTCTGCGTATTTCAATAACCGTGTATGCACTATGTATATATGTATGTTTGTTGATGGGATCTTGTTATTGGTCCTTTTTTTATGGTGGTTATTTTCCACAGGAAGAGTGCCAGGCGAGGGCATTACTTCCGTCCCGTTGGTAGCCCTGAAGCGCTAAATGTCATGAAACATTCAACCCAAAGAGCTAATTTTAACGAGCAACGTTGACAGCAACATGGACGTGAGAGTGCGTATGTCGAAACGCTAAACAATATCTTATCGCATGGAGGTTTAAAATGTATCATGCTAACACACTGAAAACAGCGCAGTTCTCTCTGTGGTTTGGAACTAAGCCTGAAATCTGGTTTTGAAAAGGAGCATGGCTTTCTTTATTAACACGAATTTTCAAACCTATTCTACAATCTATTCTTAAAGAACCTTGCTTTCCAAAATCATAAAGAATGTTTATTTAACATCAGAGAAGTACAATTTATTTGAGACATTAGTCAACTGTTTGCAAAAACGACTTGATACATTAATCTAGCCATGATATTAAAATGGTATATTCTGCAACAAGACTATAATGGTAGTAATTAAGACGCGAGTATGTTTATAAAACAAGTGGTAGGTAGAGTATTAATTACCATTATAGTCAAGACGTATAAGACTGTTTTTGATTGACCAGGCTATAATTTCAAAACATTTGAGTTTTTACAAAAACATCCTACCTCGTTAATTGTGTGTAATTAAATGCTGATCCAATGGCAGCATTGATGTCAGTACCTTTAGCGTAATTGCGAATAGTGTAACAGATGGCAGACTGTTGAGTCCACTTCGCATTTTTTTGCAGGTAACGTGAATGCAATGCACATTGAAGCGAAGGAAATGAACTCAATTTATTAGAATATTAAAATTACAATAAACCTAATTTATTTTATTCAAATATACACATTTCGTTGTTTATCTAGCGAATGGATCACATTGGACTGCTGCTTTGAAGATGTTAAAAGGTATGCTGCGCTCACCGCCGAGTAGATAGATAAGGTATCTTTATTGGTTTCAAATTATTAAAGGTATTATGCAAATACTTAGTGCATGGATCAATGACCATACATGCATATATTTTAAGATACAAGATACATTAAAGGAAACAAAATAAACAAAAAGAAAAGGAAAAACAGAGATAAATTTCACAAAGGCCGTGTGTAGGATAAGGTTAGAAAGGTAAAATTAGACGACTGAAAACTTCAATGCTATAGCCATATGATCTTCCAGATGTTTCCAAATTCGACCTGGCTTCGCGCACTTTTGCCCGGAAATTGTCCATGTTTTGCCAGTTTCTCTGGTCAGCCAGTAGAGCCAACATGCCGTTCTCTTTCTAGCAGCACTTAAGAATTTTTCTTGGAGTTTAATTGTTTGCTGGTTCTCCCACTGTGCGCAGTCAGCCAAAATATGTACCCGGTCTTCATCCAAACTACAGAATCGGCAGTCTTTTTCTGTGCCCTTCACCCCCTCCCAGTGTAAACCATGCCATTCCTGATCGTTCCTTTCGAAAGAATGACCACTTATTATTTTAAAGAGTAGTGATTAACATTTATGGAAAGTAAAACAAACAATGGGAAATGTTTGTCACAGCGACTCTTATGTGACGTATTTGTATATCGTCCCGGACCACTCTTAGCCTGAAGGGATTATCTAAGGCAGTGGTGAAGAAAGCGCGACTCGCGAGGCAGTGTGACTCGCAGGCGCAACTCCTTTTCTAGCGGTCTATTAATTTGTTTCCCATGTACTGCTGAGTGGTGTAGTGCGTGTTGCATGTTTGATGAGTCGAGAGAGAAAGGCATTTTCGCCACCCTTGTTCTAAGACATGTTGAGGGTTTGTAACTCAGAATGTTAAAGGAAAGCTACTCGATTTTAATTTCGTTACGATTATTGTTATTAATAACCTTTCAGAAAGTTAGAGACAGTTGTATATGTACTTTAAGGAATGCGGCTGCTCCTGTGGTGCGGCTCTAATCTCGTAATAACTACCACAACAAAGTGGGAAATAAAAAACACGCTCCTAAGAGTGTCCAAAACGAGAACAGGTCTATTTGATGGGTTTTTGTACCTCACATGCACGTTCGTCACTTCCTAATAAGTCAATACTTTAGCACAATACCACTGATGCCACTACACGGCAATGCTGCTTCGGTCAGACCGGTGTCCCGCGATTGTCTCTGAGGCTATGAGAATAAATTCAGTATTCTCTGGAGGGCAGGCGACCGTGCTGCTATTAGTGCATCCTTGGAATTTACTAAACTTCGTTACCAATAATTGCACTTTACTATTTATCAATTTTTCAAATAATTTTGATATTAATCAGCTGCAATTTTTTTTTCTGAAATAATATTTTTGTTTCTGTAAACCTTATGATTTAGGATATATAAAATTCACGGGTTGCTTACAGTGATTGCAAGATATAGCCTACATTTGTCAGCATTTCAAACATATTTTAGCTTAACCAAAATATTTAGAGGAATTTTTGAGAAAGTAAAACGGCTCACTTAAAGTGGGAGAATTGCTTGAAAATCCACACCCCGCAATTTTTATGAGTAAAAGGGGTCGGACTTGAATATGAAATTTGTTTTTATCCTATTTATCATTTTTGTGATAAATTATTCACAGACATACACACAAAATATACCGACGTTCAAGCACTCAAAATTTCAGGCTATATCTTGAAGAGTACGGTAAAGATAAGAGAATCTGCGTTGTATAATTTGAAACATTATAACAATGTTGTGTGTCAATAAATTTTCCATTGTCAATTAATATAATTTCTGATTATTATATGATTAGTTATATGTGGTTCAAATCCCGGCAATGGCATAGAATTTTTCAGTCGTCTGATTCTACTTTTCCAATACTTTCTTTATTTACCAGCGCTAGATGGTAGAAAAAAGTAAATGTTTCTCTTGAAAAGTTAGTTTGATCTTAAAACATAAAGGCCTCTTGAAACGAATTCCCATCATTAACTACTTAAACACTCTTATTAGAATACTTAGTATTAAAGTTTGTCTTATGGTTTAATAATGGTTCATGTGCTATAAATGCAGCTATACACATATTAAGAGCGACGTTATTAAAATGTTTAACATATTCCAAATAAACAAGATCATCTTCCCAGAGTTTCATGTCGTTAAAATTCTAATAGGCATAAACCTTAGTCTTTTTTTTGCGTTCAGCAGGTCTTTTTGTATGTTGTGTAAACACGTAAACTTTTAACGAAATTAATTATCTGCCTTATCGGCAGAAGCAACACAAAGGAGCAATCAAGCTGCGCCACCAAGTTCTCAATCAATGTTCTTTTCTTGTTTAATTCCTTACTGATGCCAGGAGCCGTAATCTGTGATTTCTGACGTGCCCACAATATACACGCATAATGCGATAGCAGTCAGGTCGTTTATAAAATAACATCGCGAGAATAAAACCTTTTAAACTGCCTTTTACAATCTGTCAAAGGCAGTTTGGTCCTTTCTTTATATTCAGGCTAAACATATCCCTAGTTCAATCACTTATTTGAATCATTATGTCGTAAATACCAATATATTTCTTCCTAAAAATATAACAAGCGTTCCTGATAAAATCATAAAAGGCTTTGATTATATGGCGCAATTTTCATTAGGATGTAGGTGTAGAAGGTTTACAACAAAGGTGGATACCTCGAGCACCGCAACCTACAAAGAACTGTTGCGAATACCATCCTCCCAGAAGGAACGGATGAAGTAAAAGAACCACTGGATATTACAGACCGCAGGCAGACAGGTCCAGAGGTGTGCGGAAGTCCCAGACAGCTCTTAGCGCGAAGACTAGACCCACTTAAATCTGCCCAGAAAGGTAGATGAATGACCTGTGCAATCAGTCAACCCTATAGTGTTTACGGAGAATGCTCTTTGATTGGAGCCAGCATCCGCGCCGTCTGCCCGGCACCGCCCCACCCACAAAACCTAGAATCACACCTGAAACATGAGAACGAAACTGGATGAAAGGTAAATGAGGGAAAGGAAGCCGTAGTAAATGGGAAACCACCCCAGAATCCGCCTAAAGACCAGGGGAAGTCACGAAAAATCCAACATCAGAGTGGGCGGTCGACGGGAATCGACCGCGGGACTTCCCGAATATGAGCCTCACTTGTTACGCGGAGCCTACTCGTTCGGTCAGTTTTCATTAACCTAACAAAAATTCTGATGTGATACATTCACATACTTTCTCTACCCTCGATCGTTTATTAGTGCGTACTAGTCTTACGAAAATTTATTTTTAGATCTACTACATTTTAATCCAAATAAACTTTTGCAGAAATAGCTACATTACACATTTTGTTATAAATATAAAACGAATAGTGATAATCAAATGTTTGAGAACTAAACGCTAAACACTGGGCTTAAAACTCCATACTATTTCCAGGAAATCGCGAGACAGAACTGAATGTTGACAGGGTCTTTAGGAGAATGACCAAGCAATGAACAACTCGAGCATTTAATAACGGATATCTCGGATATGGCTGATGCCACAAAAAATATTGGAAATAAGGTGTGTGATTTTAAAGAGATATACGTAGATATCTTGTGTAGTACTTTTCTTCTATCGCTTAACGTTATACAATATTCCTTCCAAATGAAGAGGATGTAGCGGGAATACGTCGATCCTTGGGTTGTTGCCTGTTGCAGTGTTCTTGTTCCTCGGCTATAGAAGGCTCGTCGGTTGTTGCGTATTCCATTCCTAACTTTTCCTACCTGTTTCTAATTCTTAATTCTCAGGCTATAGTGGGCGAGGCAAATTAAAAAATACACTGCAAATTTCTCCTAACCAATGAACTTTATTCACAATTGAAATAATTATGGACGGCTACCTTTTCCCATTATTATAATCCCACCACTTTAAATAAGTCAGGGGCCTAGCTACCTGCACACGCACTCCCACCCTTGTGCACACACGTGCATCTGTAGCTCTTCGTACCGACGACAATTCTTGAAGATCAGGAGAGAGAGAGAGAGTGATAGAGTGGACTCTGAGGCTTTGTCTGCCCTTATATACGGGAGCCTAGTGACGCCCACCTCTGCGTTTAAAAATATAACGACGTTTCCTATTGGTCCCCAGACCGCGTTACCTTAACATGTATGAGAATGTGTGGCTTCAAATCCGTGCGCTTAAGCGTCACCCAGGTGCGTTGTGAAGCCGGTTCAATATCTCCGTCTCTTTCTTTCCTCTATCTGTCTCTTTCTATTTCTCCGTACCGTTATCGGTTCCCTGTCTGTTGGCTTGGTGAAAGGTATGCTCTACTTAGGATTATGCTTTTCCTGGAATTTTGCTAGCTCGCACGTTTCTTACAATCAGCTCTGTACAAATGTTAGATGTTGAATATTTTAACATGTTAGTGAATTATATTATTACTGTACAATTCTTATATGTGTATAGTATATCCGCTTTCAAATGTACAATTCTAATATATGTATAATATGTTCCCTTTCAAATGTACAATTTTTATATATGTATAATATGTCCCCTTTCAAGGACTTCAAAGGCTATTCCTAGAATATTCAAGATATATATTTTATTTGTGATGTGAATACCTTTAACATATGGTATTTTAATCAAAATTGTTTGCGCCAATTTTTAGAAATTCAAAATTTACAAAAATTCTCCATGTAAAGAGTAGTTCGAGGTTGGGGAATTTTCTTCAAAATTTTCGCGTAGCCTCTTTGGTAGGTACCGGACTTATATATCAAGTTTGGTATTGATCTGACTTTTCGTTTTTGAGTTATGCTGTTCACGCACACACACGGACTTTTTTCTAAAAGTCTGATGTGATACATTCACATGAATTTCTCTACCCACTATCGTTTATTAGTGGATATACAGATTATTCATAGTCAAGCTTATTTTTCTACCTACTATATTTTAATCCAAATAAACCTGTGTAGAAGCAGCTACATTATATATTTCGTTATAGATACAAAGGGAACAGTGATAGTCAAATGTTTAAGAACAGGACGCTATATGCTGGCCTTAAAACTCCATACTGTTTTCATGCAATCGCGAGAAACAACTGAATGTTGACAGGACTTTAAGAGAAGGACCAAGAAATGAACAATTCGAACCATTAATAACGGATATCTCAGAAACGCCTTATGTCACAGAAAATTTAGTGAAAATAAATTGTGGGTTTTAAAGAGATCTACATTTTTTGTGTAGTACGGTTTCGTCTATCGCTTAACGTTTACCAGTTATACAACATTATACAAAATTCCTTTCAAATGAAGACGACTTTAAAGGCTATTCCCTGAAAATTCAAGATATAAACTTTGTCACGTAAATATCTTTATGTATGGTATTTTAATCAAAATCTTTAGAGCTATTTTTAGAAAATCATATATCTCGAAAAATATTCCATGTAGAGGGTTGTTTGGGGTGGGGGTATTGACTTGAAAATCTTTGCGTGGCATCTTCGGATGATATTGAACCTAAATACCAGTTTCGTACTTATCCGACTTTTCATTTTTGAGTTATGATGTTCACAGACACACAAACACACACGGGCATGTTTCCAAAAATGTTTTATTTGGATTCAAGGAATCTCAAAACTTGTGTTTCCGGTGAAATCTGGGTATGGAATTTTTGGATGGAATGCAATACCTTTTCTACCTACTGTGTGCGTAGTAGAGAAAGTAATACGTCGGATTGAAGAGTAATATGTAATATTTATTTTTGCATTATTAGAATAATACAAATAAAGCTTACATCTAAAACTTATGTCTAGTGCACCAGTTTTCTAGCTCTCCCATATTTAGCCCCTAGGCTATATATATATGGGATAAAGCTACTATACCATCTCTCCACTTACCAAACTATGCCCGTTCTGCTGTACCTTTCTTAGCTCCTCATCCACTTATCCCTTGTGTTGCCTAAAAATGTCCACATCATTTTAATTGTTTCTACTTTTGCGCTTCCCAACATTCTTAATGCTACTGCTTCTTTATTTAACTTGTCCCATTTTTTATTCCATATAACCTCTCTCCACCTTTTAACCTTATCACATTCTATTAGACAATGAAAAGTACTACCCGATACCATCACACATAATACATCTCCCCAAACAACTATATCCATTCCTTTTTAAAAATATTACTCCTGTGCGCATCCACGCAAGACCTATTCTACCAAATTTATTGCATATATCTACATACTTCTCCCTTCCCCAATTTTTTTAACTGATTTATACAAGATCAATGATCTTTTATCCTCAAAACTATCCCAAATCTCTTGTTTCTCGATATTTTTCACCCTCAATCTCACTTCTTTCCAAAACCCACTGTTATTATATTTATCTAATAGGAAAATATTCCTCATGCCAATTTCTTTTAGGACATTTCCCATCTCCCCTAACCAACACTCTTCTCCTAAGACAGCTTTTTGAAACTGTATACATTCTTTTAATATATTACTATCTTCTAAATTTAAACATCTATACCAATACTTCAAAATTATTTCCACTATTATACCTTTTCTCCCTACCCTTCCTAGCTCTGCCAGTGCTACACCTCTTGGTGAACTCTTGGGTAAACCCAGAATTTCTCTACAAAACTATTGAAGAGTAGAACATAGAACATTGTCCTATTTACTACCAGAAGTAATAGGTAGCTTCTTACAACTATAGTTTAAGAATTCGAACATAAAAAATCCAGAATCGTACATTTACAAATGTTGCAGATACACCTTGCGTAATAATACCTCGAATATATAAAATGTACATTAAAATACTGTAATTATTGTAATAATCGTAATTATCCGCTAATATAGCGGATGACACATCTGTCCCTTACTTTCAGCAACCAGGTTTATAGACAGTATAGAAATAACAAGCCTCTTGCTAAGGTTGACCTTCCATAAGATAATATAATCGTTAATATACATTTAAGTTCAGTTGTAGAAGCCAATTAGTCTGGAAATAACTATAGCTGCGAAGGAGATTCAGCACACAAATACTATAAACAGACTGTAAACTGTCCACAGCTATCAAGCTATACATTAACTAGGTTGTATAAGGGCAGTGTAGGTAAGTGGTGGACATAAGTTCTAACCCTTTGATTGTTTTGTTTTGCAACAAATGCTCTCACAGGTATGTGAGCCATAAAATAAGGTGTGAAGTCTAGGGATTTAATTCAGATATTGCGTTTTACTTTATTTTTCTTACTTATTTCTCTTTATTTTTGATCAGATTACTCAACTCCTTCTAGACTGAGAGGAGATTGATCATTTAGTCACAGGAACATTTAATTTGATATGTTGACTGTATTAATTTGGATACGCGTAAACAAGTGGGTAATACATAAGTATGGTCATGTCGTTCACAAAAAAGAGAAGAATATGCAACACAAAAACTAATGTAACCTATTCTAATTGTGCATATACTTTATGTAATGTATTAATGAATAAATAAAATAATATAACGCACGTCCTAGGACATGAGCCACTCAAATTAAAAATAATTAAATGGAGTTTAATTTATGGACGCTCTTTAACTGCTGTGGCCCTTAGGTCCCATTCTATATTGGGTGTGAAAGACCGGTAATTTTGCTCAGAGGCCTCTTTATCAGGCTTGAGATTATTTCTATCGGAATCTACGATATAGGACCACCGGCTTTACTTCCATGAAGGAAGCCATGTTAAAGATCTTTACGCCCGAAAAAATCCATAGCCCTCCGCCAGGTTTGAACCGCGACCTCGGGAACTAGAAACTAGCATGGTAACCGCTACACCGCGGAGGTCGACATGATTCACTCATCCTCTTTGCTGTGCGCACAGACTAATATCCATACAACCAGAAGAACCAAGATTAATTCGGTTTCAGAGTATTTCTCTCCATTTCTGCATTTAATGTTAGGCTTGTACCCTTTTATGTTGTATAAAAGAGTTGCAATAAAAATCCCCCGGCTTTATCCGAGACCCTGGAATAGGCTACCTGCAAAACATGCTTAGCGGTATGCTTAAATAAAACCTGTACTTCCGCTTATTTCACATCTTGTGATTGTAGTGTTGCATATCCTAGCAATGCAATAGGTAATGATCTCGTATATTTACTTTCTTTAGCAGGACTAGTTCCTAGACTAGGTATTCTAGAGGTCCTACTTCTCTAGGAGCAGTACTTCTCTAGGGAAAGTAAAAGTACCAAATCATTGCCTATTATACTGCGGTAATACTATAACAGGATATGAAACAACTACAATGATAGGATGTAAAATGAATGCTTTAAACTACTAGAAGGAGATTGGCATGTTGGGACATACTGGTTGACCAGAGCAACTGGCAAAACATGAGCAATTTCTTGGCTAAAGTACGCAAAGTTAGGTCAGATTTGTTCAGTTAGTCAAAGGCAATTTATCTCTATTTTTCCTTTTCTTGTTTTTTTTGTTTCTTTTTCTGTTGTTTATTTTGTAACCATACTTTGCATGTACGGTCAATGACCCATGCACTAAATACTTGTGTAATGAGTTCAATAATTTGAAACTAATAAAGATACCTTATCCATCTATTTTCTCTACTACTAGAGTAAGTAGGGGAAGTTGTATTCCACATAAAAATTCGATACCGAGATTTCACCAGAAATACATGTGCTATGTATTGTGTGTGTGAGAATAGCATAACTCAAAAACAAAATGTCGGATAAATACCAAACTTGGTATTTAGGTTCAGTACCTTTCAGAGGTGTGACACATTCGATGATTTTGATTTTCTAAAAGATAACTCTAACGATTTTTATTAAAATGCGATATATTTAAGATATTTATATGACAAATAAAGTGTGCATCTTGAATTTCCTGGGAATAGCTTGTGCAGTCCACTTCATTTGTAAGAAATATTGTATAATCTTGTATAACTGGTAAAACGTACTACACAAGAATATAATTTTTAAAACGCATAATTTATGTCAAACAATATTTTTGTGGTGTAAGCATTTGTAAGATATCCATTATTAAAGGTCAGAGTTGTTTATATCCTGGTCATTCTCTAATGCTTTCAACATTCAGTTGTTTCTGGCGATTGCATGGTTCTTAAACATTTGATTATAGCAGTTCCCTTTGTGTGTATAATGAAATTCGTAATGCAGGCATTTCTGCAAATGCTTAGCTGGAATAAAATGTAGTAGACAGAAAAATAAGTTTTAATAAGAATAGTTTGTATATCCACTAATAAACGATAGAGGATAGAGAAAGTCATGTGAATGTAGCACATCAGAATTTTTTAATATACTGCTGCTGCTATTAATTCCAGTTTTCCTTTGCTATATTGACTAACATAGAGAGGGAATGACTACGAGTTTTAACATTGAAAACATCACTCTCTAAATTTTTAAAACGCTGTTTTAGATACAAACTACCCTTATTCTGCACTACTCCATTTTAGCAGTTATTGGATTGTTAGAGTAATGTTCCAAATTACATACCTGAGATGTAATCATCACAGAATACACAGCAACCAGATTATGTAGGAAATGTGCTTATGGAGACGTACGTTGTCAGGACGTGATAATATGATGAGATAAACCTCACATTGCCTGTTTATAACAGACACAGTCTGTATTACTGTACATTCGTCATCTGCTTCAAAACGGAGCGTTATTATCGATATTTGTCAAACTACAATGTTATATACTCTACCTTCCTCTTTATCGCAAAACGCTTCTGGTCAGATACATACATGTATGGGACTGCTTCTGCTGACCGGTGGTCCGGTGTTCAATTCTGAGTAGAGGTGGATAAATTTTCTGTAATCAGTTAGTCTAAAAATGTAAGTACATACAGGAGTGAATTAATAAGCTCTTAAAGTTAAAACCGCCGATATAGCCACAGTAGTTAAGTAAAAAGGAACGATTTATAGTCACCTTGTCTACGTCCAAATGACTACTTTAACTAACACACAAACGTCCATAACTTAGTGTCCACACGAATTATCTCTACAACTTACTTGGGTCTACAGGATATGCCTACACATGTCCTCAAATTTTTATTACAGAAATGTTGTACATTTTACTCATGTAGATGCGTTTTACTAATTCATATTTCGTAAACTGTTATCCTTGTATGTGTTGTAATCTCTCAAATGTACAACTTGTCGTAAACTCATGATGTGTATTTTCTTGATTGGGTGTTTTATTCTCATATTCCAGCCAATGCCTTGAGTGGCATTGTTCAGTTGTAAATGGCATTGCTTCTTTGATCTTTCTGGATGGACAATGTGAATCTCCTAATGGGAAACATGATACAACGTTCAATGTTTACTTTTTCTACCACGTATCTAGAATTTCTACCAAGAAATTCAATACCCAGATTTTACCGGAAGTATTTGTTTTAAGGCCCACTAAATACAAAAAAAAAACAATTTTTTAAAAAAAGTCAGAGTGTGGTCTGTGAACAGCATAGCCCAAAAACGAAAAGTCGGATAAATACCAAGTTTGGACCTTCCAAAGATGCGACAGAAGGTTTCAAGAAACGTCTTTACCCGAAACTACCCTTTACATGGAGGATTGTTTCGAAACGTTTCATTTTCTAAAACATGGCTCTAAGGATTTTGATTAAAATAGTATACATTAAAGATACTTACATTACAAATAAAATGTATATCTTGAATTTTCTGGGATTAGCCTGTGAAGTCCTCTTCATTCGGAAGGAATTTTGTATAATCTTGTATAAGTGGTAAACGTTAAGCGATAGACGAATACGTATTACAGAAAAAACTGTAGATCCCTTTAGAAATAACAATTTATTTTAAATAATTTTTTGCAGGCATGAACCATTTCTGAGTTATCTGTTATTAAAGGTTCGAATTGTCCATTTCTTGGCCATTCTCTTAAAGTCAACATTCAGTTGCTTCTCGCGACTGCATGGAAACAGTGTGGAATTTAAGGCCAGTGTATATATAGCGTCCAGTTAAACATTTGACTAGAGGTGTTCCCTTTGCGTCCCAACGAAATGTGTAACATAACTATTTCTGTAAAGGTTCACCTGGATTAAAATGAAGTAGATAGGAAAATAAAATTTCGTAAGAATAATTTTTATACCCATTAATAAGCGATAGAGGGGAGAGAAAGTCATGCGAATGTAATACATCAGATTTTTTGAAACTTTCTCTGCCACTCCTTCACTTTCCAGGGCGTGTTGGGCGCTACCAGCAGGCAGGGAAGACGTGGAGGGGATAAGTTTATTTTTGCTTAAGGTTAGACCAGCTGAGATCTGAGAAGCCTGATGTTAGGGGAGGGGAGTGTAAGCAGAGCTAAATGTACCCTGCTGGGCGATGATGCTATATTTTATGCCTTTTTATGTTATTTCTTTACTATGTTGTATTTATTTACCTCTTAGAACTACTGTTTGGGTAATATAATAGAGCATTTCGATGCATCTTAGTATGATTTACTGTTGTTCCGTGCGTTGTTTTTATTTAATGTGCAATATCTGAATATACTTACCTTACTTATTTTCACGTAGTGTGTTTTCATGGTACCAGTTTTCTCTATTTTTGTTCTTTCGTTTTGCTTTATTACCCTGTGTATTATAAAAGGGATACGGTCTGCTGGACCAGTTCGATTGATATGGATCCATGTATGCATAATCTACTTTAATTTAAATAAATACAATCATTCATTCATTAGTGCTGCAATGTATACACTTAACACTTGGTTACACATATCCAAACCACCGTATTAAATTGATATTGTAGTATATAAAGACTTCTACAAGCTGATGTCTCTCTAAAGCAAGTTAAGTCAACATAACCTGCTACTTCAACCATTTCTTCAAACAGCGTGGCGCACACGCCCTCGAGTACGGCAAGCAAATCATTTGAAGGAAGGAACGGCAGTCCGATTAGCAGTCTTATACCGTTCGTTACATCGTTATTATTTACGTAAGGTTCTCTTAAACCCACAACTACAACAATTTTATCTATATATTTTGGCAGAAAAGGAACAAATAGGCGTTCATATCTAAATTTCGGAATACTGATGCTGCTCGTTCGAAATCAGTTGAAGTATTTATGCAGCATAACTGTAATGATAGTAATTAAGCGGTAGCGGTAGCGAGCGTCTTAATTACTATTATCTCAAGTTGTATATGACTGTTTTTGGTCTACACTATAATTTCGAAAATTTGGGGATTTTACAAAAACATTTTACCTAGTTAATTGTGTGTAATTAAATGATTATCGGATGGTAGAAACTTTGAGTGTGTTTGCGAGTAGTGCTACAGATGGCAGTACTCTTGATTAAATGCTGTATTTATTGATTTTTGAGGTAACGTGAAAGCAAGACATGTTGAAGCAACGGAAATGAACTCACTTTATTACAATATTAAAATTTCTATGAACAGAATTTACTTAATTTAATACACATATTTCATCGTTTATTTGGGGAATTGATCCCAGTGGACTGCTGCTTTGAAGGTGTATGGGCGAGCCGCGCGCCGTCGAGTCAGGTCAAATTAGTCGCTGAAGTATTAAGGAGTCAGTTACCTCACATGTAATCAGTGTAATATAGTGGCCGACCAAAAACATTATTTTAGGTTCACCTTTAGTATTATCCAATGCAATGCCTAAGCTTGTCTAAAAGCAGTGACATGTTTGTTCAGTTTTTCGCTTAAGTATGCGATAAAGGGAAGGTGTGCTCTTTTACCTGCTCATGCAAAATAGATAACTGCTAAAATATACACTACGTGATCAAAGGTATCAGGACACCTGGCTGAAAATGACGTACAAGTTCGTGGCGCCCTCCATTAGTAATGCTGCAACTCAATATGGTGTTGGCCCACCCTTAACCTTGATGACAGCGTTCACTCTCGCAGGCATAATTTCAATCAGGTGCTGGAAGCTTTCTTGGGGAATGGCAGCCCATTCTTCACGGAGTGCGGAACTGAGGAGAGGTATCGATGTAGGTCGGTGAGGCCTGGCACGAAGTCGGCGTTCCAAAACATCCCAAAGGTGTTCGATCGTGTTGAAAGATGCAATCACCATCCCCAAATTTCTCTTCAACAGTGGGAAACAAGAAGGTGCAAAATATCAATGTAGATCAGCGCTGTGATCGTGCCACGCAAAACAACAAGTGGTGCAAGCCCCCTCCAGGAAAAACACGACCACACCATAACACCACCTCCGAATTTCACTGTTGGCACCACACACGCTGGCAGATGACGTTCACCGGGCATTCGCCATACCCACACCCTGCCATCGGATCGCCATATTGTGCACCGTGATTCGTCACTCCACACAACGTTTTGCCACTATTCAATCGTGTAATGTTGACGCGCCTTACACCAAGCGAGGCGTCGTTTGGCATTTTGTGCGTGATATGTGGCTTATGAGCAGCCGCACGACCATGGAATCCAAGGTTTCTCATCTCACGCCTAACTGTCGTAGTACTTGGAGTGGATCCTGATGCAGTTTGGAATTCCTGTGTGATGGTCTAGATCGATGTCTTCCTATTACTGTTTACGACCCTCTTCAAATGTTGGCGGTCTCTGTCAGTCGACAGACGAGGTCGGTCTGTACACTTTTGTGCTGTACATGTCCCTTCACGTTTCCACTTCACTATCACATCAGAAAAAGTGGACCTAGGGATGTTTAGGAGCGTGGAAATCTCGCGTACTAACTTCTGACACAAATGACACCCAATCACCTGAACACTTCGAAGTCCGTGAGTTCCACGGAGCGTGCCATTCTGCTGTTTCACGATGTCTAATGACTACTGAGGTCGCGGATAATGAGTACTAGGCAGCAGGTGGCAGCACAATGCACCTAAGATGTGAGGGTGTCCGTATACTTTTGATCACATAGTGTACGTGCTAGTGTTTCAACTGTGCCGTCAGCTAAAATTAATTGCCTCTTGCCTAGATGACATAGGCTACATTCGGTATAAAAGCGTAGTCATCTATTTCGATTATTCATACCTGAAACAAAGCGGAGAAACAGTGCTACTGTAAGTGCTTCATTATGTCGAGCAACACTTAGGAAAAATTCGCTATGAACTTAAGAATAAATTTAATGCCAAATTTGTTATTCACAACCGCAAATCTTAAGAGAGATAGTATGGCGATCTGCAAATCGAGCATCACACACGACAAAGGAGATTATGTACTAGTATAAAGAACAACTGCTACCCAGTTAAACTCACAAAGAACATCATGTGCCATCACATTTGTTTTGCTGCGATTTTTAATAGATTGCGTCTGAAAGGAGTTGGCTAGTCAACACATGGCATTGGAAAATCTGATGTGAGATGGCATAATTATCACGTGGTGAGAAGTTCTCTGTGATTGGCTAATTTCTTATGTTTGACCTAGACATAAACGGTTGGACCATGCAAGTTTCTAAGCTTACGTTTACTCAATTTTATTTGTATGCTTATGTGATTCATTGTGAATGCTTCCATTACAATCCATAGTGTCATGTAAAATGCAATTGGTACCTCCACCAGATGTGGTGTAAATGTCACTTAGCCCAAACCAGCGCCTTTAATAGAGGTGGCGGGAATGTAGATGTAATACGGGGATGACATCGAGAGGGTTATAGGTTTCGGTAGCTGGAAGGGTGATAAAAGGGTGACACTACTAGTATACGTGTAATTCTGCTTCCAAGAGAGACTTTAATCGCTCTAGCACTAATCTAAACAACATTGCAAGACAGAGAGAATTTAGACAGCTTGTGGGTTTACCTGGGTGACAGGAGAAGTTCGGCGTCCATTTTCGTCGTGCTTAGGGCCTACATCGAAGTTGCAAGTTAGCACAAAATAAATTTAAAGAGCTGGCCGGCATAGGATTCTGCTAGGCAAGTAAGCAGAGCCATCAAAAGCTCGAAGTTTAAATACCAAACGAGAATGCTAACTAGTACCTAGCTAGTAATGACATATGCGCATGTCAGCATGAATTGTATAACTCACGAACATGAGGTGGTCATTCCACTAAAAATCATACAACACCCCTGCATATCAGCAACTCGGAAATGACTCGCAAGAATTCTAAAGCCAATTTTTTTGGATTTACTTCATAAAAATGTCATTAATATCTCGAAATGTATAGAACTATATTTATTATATTCTTGTAAAATACAACTATAACCGTCGCAATATCATCTACCTTTCAGGTTTACTCCTGTGTACGTTAATTTTCATTGTAAATAGGTTCTTGCGTATTCTTGTAGTCCCTAAGGAATAGGTGGCCGTGTTGCAGCTTGATGTTTGTACACAGTTCCTAAAAGAATTTTGTCTTTCGGGCAAAATGAATTGTACATATTCATTATCCACGTTTGAAATGTTTTCCATGAATTCTGCATCCATTTGCATGGGGTGATAGATTTAGATTATATCTGGCTCCTTTTTGTTGTTTTGCTAACACTTATACCTACCTACATCTCTGCAGCATTGATCAGCTATAAGAGGCTACATTTCTATTTTGTTTATGTGTTGTAAACAACATAAGCAAACCAGTCACGAGTTAATTAGCTTTCTTGCTTTTGTGTCGTACTTTGTTATAAGTCAAAACAATTTAAAGCAAACATTCCCCTTCACATACGTTTTGTACTGAAGACAGATTTGTCCGTGGACAACATGACCTAAAAGCAATTAAATAATAATTGGTACAAATACGACTTCCTCCACCTATTTGCAATTCACAGATATCTCATACTTTAAACTCTCTTCAGTAGTACAAATATAATGCTTCAGTCCGGGTTAGATAAATTGTTACTTAGATTAGGTTTAAAGTTAGGAAACATCCTGACGTTTCTGTAAAAAGACGAGCTTTTAGTAAATGAGCCAAAGTGAAAACTGATGCTCATAATTGAATGCAGTTTCTTACGTATTATTCTATCGTTTCTTATAACTTTTTTGTAAACAGATGCTGTGGTTTATCTCTTAATGCGAGTTAGAAGTAGATAATTTAATATTGTAGCGGACCAGGTTGAGCACCGAGTATTGCAACATATGTTGTAATCCAGCGCAAGTGTGGAAACCAGGTTAACAGAACACGTCCACGCTGCACAACGCCGAGTCAGCGCCTCTGTACGCATTTATACTACAGGGTTTTGACTCGGTCGCGAGAGTGGCCACGAGAGAGTTATCAGAGAGTTGCCAGAGAGTTATGCGAGCAGTAATCGCGAGCAGTTATCAGAGAGTTGCCAGGCAGTTATCAAAGAGTCGTCAGATCAGTTGTCGGTCTCGAGACCCGTCGCCACCAGTTAACCAGGTAAGCATGCGACTCATCTGAGTTCTGTTTATTTGCCGGGGCCTCACCCCAAACCGAATGTACTCACTTAAGGTAACAATATAATTTATTGGGTCAATGCATCCCCTGTGCTTCATTTAAATACCCCCTATCCTGGAACGCCACCCTGGCCTCCCTACCATCCCAGTACCGACGCATCCCCCCTACCTCTGAGCTACCAACCCCCCTGTGTAATCACCTACTGCGGGGGTAACCATCCCCGTGGGGTGTTACAATATTCTCCATTAGCCGTACCATAAAAATAAGCGTCCATTTCATCTTCAAAATGTCTTCGGAGTATAAACCAAGAAGATCAATATGTTCTTCTTGAAGTAATATAAAATAATTAAAACCCTACAAAGCATATCGGAGCAGGAAATGATCCGATAGTGTATTTTTTTCGAGAAGAGGTTACAAACGTGAATGTGCAAATACCTCATTACTGCCAACAATTCCAAGGACCGGAGTGTGCGCTGTAACATCTATGCAGCCGCTAGGCTGTATTTCCATCAATAGATTATGTTCATGTGATTAACTAATTTCCTCAGTGCCCATCTTTTTGGATCCTTAAGAGATTATCCTAAAACCTGTTTCTATTAACCTTGTCAAGCTGATATATATTCTTCTGTGCTCCCTTTTTTCCCCTTTCCCCTAATTGGCTAATGTATACCTTTGATCGCCGATGTATGTGTGATATACAGGTCCTGTGTAAAGCAAGGCCAAGCGATAAAGCACTTTGTTATGATGATGTACGCGCCTTCATCATCCTGTGAGGCCGATTTAAACAGAAGGTTCCCTCTACCTATTTTTCATAATAACTCACATTAATCACAGATGCATTAATTCTGGTACGTAATATATTTGATTCATAAGGCTATGACAACGTAAATTTGACAATTCGCTTCAGATACAAAGATAAACAACATATCAAACAAGGAACTAGTTTGTATCGCAAAACCTATTTCATAACAGCAGCCAATGAGAGGTGACTGGTGCACTGGGGCAAGGTTATACGGAACAAGATTTAGTCGATTTCATAGCTCATGGTGCGACAGTGAGCACAACTGTTTGACAGGTAACACATTCACATCTTAGTTGACTGCTAGACACCATGTCACAAGCACATCTAGGATTGGCATTGTATTCTCCGTCCACTTTATGGCCGTGTAAGGAGTTTTCGAACTTTCATCTGTTTGTGGAATTAAAGAACTCTATGCAGCAGGGGACTTTCCACTAATGACCAAGTGATGAAATGGTTCAACCAAAAGGATACAATTTTCAATCTTCAGAGAATGAAAAATATCATCGCTTTGAGAATGTGCTTGGATGCTTTGATAGATATCTCGTCAGTAAAAGAATCCTTAGACCATAAAATAGTATTATTTGCCCAATTTTAATCATTAACCAAAAAATAATACTTAGGAAACTTACTAAACCACATAATTAGAAATATGTGAACTCACCGCAATGATGAAATATAAAGCTGGTAACAACTATCGTGTTATTTTATCTTTTTTTGAGAATTTGGTCAATCTTTCAAATACTTTTTACTTTCTCTACTACATATAGTGAGTAGGGGAAGTATTGTAGGTATTCCACCCAAAATTTAGATACCGAGATTTCACCGAAAACATATGTTTTGAGACCCCCTGCACCCAATAAAAGCATTTTTGGTAACATGTCTGTGTGTATATGTCTAAGTGTGTGTCTGTCTGTCTGTGAACAGCATAACTCAGAAACGAACAGTCGGCTAAACACCAAACTTGGTATTTAGGTTCAGTATCTTCCAGAGATGCGACACGAAGGTTTTCAAGTAAATTCCCCACTCCAGATTACCCTTTACATGGAACATTTTTTGAAAATTTTAATTTCCTCAGAAATGGCTCTAACGATTTTGATTAAAATATCATATGTTTAAGATATTTTAATGACAAATGAAATTTATATCTCGAATTTTTTGGGAATGTCTCCATAAGTATTCTTCATTGTGAACGACTTTTGCATAACTGGTAAACCATAAGAGATAGACAAAATTTTACTACACAAAAATGTAGATCGCGTTAAAATACACAATTTATGTCATATACATTTTTATTGTTGAGTGAACCATTTATTCCCTTAAATTTCCCAATACTTTTTCTCAAATGGGAATTCGTTCATTTTTTTATGTCCTGGACATACAAAGAGAATGCAATACTCCACATAGCAACCAGCTCTTAAAATATTTGACTATCGCTTAAAGCCTAGCAACTCCCGTTGTATCTACAAGAAAATTAGCAATAAGATTAACATCTCGATATCTCGATTAAAATGAAGCATATGGAGAATAAGCGTTTGTAAAAATAGTTTGCACACGAGTAGAGAAAGTCATGTGAGTGTAACACGTCAGATTTTTTCTCACAGGGCCCTCTCTTGGCGCAACCGCTTCAAGTGCTATATATGAGTCAGCTGTTTCTACCGATTTTGGAATTGCGCTTTAAGTCAATTTTCTTTGCATACGAGCATATTAAGTGACTTTTTAGATAGACGAGGGCTCAACACTCAGCGCAAAAGCGGTTTAAGGACATAAAGTACTCCATACTAAAGTACAATTCAAAAACATGCGCCTCATTTACTGACGCCAGATGCCGGAATTCCAACAGATTTTACAAGCTTTTACATTATAGCGTACGTAACAACTCAACTGAATAATCCTCCCCTGATAAAATGGACCAATTATATGTATTCAGTACCAGAACCATTAAAATAAAATGGCGGAATTTTGTAAATAGAGACAGGATAAGCTACGGTAAATTAGAGACATGTCTAATCTAAATGGACGTTATACAGTCAAGACATAAAATTACTAAGTAAAGGTTTATTCAATTTCGTCGTAAACTACGGAACTTACATCGCAAATAACATGCATAATAACTTATTCAAGTTAAGTAATCATGGTAAAGGACCACCACAGAATTAAAATACTCTTATAACGTCATAACGTACAGGCAAAGTAGCGAGGTGGTGTCGTTGCAGCGTCTGGCTGCAAAGGGCTAAGGTTTAACCGCCACTATCACATACCAAAAGGAAGTGATATTTATTGCAAAATACATTTCTGTGCATCGCATCAAAGAACTCTACTATTGTAGCTTCCAATCTTCCAATCTATTGTAGCTCAATCCAAACATTATGCGATATGTATTTGCTTGTTGTCTGAAGTAAGTCTGAAAAATCCTTATTCCATCAACATCAAATGTCCTGTTTAAAGACTTACCTAACTAAAAGAAACATTATACAATAATAAACTAAAACAATAAAAATAACACATAATTGCAGATGAAAATGATGTTAATAATGTGAAACATAATATCAGTTTAATGGAGCACCGGCACATTTTGCTGCTACTGTAAGAAGACCGCGGAGTTATGGTCCAAGATGGATAGGTCGAGGAGGGCCAGTAACTTAGCCTCCACGATCACCTGATCTCAATCCTTTGGATTTTTCTGTATGGGGTCACCTCAGAAGTATAGCGTACAGAACTCCCCTTGACGTTGAAGTACTGGAACAGAGAATTGTACGTGCTTGTCAAGAATTCCGGGGTGATCATGGGGTGTTTGAAAGAATTCGAAACTCACAGCAGAGACGAGTGCAGCATTACATCAGAAGCAAGGATGACACTTGAAAACCTCCTTTAGCAGGGAAGAGTGCGCAGTATTAATACTCATAACATGTAACATACTACAGTAGAATTGCATTCCTTGCTAAGTTATGCGTTTTTTGAGGCAGTTTATAATGGAAATTTTTAAACGATAATTTAGTTTTCAAATTAATGTGTACTAATTAGGGCGATGTTGCTTAATGTAGTCAATGGCGGCTTATAATCACAATTTGCGATTATCTCGCACATGGTTCGTTTGCGGACCTATGTTTACTGGAACGTTTTTGCTTCTACTATCGTATACTTTCACCGTTTCCGTTTGCGCAATTATGATACACGTTGTGAGTGTGTGTGTGCTGGATAGGAAATGATCAAAAGCACGAAAGCATCATCTTGTTGGTCAAACAGCAATATTTATTTCTTACAAAATACTGAGAAAAGCTTGAGACTAGTTTTATTCATATTGAATAATTGTTACTGTGCTGCTACATACAGCTACTTTATGCCAGGGTTCTGATGTGGAAAAATATTCGATTACTTTGGGGTAACCGTTCACCAATGTTACCTAACAATCGAAAATTACAAGGATTCGGATCCATTGATTGTGAAGTTCGGGCTGAATAAATGTGCCCTTGATGATTGTTCCTTTGCAAGCCTTCAGATCACAACTGTAAAAATATTATTTTTATAAAGAATCGAGAACTCTATGGTTGATAAATTTACATGGAATGGAATGTTGGTTTACGGCGCTCAACTACCGGGGTTATAAGCGCCGTTCTAAAACAGAGGAAGGTAAAGGCCAAAGGTATACATAATAGTTAAAAATCACAGCAAAAGCTGAGGATATGAATCAAAATAAAAGCAAGGTAAAAGTCAAAGGTAAATAGATATAAGCAGGAGAATAAAAATGAAACACCGAGCGGTGAAGCAGCTCAGGTAGAAACATTAAAAACGCAAGTGTAAGGTAGCCTCGGATAAAAACCTAAAAAGCTTATCAACCGCGTGAGGAGTGTCCGCCAAGACCTCTGCAAGACTTGCCGGCAGCTGCAGAGTGTCCCGAAGACACGCCAGGGAGGCGCACTCTAACAACAAGTGGTGAACCGATAGACATCCGCCGCACGCGGAACAAAGCGGAACAGAGTCTCCTCTAAAAAGATAGGCGTGGGTAAAATTGCAGTGGCCAATATGTAAATGGGCTAAAATAACTTCCTCACGGCGAGAAAAACGACTAGAAGTAAACCAGGGAACAGGAAGGTCCTTCACTACCCTAAGCTTGTTGCCGCGGAGAGCCACCCACTCCACGCACCAGCACGAGAGGACCGCTCTCCGCAAAGCAAGCCGAAGGTCCTCCGACGCTACCCGAGAGATGACAACACCGTGTTGGATTGTCGCCGTCTTAGCCGCCAAATCCGCTAGTTCATTTCCAGCCAAGTCGACGTGACCAGGTAGCCAAGCACACTTCACGAAAACACCAGAAGCGTATAAAAGATGAAGGGCATCCTGGATTTTCTGTACAAGAAGATGGTAATTGTACAGCTCATGAATACTGTGGAGTGCACTAAGGGAATCACTTAAAATAAGGCTATCTCCCAAGTGGTGACGGCGCACGTATAAAACGGCACAGTATAAGGCATACAGTTCAGCCGAGAAGTCGACTGGGTAGGCGTAAGGAACTGCCTTCGCACTTCCATACCACCGAATCCCAGAATTACAGAGATCCCATCCTTGGAGGCAGCGGTCTCTTCCTTTACCTGGGTACCCGCCCATACTACTGCGTCTCAACCCCAAAAAGGCGGCCGGACCTGACGAGCTAACCCCTCTCATGCTCCGGCACCTTCCCTTCAACGCCGTGCTTTTTCTGACCCGAGTGTTCAACATGTGTTTTACTCTGGGGCCATTTCCACGAGAGTGGCGAGAGGCCCGTGTGGTATGCATTTTGAAACCGGGGAAGGATCCGGTACATCCTTCAAACTACCGATCCATCAGTCTCCTTTCCTCCCTCTCTAAAGTTCTCGAGAGGATGATTCTCAACCGCTTGTCCCCACTTTTGGGAGACATTCAAGCCATCCCGGACCACCAGTTTGGATTTCGTCCTGGGTATTCGACATCTCAGCAGCTGCTGCGTGTGGTGGAGACGGCCACCCTGGGTTTCCAGGAAGGTTGCTTCACCGCCGCGGTATTGCTGGATGTGGAAAAGGCCTTCTCAACGACGTGGCACGCGGGTCTCCTGTATAAACTCATCCACCTGGGATTACCAACACAGGTTAACAACATTATACACAGAACATTTAAAGTCTCAGTTGCGGGGAAAACATCTACACTTAGGCCAGTTAGAGGCGGAGTCCCTGAAGATTCTGTATTATCCCCCACGCTTTTCAGCGTCGTTATGGCAGATTTTCCAACACAGCAGCAAGTCGAAATGGCCCAGTATGCTGACGATGTGCTGCTGTACTACTCAAACAAAAACCTCATTAGAGCGTTCAACCCAATACAAAGACACCTCCGCCTTATCCAACAGTGGTGCCAGCGTTGGCGCATGTCCGTTAACGCGGATAAGAGCCACACCATGCTTCTAACGAAGCGCCACATCCCCGCAGTCTGCCCCACATTTCAATTTCGAGGCCGAAGGATTGAATGGAGGAATTCTGTCACCTACCTGGGAGTGAAGTTGGATAAGGGTCTAACTTTTCGCGAGCACATCCGAGACCTCTCGGCCCGGGCGCAGGGGGCAATTGCCTCCTTGTACCCATGCTGAGATCCGGGATGCCTGTTCCGCTAAAGTTGCACCTTTTCCGAGCCCTGATAGTCACCCTCATGCTTTACGCCTGCGAGGTCTGGGACATGGCCGCAGACAGCTGGCTGCTATGGCTACAACGGGCGCAGAATAGGGGACTCCGGTCCATCTACTCTGTTGGCCGCGCCTTCCCTGTGACACTACTACACGAAGCCTCATATCTTCCCTATGTGGAAGATGAAATTAGGCGCTCGGCTACCAAATTTTACGACAGTTTACCAAACCATCAGAGTATCCTGGTCAGATCACTTGGGGATTACGACCCCAGAAATCGCCGTCTTCGGAGACATCGGGTTCCCCGCATGGCATGTGGGCACACCAGATAACCAAGGAGTTAAACCAACAGCAGCTAAAGCTGAACTCCATAGTAATCCCATTCAAGAGCTGATTGGTCTCAAAATTAAATTCTAAATTCTAACCTAAATTTATAAACAAATACACACCAGGGTGCAGAAGGGCTGCTGCATCCTAACAGGCAGTTCGAGGAGCTACATGCTACCTCCCTTCTTTCTACTCAATCTAAGAAAAAAAGCCGCCATCCTAAAAATATCATTCCTGAAAATACACATTCTGTGGTAAAACCCTATTGAGGGTGAGCACACAGCAAAGACTCACTCGGGCTATAAATTAGCCTGCCAGCAGTCAGTCGGAGTCGGATACAGTTCAGCGCAATAAATGGAAGTGCCAGCTGGAAAACCGAAGGTATGAGTTTCGGTCCCATGAACGTAAGCGCAACCAACACCGTTGGAGCACTTAGATCCGTCGGTGTAAATAAAAATCCAGCCATGGTAGCCGGACAGAAATTCTAAAAAGCAAGCCCGTATACTAGACGTAGGGAGCGTAGACTTCCGGTAAGCTGCCATCCCAAGATCAATGTGAGATGGCGCGCCAAGGAGGAAACACCCTCTTCCCGGTAGGGAGCATGTTGGGCAGTTCAATGCCGTGCTGTCGAAGAAGCTCCCGGAAGCGAACACCTGAAGGCCTGGGATAAACGGAGCGGTCCCAATAACGTTCGTCCAGCGCGGCGCGGAAAAAGGAAGCGAACGTTGGATGGGTTGGCATACAGCGAAGCGCACAGCCATAATTGCCGAGGAGAAAAGCACGCCGATAACGCAAAGGAGGTTCTGCCGACTCGGCGTAAATGCTGAGAACTGGGCTAGTTGGAACGCACCAATTGCTAAGCGAATGCCACGATTGTGGACGGCGTCTAATTTCCTCAGCACAGATGGAGGGGGGAGGAGTAAACGACGTACCCATAATCCAACTTGGATCGGACTAGCGCGAGACGACGCAGCAAAACCGCCTGATCAGCTCCCCAAGCTGTACCATTTAACACCCGCAAGAGACTTAGAGAACGATTACATCGAGCTTTCAACTGTGCAACATGCGATGCCCAGCTGAGCTTCCTGTCAAACGTCAACCCCCAGAAACGCGCCTCACCTGCGAAGGGCAGGAAATCTGGACCGAATCGGAGCGAAGGTGGAAATCGTCTCCTACGGCGCCAGAAGTTAACGCAGATGGTCTTCTCAGTGGAGAAACGAAAGCCATTTTTAGAACTCCAAGAGTGAAGGTTGTCCAAACATTGCTGCATGCGGCGTTCCAAAAACGACGTACGCTGAGATGTACAGTACACGGCGAAATCGTCCACGAATAAGAAGGACGACACCCCTGGTGGAACATATTCGCAGATAGAACTAATCGCTAATAGTGAAAAGTGGAACGCTTAGTACGGAGCCCTGGGGTACGCCGTTCTCTTGGATAAAAAGGTTCGAAAAAACCGAGCTGACCCGTACTCGGAAAACGCGGTCCGTCAGAAACTCCTGAAGGAACAGCGGCAAGTATCCACGGAGGTTCCAGGCGTGTAGGGAACGCATTGTGCCCGCCTGCCAACAGGTATCAAAAGCCTTCTCAAGGTCAAAGAAAATTGCAACGGTGTGACAGTTCTGCAGAAACCCGTTCTTGATCTGCGTCGAGAGCGATACAAGGTGGTCTAGAGTTGAACGGCGTCGTCAAAAACCGCATTGCGTGTTGGACAGAAGGTTCCGATTGATCATGCGTTCCATCACCTTGCAAACGCAACTGTTGAGGGAAATGGGACGGTAACTGGAAAGAAGGTGACGGTCCTTTCCATGTTTCAAAATGGGAATGATGATGCCCTCTCGCCACTTATCTGGAAATGTGGAAGCAACCCAAACACGATTGTAGAGTTCGAGCAGGAACGTCTTACCCTCAGGAGGCAGCTGTTTTAACATTTGCACATGGACGCCATCGGGCCCTGGCGCTGATAGGCGCGAAGTGGAAAGGGCGTATTCCAACTCCGCCATGGTGAAAAGGCGATTATAATCCTCCAGATTACCAGAACGAAACGAGTAACGCTGTGATTCTACGCGATCCTTAACCATAAGGATTTCGGGCGAATAAGAATCTGAGCTAGATACCTGCGCGAAAGCGCTGCACAAAGTATTAACCACGTCAAAAGGAGCAACAACAGCTCCTACAGATGTGTGAAGACCAGCGATGGGCAGATGGGTCGATTTACCGGCTACACGCCTGAACTTATCCCAGACGATAGAGGAAGGCGTGTGATGATTAAAAGAAGTGACAAACCGACTCCAGGAGATCTTTTTGCTATCCCGAATAATTTGCCTACACTGAGCACGCAGTTTCTTGTACTGGATGAGGTTCTCCAGTGTAGGGCGACGCTGGAAAAGCCGAAGAGAACGCCTGCGAGCACGAATGGCCGTTTGACATTCATCCGTCCACCAAGGGATCGGAAATCGCCGAGGGTGGGCGGTCGATCGAGGAATAGAGTGCTCAGCAGCAGAAAGAATAGTCTCTGTGAGATGTTGAACTAAAAACTTCACAGAGTCGTGCTCATTACACGTAAACAAAGCCAACCGGGAGAAAAGGCTCCAATTGGCTCGGTCGAAGCACCAGCTAGGCAAACGGGGGGAACATACACCTGGAACTAAGAGACTAAGAAGACAAGGAAAGTGGTCACTAGAGTGCAAATCAGAGATAACATTCCAGCAAAAGAAAATGCTAACCGTGGTGAACAAACGACATATCAAGATGTGAAAAAGTGTGAAAGGCGTCTGAAAGAAAGGTAGGCTCCCCGGTGTTAAGAAGAGCGAGGTTAAAGCTATCTATAAATTCGGCGATTGAGGTGCCTCTCGCACTAGCCCGAGATGAACTCCAAAGAGGGCAATAGGATTGACATCTCCCACCAACACAAAAGATGTGGGAAGCTGGGAAATGAGGTCGGCTAAGTCTGTTGCCGAGATGTCGGCAGATGGCGGAAAATAAAGCGTGCAGATGGTAAATCGAAGGGATGGCAGGTGAATCCGGACAGCAACCGACTGGATATCAGATTGAATGGACACAGAGTCCACAAAAAGGTCATCTCTGATTAGCAGCATGGTGAAGGAATACCATCTTCTGGTGTAAGATCACCGCGCTAAGCGATACCGTCCACGTTTAAAGGTGTCTTGCGGACGGAGCTTAGTCTCCTGCAAACAAAGAACCAGGGGCTCGTACTCGTTGAGCAAAAGTTCAAGCTCCGGTCGATGGGATCGAATACCACGTATGTTCCAGTGTAGGATAGCTATTGCAATTAAAAGGAAGGTCGCAATCGGAAGAGGCGACTACGACGAGAGCGGCGGACGAATTAATCGAACCTTTTTTTAGGCTGTGAACCAGCACTTTAGGGGATGTTTTATCATTACGCTTCTTCATAGGCGGTTTGGCAGCGGCGGAGGAATCCTGCTCCATCTCCTCCACGGGGGAGGGCCCTTTCCAATAGAAAATTTCGGTTCGAGAACCTCGAACCGATTGGAAGCAGAGATCAGCGAAGATGTAGATCGCCGATCGGGGTCCGTCCCAGAAGAAGCCGCAGAAGAGGATCTATGAGAAGAGGATCGCGGACTATTCTCCCCCTTCGACGTTCCCGGTACAGATGGAGGGGTGTCCTTTAGGAAGTCGGATCTGGTGTAGTGGGTCTTGAACTTTACTGGTGAAGCAGTGCTGGTAACGGCCTTTCCAGCCTTAGAGGAGGAAAGTAACGCCTGAGAATGCGATCTCACAGGAGGAAGGTGAGCAGTTACAGTATTGGCAGATGTCGACGCAGGTGGCGAAGTCGAGGGCTTTGGAAGCGAGCGGGCGACAAGTATCGTATCTGAAATGGTGGCCCCGTTCAAATCGCTGGTCTGTGTGGCGATTTCTCGACTCGGTGCCGGTTTAGCTGCAACGCAGCTATACGTACCGGACCGCGGGACAGACGGTTGGCGGATGCACAGCAGTTTCCGGGCTTCCGAGAAGGACAACTTCTCCCTAACCCGGATCTCCTGGATCTCGCGTTTCTCTACAAAACTGGGGCAATTGCGGGAACTCGATGGATGTTCACCGCTGCAGTTAACACATGTCGGAGTGGATGTGCATTCCCCATCATGGGAGATGTCACCACAGTTAACGCAGGTAGAGTTGCGATTACAGAAGTCGCTGGTGTGTCCAAAGCGCTGACACTTGTAGCATCACAGGGGGTTAGGGATATACGGCCTGACTACAATGACATCATAGCCTGCCTTAATTCTTTGAGGGAGATCTACCTTATCAAAGGTAAGGAACAGGGTACGAGTTGGCACGAATTCATCTCTGTCCTTTCGCTGAGCGCGATACACCGCCGTAACTCCTTGATCAGAAAGGTTGTCCTGAATCTCCTCATTAGACATGCCGTCCAATGCACGGGTATTCACCACACCGCACAAGGAGTTCAGGGTTCTGTGCAGCTCAACACGAACAGGATAGCTGGCTAGCAGTTTGGCTCTAAGCAGTTTCGCTGCCTGAGAAGCTGAAAGTGCTTCAATCAGGAGCGTGCCATTACGAGATCGTACACAGGATTTAACAGGACCAGCAATGCTGTCCAGGCCCTTTTGAATTAGAAATGGATTCACCGTAGTAAATTTTTGCCCTTCCTCAGTTCTCGAAATCAGTAAGTAGTGAGGACAACTGGACTCGACTACTTCTTTTTCCTTCACAGGTTGCTTTAAGGTATTGGGTGTGTGTACCATAAAAGATAGTAAAAATTTCGTCCCGCAGTGCTCCCCACCCACCACGGAGCCCAACAAGGAGTCATCCCACTGGGATGACAGGGCTACACACGAGATATAGCGGGCACGCCGTCACACTCACCCTGGAGTTCAGTACAAAATCTAGTCCCGGCCGATTGGCTAGGGGTGGGTTAGTCCCTAGCCGCCCGTTTAGGTGAATCAAAAACCAAAGTGGTGTATAAGGGAATTCGCATCCACCTGAAAACTGTAAAACACAACCAACCAGGCTCAGATACGCTTCCCTCAACCACCAGGATATTTCTTTCCACCGACACGGGTCTTCACGCACGGCCTACACGTGGGTGAGCGCTTTTGCTGACTCCCTCACCACTTGGAGGAGCCTACACCGAGGAAGTCAGGGTGGCTCGGGACCCCGGGTGCGGCAAAACACGTACCTGCAAAGCAGGTCCCTGGGGGGGGGGATAAATCTACAATATCCCTGGGCCAGATGCGTCATCATATGTAATGCTAGAATCTAGCTTGTGTGTTAAAAACTCCTCCTGGAATTGTGTTTTAGTTAAATTGGTTGCACACGATATACAAAATAAATTGAGAGAGATAAATGTGCACGCTATGTAGATACTGTATGTTATTAAAACCTAGTTCCTGAAGTCGCGGGTTCAAACCCGGCGGAGGGCAATGGAATTTTTGGGGCGTAAAAATCCTTAGGATTTCCGGTGGGGTCCCGTGTAGCAGATTTACGGCACATAAAAGAATCTCAAGGCTGATAAAGAGGTCTCTGAGCAACGTTACCGGTCTTTCACGCCCAATATAGAATGGGAAGCTAAGGACCACAGGCAGTTAAAGAGCGTCCATAAATAAAACTGAATTTAATTTTCATTTGATATTAAAAATAAAAAGCGAAGAAACAAATAAACCATTAACTATGCGAAATAGTTTTGCTTGTCCTGAAAATATGCTTACGTTTATTATTTATTCGGACTTTAAGTTACTTTTGAAAGAGCTTATAATATGTTTACTTCATAAAAGTAAGTAAACGCCTTTTGATTCAAATATGCCTACGTATATAAAGAAGTTGATGTGTATCAATAACATGACTTTGTCTGCTTTCATTTAGCTATTCTAAAATTATTCATTAAAGGACTTAATGCATATATATAGAGAGACAAAACCCAATTTTGATTTAAATACATTCAGTTTTCTTTAAAAAAAAAGCGTCTTAAATTACATACTTTCAATAAACTCCGTGTATAAACTTCCATTTCAAAATAAACTTTATAAATACTGACAGAAACAGAGTCATTTCACATTAATATAAGTATATTTATAAGTTTATGTATGCCTACTATCATATTACATATTGTTTATACTCAGGAGAAGCAAAACAACCGTCAGGTAACACTCACAAGTATTACTTAAAACATTAGCAAATTCAAAAGAACCGCAGTGAATATTTCGGAAATTATTAATTCCATAAAAACTGTAATTGACATGAATTACATATTTTGACAATATGCGGGTCTTTCGAAGATGCAACTCGAATATTTTTAACAAAATGCCACCATGCCAATTATTGATACTAAAATTGATAAACCTAAAGCACCTTCACAAACTGCAAATTATAAAAAGTAGGTGATAGCAGATAATAACTTAGTAATTAATGTAGCACCTCAAAATTATATTTGTCCTCAAAATGAAACATAACCTATAAACGCTAGATTATACTTTACATGGAAAAATGTACCTTATTTTTTATTTTCTCAAAATGACTCCAAAGGTATAAAATATCATATACTTTAAGATTCTTGCGTGACTAATGACATTTTATTTTGAATTTTCTGCAAGTAGTTATTAAAATCCTCTTCGTCCTGAATGAATTTTCTACAATGTCGTATAAAAGTAAACCACTGGAGACGTAGCCTTACTTAAAAGTTTAGAACACATTCAAATATTCCATTTAGGTCCAACTATTTTTTCCTCAGCATTGGACATTTTTGAAATATTCATTATTATAACTTTAAATGTTCCCAGGTTAAACCATAATGCGGCTTCTATAAAGCAGTTTATGCGAGATTCCTTTTATTTCCTGCATAGGTTCATTATTAACTAAACGTAACTTAGGATACGCCCACATTGTGTTTTATTTTTCCTATCGTGGGTGTAACCAATTCCATTGCGCTTAAATACCAGTGCGTTACTTGTCTCCCTTTGCATTTTTGAGTTGTGCTGTTTACACATACACACACAACATAAACTTCCGGTGAAATCCTTTTTTGTTTTTCATTAAGGGAATCTCAAAATGCGTTATTTTATGAAGTTTTATGCAACTTTATTTTATAGAATTTTTAGGTGAAATGAAGTATCTTCTCTAAGGTATCTAAGCGGTCAAAAAGTAAAACTGGTTCTATTGCTTAGAACACACATGTTATTTTGTAACACAGCGATGGAAGAGAAAGAAAAAGAACTATATAAAACCACTTGAAACTTAAGCACCGTTTTTAACGTTTTAATCTAAGAACTGTAATGAATTCTGGTTTATTGTGCTTTAAAATATATTTTGATGTTAGTATAAAATTGTTATAAAGACGTATTATACATCCTACTGGTATTCGTTTGAAATTCTATCGCCATAAAAATTTCTTGCTTGATGTTTATAATATCGTTGAATATTATTTTGAGAGTATAACTCCAATTGCGATGGTTGCACCCTGTATAGTTGTACTTCTGTGTGTTGCAGTCATTTCTTGCAGTCTTCTTTTCTGTTATCCTTCCTTAAATATGTATAAGTAATGTGTAATGAACTTCATAAACTTTCTCTATTCGTCACACCAAGTATTTAATGCCTACACAGCAAGAACGTAACCGGTTGAAACTTGAATAAGGAATATATTCACACTGACAGCATGTGCAGTTTCATTGAATTGCAGATAAGCTGCTCATATTTCATCTCACATTTTACATAAACTCAGCGTGTGAATATCTGGGCATATGACATGTATCCATTATAAGCCACGAATACAAAAACATAAACTCGTCTTAACTTAACGCTTCAGGAAATGAAAATCTCGCTTAGGGGGAAAATGAAGAAACACAGTTCTACTCTGTTTCATTTTTATCATCTACATTATTGCAACAATATGTACAACAAAAACTAACTAAATTTCAGTATATGTGTGGTACTGTCTACAGAGCCTTGAGGAACAAAATAAGAATAGAGACAGTTTTAAAATTCTGTAAAGTTCTAGTTGTTCCATTTTAAAATGCGTCAGTGAGAATTAGGCCCTAAGAAAACAAAGAAAAGAATAAATCGAATCCACAGAGATGAGATTTTTAATGCGAATACTTGGATATACCTTAATAGATCATATACAGATACGAAAAGGATTACAAATCTATAACTTACAAGAAAAATCTGATATGATACATTCGCATTATTTCTCTATCCTCTATCGTTTACTAGGGGTATACAAATTATTCTTACCCAGGTTTATTTTTCTATCTACTACATTTTAATCCAAATAAACCTTTGCAGAAATAGCTACAATACACATTTCGTTATAGTTATAAAGGGAAGCGTGATAGTCAAATGTTTAAGAACTGGACGCTATATGGTGTCCTCAAAATGACCAAGAAATGAACGATTCGAACATTTAATAACGGATATATCAGAAACGGCTTATGTCCCTAAAAACGCCGTGGGAATAAATTGTGTTTTTTAAAAAACTCTATATTTTTTGTGTAGTACATTTTCGCCTATCGCTTAACGTTTACCAGTTATACAAAATTATACAGAATTCCTTCCGAATGAAGAGGATTTCATAGGCTATTCCCAGAAAATTCAAGATATACATTTTATTTATCATGTAAATGCCTATCATATATGTATTTTAATTAAAATTGTTAAAGCCATTTTTTAAAAAATCAAAACCTTCGAAACATATTCGATGTGAAAGGTGGTTTGGGGTTTTATTGAAAATTTTTGTATCGCAACTTTGGAAGATATTGAATCTAAATTCCAAGTATGGTACTTAAGCGGCTTTTCGTTTTTGAGTTATGGTCTTCACACACACACACACACACACACACACACACACACACACACACACACAAGGACATGTTTCCAAAAATGCTTTATTTTGATTTAGAGGGCCTCAAACCATGTATTCCCGGTGAATTATCGGTATCGAATTTTTTGGTGAAACGCAATACTTCCCCCTATGTAGTAGAGAAATGAAAACGTTACCTTTTGAAATAACAATGGTACAGGCATACTTAAAGAATGAATCCCAATAGAACAACAAGCGTTTCTTTATACTCCATGAGGTAGAAGATCAATAGGACGTCCGAGATTGAGATGGAAGATTTGGGGCGGAACAGAGTTTAATGTCTATCCTTGAAGTGGAAGAAAAAGAAGTTTATTGCACTTAACTGTTAGGGTAATATTGCAACATTTTAAGCGATCCCCCAGGGACTTACTTCGGTAAGTACGGTGTAGCGGGAAATCGTTGGTCCTCTTGGTTGATGCCCTGTGCTGCAGTGTTCTGGTCTCCGGCTACCTCTGCTCAGCGGCTGATGATTTCTCCATTCCTAATGAATTACCTTTCTAACTAATTTCAGTGCTCTCAGGGTTTTCGTAGGTGAGGTAAATTAGAATACACTGCATTTCCCTTAAAATGTAGTTTATTTTCAACAAAATACTTATGCGCGGCTAGTTTTTCCCTCTGTAGCAATTCTCACTATAATAATAAAAAATTAGAAGCCTAATCTAACTGCACGCGCTTCCCACCCATATGCACACATGTGCATCCGTCGTCCACCGAGTATCACTGAGTGTCGAGGAGATTCTATAAGAGAGTGTATAAGAGAGTGAAATTCTGGGGCTTTCCTCCCCCTTTTATACCCAAATTTAGTGACGCTCACCTTCGTGCCTTAAAATGTAACGATATTTCTGATTGGTCTTCAGACCGCGTTACCTCATTATGTATGAAAATATTCTGCTCAAAATCTTTTCGTACACACGTCCCAATGATACGTCCGGAAGCAAATTCAATGTCTCTGTCTCTTTCCTTTCTATATCCGTCTCTTTCTATTTCTTGTTATTGCTTCAAGTTCCTTGCTCATTAGCTTGGTGAAAGGTGATGGGGTCTACTTAGAATTACCTTTTACCTGGAATTAGCTAGTTTGCCAGTGCCTTACTTATCTAAGTTACAATCTGTTTTGTACATCTCTTGGCTGCTAAATACTCTAACGTATGTCTTGCTGAAGTATATTATTGTGTAAAATTCTTGTTTTATATTGATTTATATTTATCCCTTTCAACGGGATTGGCATCACCAGTCCTCCGGGTTTCGGGGGTTGAGTTAGGGTTAACTACCCTGCCCGTAGTTCCTACACCCTTGGAGGATAGCTGGGGTGACGCGGGGTCTCAGGTCGACCCCGTTCGGAACCGCCAAGAGGTTCGCCTTGGAATGGAGATAGATAAGTCCAGTGGCGTCTCTCCGTGCATGGTATTTACTGGAGCTATAAACGCTACTGATGATTTTCATCTATGAACATCTAAAAAGAGACGTATGGTTGAGCTTGTCCCGGAAGGAAATGTTTCGACGTCAGGAAAGTGTGACACTTCCCGTTATTTAATCATGCGCTCAGCTACACCAAACCAAACAGTGCTTAGCTCTTTGAACCCCTTCGTAGTTTCAGCCACCTTGGAGAAAATGCTGGCCCAGTTCAGAACTGTACCCGGAAATGCAATGGGCGTTTATTGATATTGACTAAGGGTGATTCAAGTCCCTTTGTTTACTCCAGGTACATCACTTCGGAACCCAAGACGTTATTATTGAGCCACATGCTTCCTTGAATGTCTGCCGAGGTGTTGTGACTTTCTCCGCCTTAGACGGCCTCTCTGAAGACGATGTTGTCGCCTACCTTTATAGCAATAGGGTGAGTGCGGCCAAACGGCTCCAGCGGCGAGGGGGTGCGAAACAGGTACCTTCCAGAACGGTCTTTCTGACCTTTGCCTTCAGGCAGCTTCCTCCCACACATAAGGCTGGCTATGAGATACTGCATGTTCGTCAATATGTTCACAAACCTCTACGTCGTTTCTCCTGTCAAGGGTTCGGACATACAGCATTATTCCGTAAGCGGCAGCCTTAATGACCTCGGTGTGGAACCAATGCACACGACGGTTCTCCTTGCACCTCCATTTACAAAAGTCTGAATTGTGAGGGAGCTCATCCTGTATACTCTCGCAGCTGCCCTGTGTTTAAGGAAGAATACACCATACGAGAACTACGAGTTAAGTGAAACCTTGGCTATCGAGACGCGAAGGAGAAACTTCGCTTGTTCTTTCCACGAAACTCGCTCGCGGATCCTTTACTCAGGTTCTTGTCTGCAGCTATTACTAATCCTGTTTCTTCGAAGTTGAACTGTACCTGCATTTGTACCTGTACTTCGCGTACTGGCCATAATGGCAGTTCTTCTATACCCAGTCTCCTTCATTTTTAGCCTTCTCCACTTTCTACTCCTTTGAATCTTCCAATCCTTCCCGTCAACTTTTTCCTTCTCCTCAATCTCATCAGCGTCGGGAACCTTCGACATTCAGCCCGTTACTTGAAGTGGGTAATCGATTTAGTTCCTTACCCTTGGATATTCCTGCAGACCCATCTATGGATACCGACCTGAAGGATGCTGCTCCTAGTTCCCTCGATGGAATTACCGGTTCACCACATTTACTACGGTGGGAACCTCCGAAGTGTGTTAGGGGTGCTCCTTCTGCCACAGGTTTACGGTGTTCCATCTCCGGTACTCCGTCATCGACGTCCAACAATTCTGGAAACTTAGACACCTTGGATGTTTCTCATCCACCAGTGCTTTTTGTTGTATCTTCGCTCCCCGCTGTCTCTGGCAGCACTGAGGACACCGTTCTCCATCTACTAGTGGTATGGATAGGGACATTTCTTCCAAACCTCATGTTGTGCCGTCTCCTATTTCCAAGGAGTTGTGCGCGGCTGCTTCTGTGGATCTGTCCCACGCCGCATCCAACATTTCTGTAGCAAAGGTTTTACCTGCGGTGAGCAGTGTTAAATTATCTACTAAGAAGAAGTCCAAAGCTGCTGTCATCATTGAGGATAACTCTTTCAAACAGAAGCTTTCTAAACCATCTTTGTCGCCATGCTCCAGCAAGAAGAACTTGACATCTAAGATTTGTAATGATTTGGAACTGTCAAGGCAGACTCTGACTTGTAAGGGCTTTTACCTTTTTCCCCGGTTTTTGCAGTATGCCCTTAACAGTGAAGCATTTCTTTACCCAGTGTTTTTTCTATTCCGGCCTTCGCGAACGACTTGAACTCTTTCGTAGTTTAATTCAGGTTTATGGGGATGACACTTCCTCTAACGCCAAGCTTTTCCGCTACGTTAAATTCAGTGGATTTCTAAAATAATTCAATCATGTAGTTTCTGTCTTTAAAGCCGTGTCAGTACTTCTTCAACGGCTTGTGTTTGTTGAGACTTGGTTCTGCTATCTTTTAATTAGTGAGTTGTTTTGTGTCTAACTTCTGTATTTTTGTTTACGCTTTCTACTTCTGTACTCTTGAGTTGTTTAACCTTGTACTTGTTTTTTTATTGCTTATGTACAGACCTGAATAAATATATAGCCAGAGGGTGGCGCTGATGACCGTCGTAGTTCTGCACCACTAAAACCGATATTACTACATTTTAGGTGCGTTTTCTTTCTGAAGGTTGTTCCTATACGCCACGCAAATGGCGTTAGAGTTGCGTTCTGCAGCATCGCTTTATTCTGTTGATAAGGTCTAGCCATAGGATTGGGAGTTGTTAGGACAGAGGGACGTCCAGCAACTTCAGCACATAGGTAAGATCCGCACGACGAATGTACACTAGCAAGGGCGGAGTCCCTAATGTTTCCTACTCTATCCAAATCCTCAGCTAGCATTGCCTTAGCCCCCAGCAACCTGGATGTGCTGGGACTAGACGAGACAGCTCAGGAAGAAAGAGGGCCTCAATAGTCCACTAAGTGCCAGGGAGAAATTCCTCCATAGCGCAATACAGCAACCGTTGTCGCCTGGCCCTACACAGTTTATACGGATAAGGAGAAATATATGATAATGATGGGGACACGAAATTATGTACAGAAAATTCGTGGTAGGAGGGGAACCGCCCCAGCATTTGTCTACTGACTCGAGAAAACCACGAAGAAACCCACAGTCAGAGTAACCGGCCCGAAGGGAATGGAACTTTGGACCTCCCGAATGCGAACTTCATACCTTACCGCGGACCTTCTCGCTCGTTTTTAGCCATAGAAGCTTTAGTCTCTGTATTGTCACCTTGGATTGTGTCTTTAGTCAAATTAAATGATTATATTTTATGGGGGTAATATATTTGTTTAAACTGCATTATGATCTAAAATAGGTTCAAGCTTTCAGTAAATGTCTTAAGGCATTTAGAGAATCTCTTTAAGAATTTCCGAATTATTATTTAACACTAGCTGTTTCTCCTTGTGCCACTGAGCCAGGCGGGCAGCAGTTCTCTTTTCTTCGTGTGTGTTGTTTGTTTGCCTGCTATTCCGGTCCAATGTCATAGGCGTGTCTTAGTAACTATTGTAATTTTTCTTTCTTTTTCGGCATGGTATTCTAAGTTTCTTTTCGACCTTCATTCCTAATTCTTTTCTGAGCACTTGCCCGGTCCGTCCTAATTATCTAATTTTGTTTTGAATAAAATTATTTTGCACGCATTTACCGCCACCACCACCACCACCACCACCACCACCACCATCACTCCACGCAGCGCTGCTGCCTGGTGCGAAAGGACTCGGTTTTGATTTCCAGTACTGACATGGGAATTCAGGACATTGAGAAACCACTTTACAGAAACAGTGACGAATGATGTCCTGAAATTCGCAAGTAGTAAGCGGCATGTTGATGGTATTGACCAAATGTCGCCACTATTACTGCACTCTGTCCAGGATGTCCTGGGTGTGGGTGGACGGAGGAAGGCAGAGTTTGACCTGCGTGCTGTTATAACTTATAACGTCATTCACAATTTGTTAAAGTGACTATTTATTCATTATTACTACTGCGGTATTATTACTGAGATAGATGTAGCTGTCTGAGCATCGCAGACCAAAGAAATGTGATAAATTAATTTTTTCGTCTTTATTTTCCGTTTATATGGAAAAATGTATTGCTATTTTTTACTTTTTTAAAAATGACGCTAATGATTACGATTAAAATATACGTTTAAGATATTTACATTACAAATAAAATGCTATGTTGAATGTGATAAATGACCTTTTCTTCGTCTATATTTTTATGCCCAAGCCCAACAAACATTTTTCAAATTAATCCCGAATCCGGTCCAGATCCGAGCTCGTGCAGAGCTCTAGTATAGCATAATCTTTGTAATTAATCTGTTTAAGATATGTTAAACTTTATAAATGGTGATCGTTTGTAGCATAGGAACACGTGAATATACAGTAATCGATGAGTTATGATAACAGCAGGAAGTTCAAATCTCTTCTGATGCACTTTAAATGTATATGGGAATAATTCTCGCGCTTTATGATTGTAGAAAGATAAAGAGTACTCAACTTAATGTGTCTGCCAAGGTTGGTACTTAGCGTTGTGAAGTTGGTACGAGTAATATCTTGCTCGTTTTCTGAAAAGATGGGGTTAGAAAGTTGCGACTGCAATTACCTCTGGTGGTAGAGTGAATACGACCTCGTTAGTGTCGGCTTGCGGAACCAGCCCCAGCCGTAATCATCAGTGCTGCCACCTTATCTCCGCGAGGCTGTTTCTGTCTCCAGGCGTAGCGTGAGTGATCTGTTTCATGTATAACACACTTATCTATATGGTGTTTGATCGCTCCACCAAACTACATTCAAGCTTGCCATCCCTTTCTTAGTAGTTATGCAACTTAGCATGATAACACTTGTGGCAGAGAAACATAACCTGCCGATATATTTACACACTCAGCGCGACAGTGGGTCCATCACACATGTTATAAACGGTGAACAAGGGTATAAAAATGTAGTCTATGAATTTATAATTTTAAAGGGAGCAAAGGATTAAAATTGGCAAATATTATAAAAAATTATAATTTAGATTTTTAAATTCTTAACAAAACTCCAGCTAAAATTATTGATCCTGAAACTGGAACTTCTACATGTGCCCTAAAAGTTCTATTTTTAGGGTTTAAATAAGTAAAAAAGTTAATAAGGGAATTTAACCCTTTATTATGATTTCAAGGCACACGATTGCGATAATTCCTACTGATCAAACAAATAAAGGTACTTGAGTTTGATTTAAAAATTATTAAATTTTGAGTTATGAATTGAATAGTAATTCATTTTGGAAAAAATCCTAAAAAAGGATATATCAGGTGACCCAACCGCGCCGTATTTCAATTTGTAGATATCCCTTCGTACGTTAAAAGAGATGCAGAGCTCCATGAGGTAATTTCAAGTAAACACAGGTCAGTGAAGAACTGCGGAATTAGCGTGAGCGAGCTTCTTATTCTTTTATTATACCCCGCCTTTAACTACAATAATCCATTATGAATATTACTTTATTGTTATGATCATCTAACGGTACTGTCATGCTGACTTCGCTCATTGAATAGGAGTTCGAAATTTGCCCCTGTTGATTGATAGAATGTCCCAACCGCCTACTTGTATCCATACGTAGTTAAGAACCGCTGGTGTAGCAGCAGCAACGATTTTTAGGGCGCTAATGCGCCAGTTCCCCACTGACCTGTGTTTGCTTGGAATTGCCACATTTAGTTTTGCAACTCCTTTAACGCACGAAGGGTTATCTGCACACGTCAAATACAGCGCGGTTAGGCCACCTGGTATAACCGAGCGAGGTGGCGCCGCGGTAGCGTGTGCGACTCGCCTTTGGATGGTCGCGGGTTCTAACCCGGGGCCGACCAACCTCCAGAAGGTTTTTCTCGGTCGCTAGATGAATGCTTGGTTGCATAATTTGATCTGCAAATTGTTCTGTCATCCCTTTCATAGCTACATTTCATTTGCTTCTTCGCCGCCATATGCGGCATTGGCTTGATCACCCATCCTGGATATGCTATGTTCCAAAGTTTATTGCTCCTCTGCAGGCTACCGATCCAAGGCATTGGCTTGTAAGTCCTTGGGAGGTATAAGTCCTACAAAGAGGAGGGTAATCCGAAAAGAAGAAAAAAATGTTATATATTCCGATTCACTAAGAACGTTTTCGTGTAAATATTTTTGCAATCCCAGTAAAAATAAAGGGAGTTGTGTGGCAATTCAAATAAGCCTGAGACTGATACGGTGTGATGTAGCATTGCATTTGAAGCTTTTCTCATATTTCGTACATTTTTCTCCGAAACTTCTAGAATTGCTTTTGCAATATTTGCAACTCATATGTCGACGAGTTTCTAACTATGGATTTCAAGTAAAACGATACGCTATTTTATAAAAAAAGATACATAAGCAGAATTTCAGGCCAGTTAAAAGAAAAAAAAAGCTCATTACGCTTTTCCGGGTTATATCTTAAGAAATTTTCAGCATTTAAAATTCTCCTTAAGATGCAGTTTTTAGGTTATCAGATTCGAACTTTGAGAATATTTGCCCCAATATTTGCTGACCAAAGCTTGCTAAAAATAATATAAGGCAAATGTATTACGCCAATAAGCTCACCGAAGTTCGACATGTAATATACATTTCGGAAAAGACAAAACTCGTAATTAAACAAAAATTATTTTAAAGAACCATTAATTTAAATGCATATTTCTTATAAAGCTTATTCTATCTCAATAAGGAATGTAAATAGGAAATACTATTTAAAATTATGAAGATTACATCGTAAGGAGCATTTGTTATAATATAACTCAAATTTGTATTTTAAAACGCATAATCCAGGAAATATTTATCATATATGCACCAAAATTTGCAACCACACTTCCTTATACAGACATATGCTATAGTAAAAATTTAAAAAGCTCAATAGTGTCCTTTGGCTTTTGGATAACTTATAGATCAGACCCTTTAACTCTTCTTAAAGACGTCAAAAGCAAAACTAAATATAGGACATAGTTTGGATAATTGCATCCTCAGGTATACAGGAGATGTTGAAAGACAGCCTTTTCCAAACAGCAATAATATACTTTCCAGCTTTGAACTGTTATCTTTGGTTTTTGTTTGAATCGAAACATTTATTAGCTATTATATTTTTATCTTACTTTTACTTTTAACTTCATCTACAAAATTTTAACGTCAGACATGTAGACTGGTGGTAAGTTGTAGTACGTTAACTGTTCACTTTCTCTGTCATTATTTATGGTAGGTGGAGGTAATCCATTACATCCAAATTTCGAAATGCAGATTTCAACAGAAATAAGAGTTTTAACAGCCTCTGAATTGGAAAACTAGTTTTAGAAAAATTCCTCGTGTGTCTTTGTGTCTATCTAATGAGTCAGTCAGCTAGTTGGTTAATTAATCAGTCGGCCAATTAGTAGTCAGTCAGTCATTCAGTCAGTCACCCATTACTCAAGAGCGAAAAGTTGGGAAACCTCAAACCTCCATACGAAGTATGATTTGTGTGGGTTTCTACGAACTCATTTCAATAATGCTTTCAGTTTCAAGAGGTTTGGACTGTTATATTCTTATTCAATACAACAAAGTTCAAAATACTATGTTCAATTTAAATTTAGTAATGGTAGGTAAAAAAACAGCTGTATTCAATCCAATACCACTATATCGAAATTCCAACGATAAAAACCACCTTTGAGGCCCCGAAAAAAAAAGATTAGAAGTTCCACCAATGTATGCGTGCATATACACTGCCGTTTGTAAAAATTGCAACACCAAGAAGGAAACGCATGAATTCAATGAATTTAATATCACAGATTACGTATATGACAAATAACAAATGATAAACTTTTCAAATCTATACATGGCCTTTGAGCCCTAATATTCAGTATTTGGTGCGGCCTCCATGCGCTGCAATTGGAGCTGCTATACGCCGTGGCATTGAATAAAAAAGGTTCTGAATAAGTTCTTCAGGGATTTTCCTCCACGCACTTTGTATTCGAGCCCACAAATCCGTTACTGGAGGACCATGACGCACTAGGTGCCGACCAACCAAATCCCAGACGTACTCGTTGGGAGACATGTCAAACAAACGTACAGGCCAAGGAAGCAATGGTACCCGTCGTTCTTCGAAGAAGGCTTGTACATTCCTCGCAATATGTGACCGGGCATTGTCCTGTTGAAATGCCGCCTGTGGAGATGCCTGAATCAGCGGGAGTACCTCAGGCTCAACAACCACAGTTGGGTACCGGTTGTTGTTCAAAGTGCCCTCAATTCGTAGGAGGCGAGATCGGTTGTTGTAACCAAGACGCCCCAAACCATCACACCTGGTGTTTGTCCTCTATGCTGCTCAAAAATGCAGCCCTCCAGGTTGCGCTCACCACGGTACCGCTGGACACATATGCGGCCATCACTGTAGCACACGTTGCAGCGGGACTCGTACGAAAAGACTAGATTTTACCACTCAGCATCCCAGTGACGGCGATCACGTGCCCATTGCAGTCGGAGGAGCGTGTGGTTTCTGGACAATGGAAGCCGATGTAGTCCAACCTGCAGCAGACGGCGACGAACCGTTGATGCAGACAAGTTCACACCTGTTGCAGTGATCCAGCGTCGAGCAAACACTGTGGATGTAGACGAAGCTGTGCGGTCCTTTATTGCCATGCGGACAAGATGACGCATCCCGTGCTGTGGTCATGTTCTGTGGTCCAGTACCCGCCCTTCGCTGCGTACGACCTTCATCTATCCACTGCGTTTTACATACTCATCACTGTCGCAGCAGCATGCCCTGCACGAGCCGAAATGTCACGGTATGACAAACCCGCTTCCCGGAGACCGATCATTCTGCCTCGTTCGAACTCGCTCACATTCCAATACGGTTCCTTTTGACATCGACGAGGCATACTGGCACTCACTTTATTGTTTCCACCTTGTTTGACAGCTCTGCTTGAGTACACTGGGCGCAACACTGACCTTGTTGGACCGACACGAGGGCTCTGCTCGGCCTACATGTACACCATCTCTCTGCAAACCTAATTGCTTATTGTTTGCACACTCTTCTACACTTCCACCAAGTTTGGAGTTATTCGGGAACTTCTTTTTTGCTGTGGCAATTTTCACAAACGGCAGTGTGTGTGTTTGCGCGCGCGCGCGCGTTAACTGTATAACTGTAGGTCTTAGCCCATCGAAGATTTTCATGAAAATTCTCAAATTCTCAAAATTGCTTTAAATGGAAATTTTTTATTATTTTTCATTTTCTTAAAAAAGCTTTTACATTTTCTCTAAAGAACAATACCATTTTTATAGACAGCATGGTGTAATAGTAGTACTTCTAACACAGAGCACGAGACCTAAAAGCTTTAATTTAATGCACTAGTGTCACTTCAAATGTTAGTTTCAAGTACAAACACATGGCAATTGTCCTTTTTATTTGCACATATAATAACTCGATTTGGTTTTATTAGGTTATGCTTTTCATTTTGTCTTTTTGAATGATTAATTTCTCATGGCGGTCGCATTATCTGTTTACGATACAAATCGTCATTTATCGCAATTCGTTCTAGAGCTATGTGATCAAAAGTATCCGGACACCCCACAAGCATACGTTTTTCATCTTAGGTGCATTGTGCTGCCACCTACTGCCTAGTACTCATTATCCGCGACCTCAGTAGTCATTAGACATCGTGAAACAGCAGAATGGGACGCTCCGTGGAACTCACGGACTTCGAACGTGGTCAGGTGATTGGGTGTCACTTGTGTCAGAAGTGTATACGCGAGATTTCCACACTCCTAAACATCCCTAGGTCCACTGTTTCTGATGTGATAGTGAAGTGAAAACGTGAAGGGACATGTACAAAACAAAAGCGTACAGGCCGACCTAGTCTGTCGACTAACAGAGACCGCCGACATTTGAAGAGGGTCGTAAAGAGTAATTGGCAGACATCTATCCAGATCATCACACAGGAATTCCAAACTGCATCAGGATCCAATTCAAGTACTAAGACAGTTAGGCGTGAGGTGAGAAACCTTGGATTCCATGGTCGAGCGGCTGCTCATAAGCCACATATCACGCAGGAAAATGCCAAACGACGCCTGGCTTCTGTAAAAAGCGTCAACATTACACGATTGAACAGTGGCAAAACGTTGTGTGAGTGACGAATCACGGTACACAACGTGGTGATATGATGGCAGGGTATGGTTATTGCGAATGCCCGGTGAACGTCATCTGCTAGCGTGTGTAGTGCCAAAAGTGAAATTTGGAGGTGGTGGTGTTATGGTGTGGTCGTGCTTTTCCTGGAGGGGGCTTGCACCCCTTGTTGGTTTGCGTAGCACGATCACAGCGCAGACCTACATTGATATTTTAAGCACCTTCTTGCTTCCCACTGTTGAAGAGCAATTCGGGGATGGTGATTGCATCTTTCAACACGATCGAGAACCTGTTTATACTGTACGCTCTGTGGCGCGGTGGTTACACGACAACAACATCCCTGTAATGGCCTGGCCTGCACAGAGTCCTGACTTGAATCCTATAGAACACCTTTGGGATGTTTTGCAAAGCCGACTTCGTGCCAGGCCTCACCGACCTACATCGATACCTCTCCTCAATTACGCACTCCGTGAAGAATGGGCTGCCATTCCCCAAGAAACCTTCCGTCTTCAAGGCTAAGGGTGCACCAACACCATATTGACTTCCGGCATTACCGATGGAGGGCGCAACGAACTTGTACGTGTGGCTTATGAGCAGCCGCTCGACCATGGAATCCAAGGTTTCTCACCTCACGCCTAACTGTCATAGTTATTGGAGTGGATCCTGATGCAATTTGGAATTCCTATATGATGGCTGGATAGATGTCTGCCTATTACTCTTTACGACCCTCTTCAAATGTCGGCGGTCTCTGTCAGTCAGCAGACCTGGTCGGCCTCTAGTTTTTGTGCTGTACATGTCCCTTCACGTTTCCACTTCACTATCACATCAGAAACAGTGGACCTAGGGATGTTTAGGAGTGTGGAAATCTCGCGTACAGTATTCTGACACAAGTGATACCCAATCACCTGACCACGTTCGAAGTCCGTGAGCTCCACGGAGTGTCCCATTCTGCTGTTTCACGATGTCTAATGACTACTGAAGTCGCGGATAATGAGTACCAGGTAGTAGGTGGCAGCACAATGCACCTAAGATGAAAAAACGTATGTTTGTGGGGTATCCGGATACTTTTGATCACATAGTGTATATATACACCATATGTGATAATATATATACATATATATTATATGAGATTAGACACTTCGGCCTTCTGCAGCCTCAATCCACCTTCCCCACGGTCTTCCTGAATTTCTCGGCCACTAGGTGCAATAACATTACTATTTTCGGAATACTTGTATTATGCAATCTTTCTAAATGCTTCTCCCAATTACAGTTATATTCCTCCATTTCTTACCTTATTGAATATATCTGTAATTGATATATGGCAGTATTGACCTAAGGAATCTTATTTATGTATATAGTTGTGGTCCTTCTGTCACAATGTGAAGGATTCGCTGCCATAAGGATGCAGCGGCACTGCCATCATCTTATGTAACTTTCTTCAGATAATACCGCATATTTCCTGGTATCTTCCTAACTTACATATATCTCAATAGTTATATGGCGTATCACACCCAGCTAAAATGTTGAACTTGTGCTAAAACTTTGTTATCTAAAACACTCTTTGTAAAACTCTTTTTTTAAGTTCCCTTGTTTACCCAGTTTATCAATAGTGTGTTTTACTGGTTTTACCGCTTATTACCGCAATTACAGAAATTACACACACACACACACACACACACACACACAAACATCCATGTCCATGGCGGGACCCGAACCCGCGACCCTCAGCTTGGTGAAGCGCCGAAGCTACACACTCCAGCGACCACGGCTACAAGGGCCGGCTTTTAGGTAACAAAAATGTATAGGTTTTTGAAATATACAGTATATTACGTCTAATAACCTTTCCGGTAGCATTAGTCGTTTTCGAAATATTTGTTGTTACGTAAATAATTTTCTCAGGCTAAACTGCCATGTGACATGTGTAAAGCATCTTGATGATTCCTCTTTTTTATGCATGCATGTACTAATAAAAACACTAATTTCTGATATGCAAAAGTTTCTTATTGTTTGTATATTGTGCATGCGACCAAGTCTATATATTTGCTTAATTTGGGATTACTCCTGGTCAAACATATTTCATTAGTATCGTAACGTGAATTAATGAATGATATAATATATAAGGTGATAACACAGTTTTGTAAATGTATAATAAACATTAACTAAATTATTTATGTAAATTAATGAAATATACAATAGCAATGCCATTAAGTGTGTCGTTTTATAGAACACAAGAATATATTTAATTTCAAGAAAATTGTGTCCTGCAAATGTTTTCCGTTTCTATGATTAAAACTACTGCCATGCGATGCAATTGTCAAACGACTTTTGTACATTTAAACTGGAATAGAATTTATTTCTCTGCGAATATTTTCTTGTGAATAATATCGCAAGAGGTCCTCAGACTGCCGATCTGGAAAGTTCAGATTCCTCGAATGATACTTTATAAGGTCTATTTAATGAATTAAATAAACCTTTAAAGGAAACTTGACTAATATTCCCTTACAAAAAGGTTAATTACTGTATAAATACTTTGTCTATTCAGTCATTTTGAGGCTGCAATAGATGAATGTGAACTACTGTCAGTAGAGAAAAGTGAAATAAGGGTTTAACAGACGTAGTTGTATGCACTGCGCTTTTCTACTGTTAATAGATATAACAAATCCATTTACATAACCTGTAATCAAATTTATCCTTAACATTTATCTGTTGTTTAAAGATAAATGTTAATACATTAATAAACATATAAATTAAAAATACAGCTATTAATGTACAATTATCAAAACTTAATAAAGGAGTCTCTTGTTTTGACAAAAACAGCTATGTCATAATTATAAGATAGAGTTGCAAAAGCAGAATTTCGTAATTTATTTAGTGCGTCCTTATGTTGCTCTTCGTTAATCTCTAAGTGATTAGCTTAAATTCAACTTTTCCTTAGTTTCTTTGGTCGAAAGTGGAGTGACATCACATGAATGAAATAGTTTAGAAGATCTACAAGGGTTTGTGACGTTTGTGCAATCTTGTAGATCTTAAAGGTAATGTTTACAGAGAAATTAATGTTATTCCGGTTGGAATGCTGCATATGTACTCAGAAATGGAGGAAATTTGCGAGATATAGTTTTCAAGCAATGAAATGTTTTCGTGTATTGCATAAAATGTTTGCTTTCATTCAATCACCGATTATTTGAAGGTGTAAGGATATAAAAAGTCATACGAGTGTGACGCATAAGATTTCTATTTCATGAGATTTGCTTCTTGTGTACTGTTTCTTCGGTACGTTCAATAGAGCTAAACACAATATGAAAAAATGTGATGGTTTAATTTTTACTAATATGCCAGAAAAATTCGTTTTATCCCTGATTTTTGAAATATTATGTGATGAGGTATGATAGATACTGGAAGAGGATGAAGAATTAAACGGGATAACACGACCGAAGCTGCTCTTCAAACTTGAGTGTGGAATATGGTACCTTAGACGCTGTTCTTTTTCTGCCTATAGTAATTAACGTAATTTTATTGACCTATTTTATTGTATTTGAAAAGTTATATACTTTATATTTGTATTCTTTTCTATTTATAAAGGAAATATATAGGTGGTAGCGCGGTATATATGCCTAAACTACATTGAGATGTGTTATTACCAGGCAGAGGGATTTTATTAATAAAACCATCAGGTTAGGGTTGGTGCGAGACACGGTAGAAGCGCTTGTGGCCTTACAGTATTCTCTGTAAACAAATATGATGTACGATTTTAAGGCAGTACACCCTACTATTGGATGGCAGGTAGACCAGAATTAAGCAGTAATAAAAGAAAAAAAAGCAATGTATGTTTAGCTATTGATAGTGCGCAATAAAGTTAACTCATTATTTACTTAAGGTGCCATGTACAGAAATTTGATTTAAATTGTCTTTTCTTTTACATCGAAAGCTGCAAATTTTTAAAGTAATATCAGCTCTTATTAACGTATGATACAGATCCTTAAAAAGTTTCTGATCCATATTTTGGAGCTGAGGAGGTTGAAAGTCAATTTTGTACAGTATATCAATAAATTGTAGAGATGAAGCTTTAAGTATCCTTCTAGTTGAGTACAAAATAAATTTTAAGTATACAATTCATTTTTTTTTGCTTAAACATTTTTACAATATAAGTATTATAGTAATATAACAACTAAGGATGTTAACAAAAATTCGCCTGATTTTTATGCTATTATTTATAAGAAGGTAGACGACATTTCATTCATTACATACCGAAAAATACATCGTTTGAAACAGTTTGAAACTGAGAATGTGCCGTAAAATAAAAACCCGAGAAAATGGTGTTTGAAAACCGCAATACTGAAATAAAACCCTTATGGCCCTCCTTTATCTTTTTCTGATCATCAGCAACTAATTTAGTAGTTTAAAATTCTGCTTGAATGGTTTATTCACTTTAATTTTGGCAAAACATTTTTTATTGTTTTTATTTTCCAGCATGCCCCATTACAGTAGTAATATTGTCGCGATCTCAAATTCAGATGATAGAGCAGGGTACCCGAAACTTTATATATATATTAAGCCATTAAGGAATCGGACATGAGAGCGTAACAAATTCCGTTTCCATGCATTAGTAACACAAACTTCCTAACTTCCACGTAAACAGGAAGGAAAGGGATATGACTTCAAGAACTCAAAATGAATTCAGAAAACAATTAGATACATTTATTCTAAAATAAAGCAAGTTATAAGTATAACATGGTTACCTGGTGGTCGAGAGAAGGTATGCCAACCCCTGAATGTACAATCCCTCCAAATATACTAACATAATCCGCTATAACTCCGATAAACGCCGTATTATTACATGCATTACTCAACGTATTTACATTGAATATCATTAATCTTAGCTTATTTGTATGATATAAGTCCAGTTATAACATAATATGTACATATTAATTGTATAATAATAGTTTTATATAGTTTTTTGTAGTTTTTCGCAAAGCTTATCGCTTTTACTACAATTTTATCGGACGCTAGGCTTACAAGCAGACATTTAAATCGCTACATGACATAGTTCAAAAGGTCTTGCAGCTATAAAAGCTACACCGAACTAAAGTAGGCGAGCTGTAGTATTTAATAACACTAAATTCCACATTTATGAATTTTGTCAATATTTGACCTTGCTTCAAAGATGACTGTCCTTGAGCACAGAAAATAATGCAATATTGTCTTATGGTGTGAACATGCTTAAAGCTTCCTTTAGGGTTGAAAAGGTTATAAACTTTGGCATCATGTTCTTCTAGGTAACAAGAATAGGAATCTTAAACGGGAGGCGGAGATCTTCATTATCTATGTGGCATTTGCAAATCTCTGCACTGTTCTGAGAATGACGCCGCATTCTACCGCAGTTTCTTCTTGCGATGCTATCTCGAAAATGGGAGATGCTTTCCTCCGCTTGGAATTTAAAGTAGCTCCATACGTTCCACACCTTTCTGCCTCCTGCTCGAGAAAACACTGACAATATGCAGCATGCAGTTTCATTATTAAGACAAATGAACTGAGGCGGCCGCTAAGAATATCACAAATACACTCCCAATAAAAATAATGTTTTCATTTACGTGACGTTTATACGCCGCCTTTAACATCTAAGGTCATAATAGTGGCTATTTACCTTTGGGACAATTGCTCATGCAATGATACGCACTCGCTTACAGTGGCATTAATCTTTGGGTTGTATTACTTTTGCTTATTACCAGAGACCGGTAAATGTGTCAAATCTATCTTCAATTTGAAAGTGAATCTGTACGAATTATACCTTTGTGACTGAAATGCCACAGTTTTATGTTGCCTTTTTCTGCCTTTTTAAATATAAAGGCCTATTTTACTAAATAAATGCTTTTTGTTGCCTTTATTTCACTATTTATCTATTATTTATTAATTATTAAACGTGTTCCTTCAGGTAAATTTTATTTCAATAACCGTTAGTCCGTGACAATGAGTTAGTTCGCCGAATGTATATTATTATCTTTAAGTTGCAGACAACATAGGCGTCCTTCATTCAGTTCATTATTTTCTTTGTAACAATGAGTGCTGCCGCGCAAATAAATGTATAGATAACAGAAAGCGTTTCAATTACCGGTTGTGTTTATTTTAAAAGGAAATAATGAGTGCAGGTCTAACTTTGTTTTTCTTTCAGTTTGCATTACGACGTTGTTGTAGCTAAGGCCGAAATTCAGCGTTTCTTTACGCAGTAAATTACAAAGTTACGTTAATACTTTTGGAACCGACGTATTTCGTACCGACGGTAAAGTACTCATGCAAAATATGCGAGCAGTCAGTGAACTACGAAAAGCATATCGGCACAATCAAACACAAAAATGCACTTTCCAAGGCTACTGGGAAGAAGGTTTCTTTGCTTCCAACAGTAATTGCAACATGGAGTCGAAAATCCCAGTTTGCATTCCACTTATGTAAAGCTTTCCTCAGCGCCGGAATCCCTTTGTGGAAATTACAGAATCCTACATTATCACAGTTTTTGGAGAAGTGTTCTATCCTACAATGATGCTATGTTTTACATTTTCTCCAGTAACCTCTGTCGATGTTGAGAGTTTATTTTCTCATATGAAAAATGTGTTATCTGACAGGAGACTCAACACGACCCCAGATAACTTAAAAAAGCATTTGGTTGTCACGTGCAACGAATAAGGCATTGCAATACACAGGCCTTTTTAAAAAATATTTCATTTTTGTGTCAAATACAACACTAGCATTTTGTTTAAAACTTTGAAATTCTTTAAAATATGACGATCGAGTTATTGAATAGTGTTTCTATTAAATAAATGTGTTTTTCTAATTGCCTGTTTTAGTATTTATAATTCCTTTTTTCCTTCCTATTTTAGCCATTTATAGTGCCCTTTTGCCTGCCTATTTTAATGATTTATAATGCCTAAACTTCCGGTCTCTGCTTATTACATTAAATTCACACTGCCATTCATGCTTCCAGACTCTGTGCAGGATGGGGAATAACCCTAGCTAAAGAGCAATTATCACCTCCAGCCGGGAATCGAACCCGGGATCTCTGGATTTGGAGGTTAGCATGTTAACCACCAGACACAGCAGTCTTAAAAGAAGTTTCGAGGTATCACATCACTTGACTTTCTCTATCATTACTCCTTATTTTCACAAACTACAAATGATTCACACATAAGCTTATTTAGCTATGTTAGATCCTCTAGTTAGTGCCGCGGTAGCGCTGCTGCTTACCAAGTGTGAGACCCGGGTTCGATTCCCGGTACCGGCATAGGGGTTTTCTCCCAATGGGAGACCTGGCCCGGGGTGCACTCAGCCTGGTTTGGTCCCTGAGGGGCCAATTGAGAAGCTACTTGATTGAAAATTAGCGGTTCCAGGTTAAGAAAGCCGCATATACCGGGGCGCTGACCACGTTCCACCCTCCAGTACTGCACCCCTCATGACGCCTGTTGAGGGCAGAGGTGGGAGACGCAGCGTCCGGGCGGCAGGTCTTGGCCCGGCAACGTACTGTTGCTCTTTGGAGTTTAGCATTACACACAGATTGTTACTATATTCAATATCGTGCATAATTGGCTAATTAGTTCTGTGCAAAGAGGTAATACCGGTATTCCAAATTGCCGCAGTTTATAGAGAGAATACGTGATATTCTTTTCTCTTAGCAACGAAGAACAAAAGACTATGTACATTATTAAAATCTGAATTGGAATTGCCTGTCACGCTGTGTTATATCACAGTCCGTAACATCTGCTCAGTTCTTTCCCAGAAGGAGTATGCATGCAATTGGCTGTTTTGCTTACCAGTTCAACAAGCCAGGCAATAATAAATTAAATACTAACGTCTCATGTACGAACATATGAAGGCGCTTTCATTAATGTCAGCTATAAATGCAAAATTACTTTATGATTTATTTCCTACAATGTAGGAAAATTGCACAAAATATTGCATCCAACTCGTGAATAAATTACAATTGACTATTTCTTTCTCCTTTAATCTTATGCATATAAGCACACAAAGCATGAATATAGTCGAGAAGACAGTCAACTGTTAAAACAAACTGACATAAACTTCACATATAATAATAGATAGATTTTACAGTATTCATAAAAAATTCATTCTTCTTTGTTACATTTTTGCCTATTAATGTTTAAAATTAAGCAATGATTATTTAATAATATACTTCATTCAAATGTTCAGTAGTTATAACGATTAACGAGTTCTTTGCGAATGAAGGGAAAAAAAGAGAATCGCAAAATTTCAAGATATTTGCCAGATAATATACTTAGCAAAAAGTAAACATGCAACATTTCAAAAAAGATTAACGCTACCAAAAATTATTTATTAAAATTGGATTATGTATTTTAGTTGGCTCTAGATTTTTATAGAAGTATCTAAGTGTTTGAAGTAAATAATTGTCTTTCCCATTTTGTATAACTGGGAAATCTCTTATAATAAAACAGAAGTACTTCTTATTGTGATGTTATCATATGATAATTTAAACTTGAGTCGTTATATGTTAATTTCCATCACGTAGGCGCTATATGTTAACTAAGGAGCGCTTTCGGGAGCTGTGTTTCTCCCATCTTCAGCTGATTCCGACTAAACGGCTCTTCCTCAAGAAATATTTTATTAGACGCTTCTTCTGCTCTCTGTTGTGAAAAATTGGAAACTGGTAGTGTCATTGCTGTCTGTAGTGACGATTGGGAACTCGTCTCTCTTCTTTCCTTTGTCTTGTAGTTTGATTGGTCTACATTCTGTAGTGAAGAACTGGAAACTCTTGGTATTGGATTTGTTGCCATCTGTGGTAAAGGTTGGGAGCTTCTATTTTCTCTCTTGTAGCCTGATTGGATCAACTGCATTAAATGGTCTGTTGGCGGAATTTCAAAATTCAAAGCATTCTTAATGTTGAGATGAATGAAAATCTTTTCCCAAATTTCTAAGTGTGAAGGGATCTGGCTTTTAGTAGTTTTATCTCATGGTTACTATTCCAAAAATGGTTGGCCACTGCTGATTTATCTATTTGCATCAATTTTATATTTCTTTGATGTTCACTCAGTCTTATTTTTAAATTCCTTTTAGTCCTCCCTATATATGCCTTGGCAGTCATGACATGAAATCTTGTAAATTCCTGATTTTTTTTAAGTTATCAGTTGTATTAGTCGTATATTAGTTGTATTAAAGGTGTATTCAACATATTTCTTAAACTGAAGGTATTCTGTGGTACCAGTTGGATCTGATATTTTTTAAATAATTTTTCAAAAATTTTAAATTTTACTGGGTGGTATGTGAACTTCTTATCTAACAAATCCTTTTTATTTGGATTTTGTGGGGTACTGATACTATGTAAATTATGTTTCTTTTTATATTTACTAATTAATTTATTAATAAGTTGAGGTTTAAAACCATTTTCAATGGCTACATTCTTTATATAGTTTAATTCAGTGACATAGTCTTTTTTCCAACGGTACTCTAATCAATCTATAAATCTTCTGAAAACAGCATGTTGGTGTGATATAGGATTGTAGAAATTATTCTTGATATAGTTATCCACATGTGTCGGTTTTTTATAAATGCCAAATTTAAGATTATTTTCTTTTCTTTTTACAAGTATATCCAAGATGGGTAATGAATTATTAGTTTCTATTTCCATAGTAAATGTTTATCTTGTTCATTCAATATATCCAGTGATAAGTTAATGCAATCTTGAGGAATAATAGCAAAAATGTCATCTACTTATCTGTACCACATCTTAAAAATATGTGGGTATGAAGTACTAACAGGTTTTTCCAAAGAGCTCATATAAATGTCTGCCAGCAGAGGAGATAGTGGATTACCCATAGCCAAACCATATGTCTGCTTGTAGAAATTCTTATTGAAAGAAAAATAATTTTGATTGATACGGCAAGTTTGTAAGTGTGATCATTTCTTGAATGTAACTTTCTTGTAAGTTAAGGGATTCCAACCAAATTCTTAACAGATCTGGAATATTATCTGTAGGCACATTTTTAAATAGTGATGTAACATCAAATGATACTAGTATATCTTCTTTATTAATTATGTAATTTCGAATATTATTAATTAATTCTGCAGAGTTTTTAATACCTAATGATGGGAATTTTTGCATGGATGTGAATTCTTTTGTCAGCCATTTAGCTAACCCATAGCTGAGTGAACCTATATTATTAATTATAGGTTGCAACTGTTATTTGTTTTATGTGTTTTTGGCAAGCAATATATTTTAGATAAAGTTGGGTTGCTTCTCTTAAAACTTCCCAAATATACAAAATTATACTTATTTTAATCAGCATGAAAGCACTTAGCAGGTTATGCCTAGAAAATCCTGTTGGGTTTGAACAATTAATATCTGAAATATACTGCATTTTAATATAAATTGTGTTTGGAAAAAATGAAGAATAACGACAATTTTACCTGTAAAGGGTACTTCTGATTCAAGTAAAAACCTTGGTCTCGTATTTATCAGAAAATCTATTTTAGTTATAGTGCTATTTCTTTCTTTCTTTCTTTCTTTCTTTCTTTCTTTCTTTGTCTCTCTCTCTGTCTTTCTCACACACACACACACACACACACATAAGGATATTTTTTCTCAAAATGTTTTTTTTTGTGGATTTAATGGATCTCAAACCTTTATATCGATAAAACAATTTTGAGTGCAGTATAATACGACTACGGGTAGGTGGTAGAGAAATTAAAATAGAATGCTCCTTACGGTTTCAATGGTTCTTTACCTGTTTTATACTGCTATATCTTAGCTAGCATTAACCCTTTTCAGATCGATGTATTTTCACCTAAAACCATATTTTGTAACCAAATGGCAAACGGTGGATACTTGTGCGCTTAGAAAGCTCCTTATCTAATCTCGAATTACCGAGTTGGCTAAAGTAGTAAACATCACTAGCTAGTATTTTAATCCCAGAGGTTACCTAGTTTTTTTATAGACTAGTGTTTAACGCCCGTTCTTACTTCCGCATGCGATGGACCTGATGAAGCAATGATATACGAAATGAAAAGAAGATTGGAAAGGTAAATTTTGCAAGTTATCAGAACTGAGGAAAACCTATAAAAACCCTTAGTAAGATTTACGATTAACTAGGTTTGAATCCTCACTGTCGTGTAATAGAGTCTTTGGTAAAGGACAGGGTGGGCCCATGTAAAACAAACGGCGATTGCCATAAGAACGTATTGATAGGTCTTCGGTGCACTTTATAGGGAATCCACACTTAATACAACAGTACAGGCTCCTGGAATGTACTTATTCCCTATTCGCTGTAAGTATTAGGCACCTACATTAAGTAGCAGTATAAAGCTCTGTAAACTGTATTTACGAGATTAGACATTAAAGGAACAATTTCTTGCATTTCTGCGTTTGATACTTAAAAAGTATTAGGTTTGCATAGAGATTTTAGAATAATTATTCCTGATTATGTACATAGTATTTCATGTTATTATTTACTGTTGCGTCACTATACTGCATTGTGGTATAAGGATTATAAAGATAATGATTGCGTGATGTTCGCTTAGGCGAGTTCTTGCCAGTTGCTAAAAAATGAAAACAAAGAAAGCACAGGAGATTATGAATAGCAGATCCGAATGGTGTTAACGCTGAGTGAGTAGATATTAATTTTATTCGTGCTGGAGTTTCATCGACATCCTCTGCTTCTTCTTCTTCTTAAATTCCATGGCGATGCTTAAAATGTTTCCTAATAATATTAAAATACAAGAGCTATAGGTTTAATTGATCCCGAGATTATCATATTATCTGATCATTCATGCATTCAGTATGTAGTTATGCCATAATCTCAGAGGTAATACATACGTTGTCTAGTTACATATTTATTTCCTGTAGCATAAAATTATAAAATACTGTGTTTATGAGGTCAGAAAGAAATGACTACAACAGTTGCTTTCATTGCCGTTATGTGGCAACACTGCTGGCGAAAGCGGGATACATGCTTTTCATTAAGCTAATATAAAAGTGTCAACCACTCTTTACTTTCTCTACAGCTTATCTATGGTAAGTAGAGAAAATATTACATTCACTCAAAATTTGATACCTAAATTGTACGAAAAATAAACGCTCGGATATCCCCTGAATCCAGGAAAAAGCATTTTTAGGAAAAGCGTTCTGCACGCGCGTGTATGTCCGTGAATAGCGTAACTCAGACTTTGGTTAAATACCAAACTCAATAGTTAAGTTCAGCGTTCTCCAAGGATTCGACACGAAGACAGTTAAAAAAAATCCTCTATCTCAACGTATGCTTTACATGGAACTTTAAATGTTTGTTTTTGTTTTCTTCAAGATGGTTCCAACTATTTTGATTATAATATAATATGTTTAAGGTATCTCCAGGGCAAATAAAATGTAAATCTTGAATTTTCTGTGAAGTCTTCTTCATTCTTCAGACCTTTTTATAATTAGTAAACAGTAACGGTTAGATAAAATCTTACTAAAAACATGTGGATCCCGTTGAAGCACAAAAGTTAGGCTAAACAAAATGTTTTGTGAGTAATTCTTTAATATATTTGAGATATTCTTTGTTATTGGTTTAAATCAGCAAATGCTTTACTCAAAGGCAAATTGCTATTTTTTTTCATTCTTTTCTTTTCGTAGTCATGCAAAGAGAACAGAATTTCACATAGCAACGCACTTTTAAAATATTTGACTGCATTAGTTCTCTGTATTGTTCTTATATTTACATCGCAATACATGTGTAATCACGATTTAACCCTGTTAACAAGCGGAAGATGGAACAAAAAACATTTGTATGAATAGTTTGTAGAAGGCCGAATAGAGAAAGTCATGTAATGTAAAAATGTAACATATTTTTGTTTTGGAAAGGTAGAATCAGCCGACTGAAAAATTCAATACCATAACCGAATTTGAACCACAGATCTCCCGGTTTTCGTCCGGTTGCTCTAACCACAGAGCTACCATTGCAACATGCCGGTGGGACATTAAATTCTCCTGCTGACTCGCACTTTTTCCCGGTAAACTACTCCATAGTTTAGCCGGGAGATCCGTAGTTCAAATCCCGGCTATGAAATTGAATTTTTCAGTTGTCTGATTCTACCCTTACAACCTTGTCCTACACACATGAGTAGTGTGTAACAATTAATTGTTCGTATTTTTATTTTATATTGTTTTATTTTATTTTATTTAAGAGACTTATATAGTCTTTTTGAACTATTATAATTACGTTACTTTTATTAACTATTTACTTAGCTTCATATTCACAAAACCGAAAAATATACATAAACGCAAAGTTTTTATTTATTAACGTTTATATTTATTTCCTTTCTATTTTTTCCATAGGTTCATTTGAATTTTAAACAGCCCCAATGTGGGTTTTTCATAATGATATGTTAAATGCAAAATAAAATTCTGAATATTATGTCAGAAACCGTTTGACAAATAGGGCGATTTTAATTATCACAATTAAATCAGTGAAATCCAATACAAAAACATATCTGAAAAAAAAGATTGCACACACTTGATTGAAATTTGTCATGTGCTCTTTATATTACAGTGCCATATTGTGATACAAAAGTCAAACCACTTAAAAAATTGGATTTTTAGGTTTTGTCACAGGCGCATATCGTTAACCCAATAACGCAAGCGAAACTGCCAATTCCACTAGTCGCTAATAAATTTGATTCAGAGCGTATGAGATCGCTTCAAATGATGATACCGCTGTTCTTAAATAAATGACCACACAGCTGTTTGAAGTGAAAGGTACAACTACGACGCTTTTAATTTAGTATTCAAAGAAACAATAAACAAAGAAACGTGGTGCCGTTCAATCTCGACTCACGAAATGGAGTTGCATTGAAAATTTCCGGCTTTCATAGGAGGGAAACAGCGGTGTAACCTTACTAGTACGGGCACCTCAAAGGCAGCAAAGAGGATTACCTGTGCTCTGTAGAATTTGGCTTCTCGGTCCTACAATACTTCCATTTACCATCTTCTGTTGGTAACGAGGAACCCTTGTTAAATGTGCTGCTCATCTAAAGAACTCCATCTTTCCTCGCGACATAAAGGCTTACTGCATCATTGAAAGAGTTAACAGGAGGTCGGGGTTCGAAGTACTCCAAAATAATGTCACTTAGGAGGAATCGCTTTGCATATACTGTTGGTTAGTAAGAAAACTGATAATATATCCCAATATTTGAGTTTTGACTGATTGAAAACAGAAGTAATTGATAAAATGTTAGCTCATCGCTAGCGACAGGCAAAATATCAAGAAAAATGAGCTGAAATATTATTTTTATGCCAAAATATGAAACATAAAGAGAAAAAACTAAAATACTTTTGTATATATCTAACAAAATATCAAATTAAATACAACAAATTACATGCATTTTATATATTTTAAACATTATAAAGCCCTTAAACTTAGTAAAAATTCATCGTCTGCTTTGTCATAATAATAATAATAATAATAATAATAATCAAAATATGCTGCTAAAAGTATGGGTTAGCTAAAATAAAGCATCTCAAGAATACAGGGCGTTTAATTTCACTTGTGATGTTACATAGAGAGAGTGCTATATTTTCTCCACTGTACCTGAGTTGTTGGAAGAGGTGGTGTGGGGTTTCTTGGAAAGAGTGACTTGGCTTTTCTAAATGTGTTCACGGAAAATTGCCAGAATAGAATATCTGGAAAGCCCGGTTTATTGCTAACGGAAATTGTTGTAAAAGTAAAAAATCGTAAATCTTACCACACATGAAGAAATTTGTAGAAAATACCAAAATATCATGAATTTTTTGTCAATTGCATTGAATTCTACACATTGCAAAATGATAAAATATTTCTTTTCATAATGATAGCAAGTATGGTTTAGGATACGAAATTTCACATTTTGTCTCTAGTCATTACACCAATGTTTAAGATACGCGCCTAATTTACGGATAGAAACATATGGAAAATAATGCAGCTGTATTTATTTTATTCTAAATACATATTCATTTCAAAAATTAGCAGTTTTAGAAAAAGGTCCTTATTTTGATGCATGATTATCTGGCTTTGAACAACATAGTTTAAAATGAATTTCATTAAAACTCCAATTTAATATTTACTTCGAGTATCTTCCAAGAAAGGCAGATGAAAATTCCCCTTAACCAACTGTTACTTCACTTGGAAGACTTTCTTCATTTTTATCTCTTTAATGCGATATATCGGTGAAATTTGGTAAATAATTAATAAACAGATTAGAGGTTTGCTTTTTATTATGCTTACACATTTTATATGCTGTTGCGGGACTTAATTTTCAATAAATGATTTTTTTTCCTGTTGTTCATTAAACTACAAATTATTGGAATTAATTTCTTGTACTTGTTAATTTATATTATAAAAATGATTATTTAATACACAATCATAAGTAATTAGTTTCATTGAATCATCCTGTGTAAGCAAAATGTTTTAAGAATAAATAGAAACATTTGGAGTCAAAATAAAAGCAACAAAATTTTGGACATAATTTTTTATTTGAACAAAATGTTCCTCGTATATCAAATGCGCCTTACTGCATATTTAAGAAAAAATGTGTGCACATCTTTGTATCAGAGTACTACAAAACCTTTGGTACATATACATCCACATTGATTAACCTAATGAGTTTTTAGAAAAGCATGATCACAGGACTAATGATTTAGTAGATTTGCTTAGGAGATCAGCTAACTGATCTGGTAACCGAGCGAGGTGGCGCCTTGGGAGGTTTTGCATTCGGGAGGTCCCGGGTTTGATTCCTGGCAACCGCCCACTCTGACCCGTGGTTTTTTTGGGGATTTACCCGTATCGTCAGGCGAATGCTGGAGTGGTTTCTTTTCTGTCCATTCATTCGTTCCATTCATTTAATTCATTCTTCACCCCGTTAGGTGTGTTTCAGAGTTGAACATGTCGGCGATGGTGTTTCGGTGCGGCGTGGTACGTAGAAAGGATGCTCTCTGTGAAACGTTCTCCGTCCCTCGGCTTCCGGTTGGTTACCGGGGTAAATGGACCTCCCCTTCGGAGCGAAGAGTTGGACCCTTTGTATGGAGCGAGGATCCCCGGTTTGGCAGTCCAACTGTCGCCTGTGTTGGGGCGTTTCACCCTGGACTATAATTGCTGTGCCGTAACTTCTGGTTCCGACCACGTGGTGCCTCTTCTCACCTCCTTGTGAGGGCAAAGTTATATTATCCTCATTAGAGAAGTGCCGAGTCCCCTCCAATCATCAGAAAACTGGTCTGGTAACCAATATGTTAAGCAAACTTAACTGACACGTTTAAGAAAACAAGAATTAAATCATTACGCACTTAAAGTACATTACTAGAAGTGCAAAACTTCACAGTAGTACACAAGAAAAATGAAATCGTTATTGCAGATAAAATACTGTGGAGGTCGCATATGAACCACACCACAATAAAACAGATGAAACAAACAGCTAAGGAAGCCAAAAGCTAGGATACAAACTCTACCCGCACGGCAACAGCGCACACCCTACCAGTTGGTGAGTTAACTGTTATAATTAAAGAAAGATAAGCTGAATAGCCAAAAGACAAGTATAGTCGAGGGCATAGCATCGTGCCGATATAATGCAAGTGATTTATGTTGGTAAGGATATACTAAACCGCCTCAGCTACGACCAGTTTCCACACTGGTTCTGGCACTCCAGTTAATGTTTGTCTTACTTTTCCTTCGTTTTTGAGCCTGAAATCGACTTATTCATAAATTAATGCTTGAGTGCCAGACTTTTGACATTTAAAACAATGCAGTACGGACTCACCCAGGGGCTCGTGTGGACCGTTGTTGCGAAGCATGCCTTCCAGCCACTCACGTGAAATATTTCTATACTCTTTCCCATTTTTCGCTCACCTAGGCTTTACCTTTGTTCATAGGCTAGTGCGTGTGTGTGTGCGTGTGTGACGGACTTGAATGATGAGCAGCACCGGTGATACAGAGATTCTGCCAATATTAAATAAAGAAAATCACTATAAGAAACCAAAAGCATCGGCACGTTTCTTTGCACTCAACTGTACATCAAACGATTGTAAACTACACATAACATAAATGAATAAATTTAAAACTGCTTTAAATAAGTAAATATTAACAAAGTTGCAGAATTGTGGAGTATCATCACAAAGCGCGGCATGTTTATGAATCTTTAAATATATTTGTAAGGATGTGTCCCATAATCGTGTAACGTGAAATCAAGCATAAAAGGGAAAATAGAGATCAATGGCAATTCGGTCTGACTGTACACTTCTTGTGAGAGAGTTGCGCCTCTTTAAAGAGCCTTCGGGCCTATCATGGAGCCATGGTTACCCGATAAGACACTGGCTGCATGCAGATCTAATTAGAAGACAAGAAAAAGAAATAGTCGGTATTGAACTGGCACTGTTTGTGGTCTTTTATTCTCAGCGAGCGAAGACATTGTTCCTTATTCAGAACAAGAGATTAAACCGCGCCAGGCAACAGCGTCCGCTTCTCTAACCCAAACCTTTCTTCCGCTAGGACCCGCGTTTAGCAATTTAACTAGGGAGGATTTAATGAAGAAAGGGGGAAAAAAATCAGCGAGAAGGAAAAAAAAAATTATACGTATCTCCCTTCTTTTAGTAGCAGCAGCAGCAGCAGCTTTTATCTCTCGTGCAATGGCTAGAGAGATACAATAACGGTTTAACGTCTTCTGCTGGAATAGCTTGCGTATCAACGTGTTCTGAACAACTAATTCAGTACTCTGCATAGTTTTCCTTATCCTGTATTATATTAATGCATCGAGCACATAAGTTTATTCTAATAAGACAAAAATAAATGAAACCAATGCATTCCTGTAAAACAGCTTTAAAACATTGACATCAATGCATTACAATGAGCTTGCTTTCTCTGGGTGCATATAAGATGACTGCGTATATTGTTTTAAATCTTCACCCGAAGGTCTAAAAGTGTGAAAATGGTCGTCTTGTGCTTGATCAGCTATTAGTCGGCCACGATATGAGTGCGCTTGACAATGTGAACGTCATTATGGCTAGGGGTCAGAAGTGAGTGAGGAGCAAGGCGATAAGAGAGTGTACAGCTGCACAATGAAAATCACATTTGCAGGCCTCAAAATGGTTAGTAAATGGAACTTGGAACTGTGGATAATTTCTTTACCTAACTATCTCCCGATATCCCGCCCACTTTTCCCGTAACTGTTTAATTCTACTTCCCCACCGCACGCACTTATATCGTAGTTGACTAGTATATTCGTGTATCCTGTTTTCAAATGCGATGTGTAGAAGAGTGCTAGTCAATTATATGCTCTGTGACGTCATACTCCACGGCTTTCCATCTCCCGTCGTAGAAAGAGCAACTCATTGAGAAGTGTGAAATAGCTGAAAGGACAGGCAAAATTACTGGTAAAAGAAGAGCTATTGCAGTAAAATGATTGTATGTTGTACTCTATACATAGCTGATTTTAAACTCAGCCTATCCCTCCCTTTTCAACTGCTATTCTCTGGAGTCGCTCCTACGTGACAAAGGTTCTGCCACGTCAAAAGTAATAGCATTTCGAATTGAAGAAGAAATAGAGATAAGATCTTAGATCCAGGGATAAGACAATTATTCGTAAAGTTCTTATGAAAAATATAATTACTAGTGAACTGAGCAGCCGATGCTGCAAAAACAACTTTATTATAAACTAAAATTAATATTGGTCATATTGCATTTTCCAAAATGTAATTTATTTCCAAAGCTTTCAATTATCATAAAAATGAATTGTTGCAATTTTAAAAGTGTACGGTGTCAATTAAAGAGCTTGATTGTGAACCTCATACCGAGCGGGATGGCTCAAGAGGTAGCGTCCTAGACCCACATGGAAAGGGAGCCCGGGATGCTCAATCTGGAAACGTTAGGGACCCCGCTGCGCTGCATCAGATCTGGCCGTTCTTCTTACTGCTCTCGCCTCATTCGTTCTAACGGAGGTTTAGAAAACATAGTAGGCCTAGTCTTGGCCACTGTGCTGAAATCCGCCTCCACTTCTAAAGTTATAAAAGCAATTTTTGAAGAAAAGTCATTAGATCTGTTTAATCTAAAATGCATACAGCAGATTTAGAAATACTACTAGACAGTACATAATTATCATTCACTCACCTAAAGTGCTTCCTTTAATTGCTAATAAAACATAATTTTGTTGATTCTGTTGTTACGTTAGAAAGAAATAGAAACCTTATGCATGTGCGTATTAATCAAAATGAAACGAACTGTTTCAGTTCGGCCTCGGGGGAGAAATGTAATAAACCAAGGTAGTTCACGGATCACATTGCCCTGAGTTGGCACATGTCTCTTTTATCCATGTAATGTTTCTAACATTTATCCTCCCTATGTCGCCCTTTCAATAGGTCTCCGCTCCCTTATATATCCCTTAGGATAAGGGAGAATCCCGGATCACATATCTCACCAGCCGAGATTTCAACTCGAGACCTCCGGAATATGAAAGACTTGTTAGTAGCACGCCATACCTTTCTAGCCTACCTTACAGCATCTCTTTTCTGGTGCACACTCCTTATTAATTTGGTGATTTAAAATACTGTCGGATACATTAAAAAGGTATTCAATTTTTATTTTCCCTATCATCTAGTCGTCCTCCGTGGACTAGTGCTACCGTGCTAGCCTCTAGTTCCCAAGGTCGCGGGTTAAAACCCGGCAGAGGGCGATGGATTTTTTTCGGGCGTAAAAATCCTTAGCATGGCTTCCTTCGGAAGGGAAGTAAAGACGGTGGTCCCGTGTCGTAGATTTACGGCACGTAAAAGAACCTTAAGCCTGATAAAGAGGCCTCCGAACAAAATTACCGATCTTTCACGCCCAATACGGAATGGGACGCTAAGAACCATACTAGTTAAAGAGCGTCCATAAATAAAACTCAATTTCAATTTCCTATCATCTACCTGTAATAGGTTGGGGAAGCATTGTATTTCATCGACAAATTGGATAAACAGATCTCAGTAGAAAACATTTTTGGAGTCCACTGAACCAAAAAAAAAAGAATATTTTTAGAGAAAGGTTCACAAGTTTTTCTATCTATCGGTCTGTCTGTCGGTCCATGAAAAACATAATTTATAAACGAAAAGCCTGTTAAATACCAAAGACAATAATCATAAAGACACAGATTTTCAAGAAAGATCCTCACTTCAAACCGCCCTTTACATGGGAACCTTCTCGTTATTTCATTTTCTCAAAAATAACCAATGATTTCTATTAAAATGTCATAAGTTTAAAATATTTTTATAAAAGTTATAGCTTGAATTTTCTCTGAATAGCCTGTGAAGTCCTTCTCAAACTGAATGCTGTATGACTCATGATAAGAAAAGCGGTAGCAAAAATGTAGAACTAAAATTGTCGATGTCAAATTATTCCGTAGCGTTATCGCTTTTTGAAGTATTCCATGTTGCACGTTTACAGTTACTCAAGTAAATCATCTGACAGAAATGCTTGAAAGTTTGCAATTGTTATTTTTTCCTCATAACGTAAGACCCTATCCCGTTTAACTGAACGGTGTTTACGCATGTCTATTCAGCTGAGCACTTATTTCATATTATCCTTGGGTAAATCGTGAATAACAAAGTGGTTAGGAGAATAAATGTTAATTTGAATCCTACAGGTAACCTATAATGTATATTATGTGAACTTCATGTGCAGAGAAATGGTGTGAGTATTCACATTAGATGTTTTTTTTTGGGGGGGTCTATCATACGTTAATGTATGAGTGACATCATACAAATCTTGTTTCCCCGATCTACGACTATCCGAAATACAATTTTGGTTTCAATGCTTAAACTACCTGACCACATGAGTTAATATATTTTTTCTCATCGTAATGTTCCTTAAGGCAGCTTTAATAAAAAACATTAAAATACTAAAAGCCACAAGCTGATAGCAATAATACTGTTAAAGCTTTATTAAAAATCTGATGTGTTACACTCACATCACTTTCTCTACTCTTGTACAATCTATTTTTACAAACGCTTATTCTCCATATGCTTCATGTTAATCGAGATATCGAGAAGTTAATCTTATTGGTAATTTTCTTGTAGATGCAAGGGGAATATGGTAGCTTTTAAGCGATAGTCAAATATTTTAAGAGCTATGTGGAATATTGCATTCTCTTTGCATTATCAGGACAAAAAAATGAATAACGAATTCCCATTTGAGAAAAAGTATTGGAAAATTTAAGGGAATAACAAGCAAGATCTCGAAAATGGTTCATTCAACAAAAAACTGTGAAAACATAAATTATGTATTTTAACGCGATCTACATTTTTGTGTAGTAAAATTTTGTCTATCCCTTATGGTTTACCAGTTATGCAAAAGTCGTTCACAATGAAGAATACTTTTGGAGACCTTCCCAGAAAATTCAAGATACACATTTTATTTGTCATGAAAGTATCTTAAACATATGATATTTTTATCAAAATCGTTAGAGCCATTTTTGAGAAAATTAAAATTTTCGAAAAATGTTCCATGTAAAGGGTTATCTGGGGTGGGGGGATTTTCTTTAAAACCTTCGTGTCGCATCTCTGGAAGATACTAAACCTAAATACCAAGTTTGGTGTTTATCCCAACGTTCGTAATAATTTTTACTTTCTCTACTACGTATAGTAAGTAGGGGAAGTATTGTATTCCACCCAAAAATTCGATACCGAGATTTCACCGGAAATACATATTTTCAGACCTCCTGAATCCAAAAAAAGATTTTGGAAACATGTCTGTGTGTGTGTCTGTGAACAGCATAACTCATAAACGAACAGTTGGATAAACACCAAACTTGGTATTTAGGTTCACTATCTTCCAGAGATGCGACACGAAGGTTTTCAATAAACCCCCCCACCCCAGATTACCCTTTACATGGAAGATTTTTCGAAAAGTTTAATTTTCTCAAAAATGGCTCTAACGATTTTGATTAAAACATCATATGTTTAAGATATTTTCATGACATAAAATGTATATCTTGAATTTTCTGGGAATGTCTCCAAAAGTATTCTTCATTGTGAACGACTTTTGCATAACAGGTAAACTATAAGAGATAGACAAATGCTTACTACACAAAAATGTAGATTGCGTTAAAATACACAATTTATGTCATATACATTTTTTTGTTGAGTGAACGTTTTCGAGATATTGATTGTTATTCCCTTAAACTTTTCAATACTTATTTTCTCAAACGGGAATTCGTTATTTATTTTTTTTGTCTTGGATATGCAAAGAGAATTAATCTGTGACAAAGGGAATGGTGCTGCACTTAGCAACCAGCTATTAAGAGATATGTATGTGCTTATATGTATTTCTATATTGCCCTTGTAAATATATATTACCCTTACATCTACAAGAAAATTAGCAATAAGGTAGAGTCTGAAAATGTTTATCTGGAATAACATGAAGTAGATGGAGAATAAGCGTTTGTAAAATAGTTTTTACAAGAATAAAGAAAGTCATGTGAGTGTAACACATCAGATTTTTTTTGGATTTAGGAGGCTTCAAAACATGTATTTCCGGTGAAATCTCGGTATCGAATTTTTGAGTGGAATACAATACTTCCCCTACTTACTATACGTAGTAGAGAAACTAAAAATTACCTGTTACGTTCAAACTACTTTCTGTACTAGCTATCGTTTGCTGCTACTACACAATATTCCTAAGAAAGCTTATTTTTCTACTTACTTGGTGTTAATCGAAATAAACGTTTGCAGAAATACTTTCATGACACATTTCGTTGCAGGTACAAAGAGACACAAAAAGAATCGATAGTCAGATGTATCTATATTCTGGCCTTGAAGTCCATACTCTTTCCATGGCATTGCGAAAAACAACTGAATAGCGACAACACCTTAAAAAGATGACGAAGTATTGAAAAGTTCAAACTAATAACGACGGATATTTCGGAAATTGTTAATTCCCATATAACAACTGTGTGAAATAGCTAGTGTGTTTGAAGGAATGAAGGGGGCCTTCCCCAGAAAATTCAAGTTATAAATTTTATTTGTCATGCAAATATCTTCAGCAAACAATATTTTAATCAAAATCGTTACAGCCAATTTTTGAGAAAATCTCAAATTTCTAAAAATCTTCCATTTGAAGGGTAGTTTTAGTTGGGGTGATTTTTTGAAAATCTTCTTGTCGCATGTTTGAAAGATGCTGAACCTAAATACTAAGCTTTTGGGTTATGCTGTTCACAGACACAACACACACGTACACATTGACGAACTTCCCTAAGAATGCTCTTATTTTAGATTCGGGAGGTCTCAAAACATGTATTCCCGGTGAAATCTTCACATAGAATTTTTGGATAGAACACAATGCTTCATCTTGCCTATAGATAAGTGGTAGAGAAAGTAAAAACGTCATTGATAATACGAGGCGTGTCCGCTTTAATATTTCGCCTCTGCAGTCGTGAATTTGAGCATGCTCGATCATTTCCCTCATTCATTCGGAAGCCAGACACAGCTGTGAGTGATCGTCACTTTGTGTTTTCCGGCTGTTAGAGCGTTTCGAAATTTCAAAACAATCGAACGGCCCGCCGACTGTGAAGCCAATTAAGTGATTCGCTCTTTAAATGCAACAAATGTTACGCCGGCAAACATTCATCGCCAGTTTTATTGTGTGAGGTTATCGGGAATCAATAATGAGTTACAATGCCCGGTCACACACACACACACACACAGCAAAACAAACTCAAGATCCGATCGCATTACTTGGTTGGGAACAATTCCACCACCCTCCCTACAGTCTAGATTTTTATCTGTTTCTTTATCTGAAGAAATTTCTTGGCGGAAAACATTTCAACGACGATGATGTTTGAAACAAGAAATGTAAAGTTGGCTTTCACCACAGGCGGCATCATTCTTTGACGAAGACACACAAAAACTGGTTTCCCATTATGACAAGTGGTAAATAACGGCGGTGGTTATGTGGAGAAGTAGTGTAAGGTATAAGGTAATAAATGACGGTAAAGTGTTTGGAAAATAATGTTCTTTATTTTTTAAAAAGTTATCGGTATTTATTTAAGAAACACGCCTTGTAATTGCCATAATCAGTAACAAGTGGAAGTAGAAAGTGGAAGATAAATGTAAGTACTAAGTTTATGTAGTCTAGTCTAATCGTGGTGAAAACAAAAACTTTCAACTAAGTAACCAATATGGGCTAAGCACGAAATGCATTTAGTAAAATAGTCGAGCTGTTGGTCTTTACGACGTACAGCGTACGGAAATGTTCATGGGTTCTGAAGATCCCTTTAGGACTCAAGCACGTAGCTATAAGTGCTAAGAAAATAGGGCACTCTCGCAATCCACAGTTTATTTCTAATTTGTTTCGTCTTTGTAAGGATCAATGCGGTTTATGAGCTCACGTTTTACTATAACCATTTGCTCTTCATTATGTCTGTAACTGTCTTCAATGACAAAGCCATAATATAACACTTCCTGTGCTTTTACTTTATTATTGTCGTTTATTGTTGTCATAGCTTTTGCAGTTCGCTTTCGTTTGCCTTAGTATCTCTCACTTTCTTCAAAGCAAAATTAAAACAATAACACATATTCTTTATTTCTTGAAGTTTACGTCCTTTAGCCTGGTAGTTAATATGTTCACCCTAAAATGGATGAAATGATGCTGAAGTGAGCTCGGGGTCCATAGAGCTTAAAGTTTCCCGACATTCGCCTTCTTAGGATAAGAAAAACCCCGGATAAAGCTGAGGACCTCTTGAATGTGAGGCAGATACCTACCCTCACACCACAGAGGTGGGCCAATTACACATCTTTGGTAATTAATTGTTTTTACACAGAAGGCTGTGTTTTCCGGGAACAATACGAGTAAGCTGAAGAATTTAATGTGTAGCGGCAAGTTGCCATAGTAGCTCGGATGGATACTGGAAGATCCGTGATTCAAATCTCGGCTATGAACTGAATTTTTAAATATGATTCTGCCTTTCCAAACATATTTGTTTTACATCCCACAATCAGGTTTAGGAACACGAACTCTGAATGAGAGAAGAGACCCGATGCGTTACATTCATATGATTTTCTCTACCTAATATAGTTTATTTTTATATAGCTTCCACAAATCTTATGAAAGCTTATTTTTTTATCTACTTGCAACTACTACAGTTACTCACAGTTTTACTATATAACAAAAAACAAAAATGTATGAGTTTCAAGGAGAATAAAAACCTAAAATTTTCCTAGGTAAAAGTGTTTTCAGAACTGATGTCAAATTATAATTATTTAGGCCGCACCTCCTGATAATAAAACGTAGATAATAAAATAACATTTAATCACAACTATGGAACAATTAAAAGAAATTATAAAAACAGCTCCGCTAAAGGAACCAGTTAAAATTGTATAAAACTATGGCATTGCCAAAAACAGTATACGAAAGTGAAACATGAACCTTAAGTCAAAAGGATTAAAGCCGAATCCAATCAACAGAAATGAGATTGTTAAGTTTGGTAGAAGGATTATAAAATGGATATACAAGAGAAATGTATGTCCAACTTTTAAATCATCAAATGATAGGATAAACGAGAGAGAGAGAAAAAATCTGATGTGTTACGCTCACATGACTTTCTCTACTCTTGCACAAACTATTTTTACAAACGCTTATTCTCCATCTACTTCATGTTAATCGAGATAAAAATTTGTAGACTCTATCTTATTGCTAATTTTCTTGTAGATGTAAGGGGAATATATATTTACAAGGGCAATACAGAAATACAGTAGCCTTTAAGCATATACATATCTCTTAATAGCTGGTTGCTAGGTGCAGCACCATTCCCTTTGCCACAGATTAATACTCTTTGCATATCAAAGACAAAAAAATTAATAACGAATTCCCTTTTAAGAAAATAAGTATTGAAAAATTTAAGAGAATAACAAGCAATATCTCGAAAATGGTTCACTCAACAAAAAAAATGTATATGACATATATTGTGTATTTTAACGCGATGTACACTTTTTGTGTAGTAAAATTTTCTCTGCCTCTTATGGTTTACCGGTTATGCAAAAGTCGTTCACAATGAAGAACACTTTTGGAGACATTCCCAGAAAACTTGAAGATATACGTTTTATTTGTCATGAAAATATCTTAAACATATGATATTTTAATCAAAATCGTTAGAGCCGTTTTTGAGAAAATTAAAATGTTCGAAAAATCTTCCATGTAAAGGGTATCCTGCGGTGGGGGGATTTTCTTGAAAACCTTTGTGTCGCATCCCTGGAAGATACTGAACCTAAATACCAAGTTTAGTGTTTATCCAACTGTTCGTTTCTGAGTTATGCTGTTCACAGACAGACACACAGACAGACACACACGGACATGTTTCCAGAAATGCTTTTTTTGGATTCAGGGGGTCTCAAAACATGTATTTCCAGTGAAATCTCGGTATCGAATTTTTGGGTGGAATACAATACTTCCCCTACTTACTATACGGAGTAGAGAAAGTAAAAAAGGTTTGGTCTCCTGCAGCAAAGACAATGCCAGATTATCACTATACACACGCAGACAATACAACACAAAAGGGATAAGACTGGTTGGTAAACGCTACAAATGGTGAAACCAACATGTGAAAGTTGAAGCTGGCACAGCTTTATGGCTTGAAATGTGTGCTCATGTATTTGCACAATGGTATTTCTAAAATTGGCTTTATGGACGAATAGGTTACTATATATGCAATTACACAAATGAAGGTCTTCGGGAACCTTATTTAAGATACCTAGACATAGTTACGCATTTTACAAATATCTGCAGAACAGAAGACATTAAGACCATGTTTAATAGACTTAAACGCAAGTTACAAAAACTATTATTAAAATTCTTAGAACAAGCCGGGATTTTTGGCCGTGGCCTAAACGATAAAATTCATGTGAAAAAATTCCTGGTGAAAACATTTCAACGGCGAAGATGTGAAACAAGAAGTGAAGATTTGGCTTTCATCACAGGTGGCATCATTCTTTGTTGAAAACATACAAAAAGTAGTTTCCCCTTACAAGTACCTGAATAATGGCCGTGACTATATGGAGAAGTAGTGTGAGGTGTAAGGTAATGAATCATAATAAAGTATTTGGAAAATAATATTCTGTTATTTCTTAAAAAATTATCGTTACTTACTTTAAAACCACGGCTCGTAACGAGCTTTGTTTTAATACTAGTATTAAAAATCTGATGTGTTACACTCACATGACTTTCTCTACACTTGTACAAACTATTTTTACAAACGCTTATTCTCCATATGCTTGATGTTAATCGAGATATCGAGATGTTAATCTTATTGCTAATTTTCTTGTAGGTGCAAGGGGAATTGGTAGGCTTTAAGCGATAGTCAAATATTTTAAAAGCTGGTTGCTATGTCGAGTATTACATTCTCTTTGTATGCCCAGGACATAAAAAAAAGAATAACGAATTCCCATTTGAGAATAAGTATTGGAAAATTTAAGGGAATATCAAGCAATATCTCGAAAATGGTTCTCTCAACAAAAAGAAATGTATATGACATAAATTGTGTATTTTAACGCGATCCACATTTTTGTGTAGTAAAATTTTGTCTATCTCTTATGGTTTACCAGTTATGCAAAAGTCGTTCACAATGAAGAATACTTTTGGAGACATTCCCAGAAAATTCAAAATATGAATTTCATTTGTCATGAAAATATCTTAAACATATGATATTTTAATCAAAATTGTTAGCGCCAGTTTTGCGAAAATTAAAATTTTCGAAAAATGTTCCATGTAAATGGTAATCTGGGGTGGGAGGATTTTCTTGAAAACCTTCCTGTCGCATCTCTGGAAGATACTAAACCTAAATACCAAGTTTGGTATTTATCCGAATGTTAGTTTCTGAATTATGCTGTTCACAGACAGTAATACATATACAGACACACACAGACACACACATACAGATATGTTTCCAGTTTCCAGAAATGCTTTTTTTTGGATTCAGTGGTCTCAAAACATATATTTCCGGTGAAATCTCGCTATCGAATTTTTGGGTGGAATACAATACTTCACCTACTTACTATACGTAGTAGAGGAAGTAAAGATTTCGCACTTGTCTTGCGTGCTCTTATATAGCTACAACAAAATGTGAGTTAAAAATGCATCAGAAAACATTTATCATGAGTAATGAGGTGTAGAAAAACGAGCTCTTTGCTAATAGTTTACGGAATAAATTTGAAAGTAATAGCGAGTAGAGAAAGCCACATGTTTGTAACACATCAGAATATTTTTTGTATTTTAAATCTGGATGTTCTATATAAATGTGGGTGTTATGTTCGACTGTAAGTATGTGGTTGAATAATTGTTTGTTCATAAATAATAAGATAAAGCTCTGAAACTACTAGGGATGTTTTTAAAGTGTGGTCCGTAATGCAATAGAATAAGAACTACAGAAGATTTTGGTTAGCTAATTATTTTATTCTATTGTATACAGCTTTAAGCTTGCTTTCCAGTTTTCACAAACAATTAAATTCTGGTGTAGAATCAATTTTAGTTGCTCCTCCTAACAGAAGTTCGCCGCCGGTCCATAAAACAATCGTACAGTTTCTGAGATGCATTTTCTGTATCTAATATTCCGGGGCAAAAGAAAATGCGTTGTTGGTATCCTTGGTTTCAGGAGAGGGATTCAAACTAGTGGTTCGGAAGTCAGACCATTATCACAAAGTAGTTGAAAGAAAACAATTGTGAATCTTCAAGTTAATGTGGTGTCAGCCAAAACAGACGAGTCAATATGTCCTTCAAGATTCTTTCATACCTGTATCACAAATGTTCGGTAAGAGATTTCAGAAGCTCATTTTTAATACAGAAATTGTTGACTCTAAAAACAGCTGTAGGTTGCCTAGATGCACTGGCGGCATAAGTCTATGGTGTGGTGCTAAAAGCTTGTGCTAAGTAAGACAAATGCTCAAAAACATTGTTAACTGATAGAAAAATAATATAAGATTTGAAGGCACGAGTAAAAAATAAATTATCGAAAAGCATTTAGTAGTCGTACTTTATTGAAAAACTGACATTACTTTTAAAATTACCCTCGTAAATGTTACCTTTGTCTCTTTTTCAATTATTTCTAAGAACAGTTGTCATTAGTTACTATAGTAACTACACTTAAAATAGATGGAGCACATTACATGCGGATGAATTAATTGAAAACTTAGTGACCCTAAGCAGCGTTTTATATAAATATTTAAAGATAATATGGAGTGCCTTCTTTTTAAATTGTACCTATAGTATTCTTGGTATCTGCTGCATGCGCTGTATGCTATAATGCCACCCTTGTTCTAATGTATGTGATCTATGTTTAATGCACTATTCCCAATCAATAATAGCAATCATATCTTGGGACAAGGACGCTCATTTGCTTAGGTCATTACCTCCTGTTTACCGATCAATACATTCCCACCACACACACACACACACACACACACACACAGAGAGAGAGAGAGAGAGAGAGAGAGAGAGAGAGAGAGAGAGAGCTACAGCAGTTTAGTATAAATGGAACCAGAATGTTCTGTTCCTTATCAAATTTTATTCTCTGCTGACAGCAATAAGTTAAGAACACTCGGTTTTGTTCAGTTTTCTCCTTTTTGTACTTTGTAAATCTTCGCTATTGGCATTTATTTTTGGCTAATTGTGTTATATATTTTAAATGTTGATATGGGAGTGCAATTTAAGTGAAAATAACATACCCTTTAACTAATTTAATGAAAGTGTTCTGCTTTTTTTGTACTCATTGTTTCAAGAACAAGCGGATTGATGATACAACTGATCGTTGATGGCAACATTTACGAGGGTAATTCAAGAAGAACGATCGTTAGAGCATTCCAGCTGTGCAGGTCGCTATCGGCTTCTATCCAAGTTTAAATGGTTTCTTGACATCTTTTCTCAACGTTGTCGGAGTAGCAGTCGAAACAAATTGTTATTGTGCATTCTGTGATTGAGCAAAGTGACCTACGTTATACAAAGTCCTGCCGTCTATGAGACGAGAGGTGTTATTCGAGTTTTAAATGCTCGAGAATTGAAACCCACATAGATTTACCGTCAACTAAAGGAATGCAAGGGGTTCGGTAATGAACAAAGGAAATTTGAGAAAATTGTGTAAAATGTTCGACGATGGACCAATCAATGTGCATGACGAAACTCCACCCGGTAGACTGGAACTCATCGCAGATGATTTTAGGAATCAAGTGAAGAAAAAATTTTGCAAGACAGATGGATAACCCTAGGCATTAAGATTTCTTTCCCAAACATTTCTCGTTCTTTGCCTGGTGAAGCTGTGTTATTTTGGCTTAGTAGACTGGCGGCAGCCGACTAGAACACGAGAATTCTAAACCTCTTGAACAGACGTGACAAATGCTTAAATTATGGAGGTGATTATGTGGAGAAATAAAGTAAGCTTCAATGTTTACAAGGGAAATGATTTTAAAAGCATATATTTTCTAATTTATTAAAATCAAACGGTCGTTGCTCCCTGGATTACCCAGGTACTTCAGATTCTCTTGCTTCTGGAAATCCATTGAACCACAATTAAAATCTTCCCAATAGTAAATTAAACAGCACGTATCGCTGGTATAGTTACTGTTAAAAGAACAACCATAGCCTTTTTCCCTAATGTTTGCCCACACTTGGAGAGCGTGTGAAACGCGTTTTGCCACCCTTTGCGATTGCGATAATTGTATCACCTCCATACTTATATGGAGTGGGTATTGAGGTGCACAGATAGGTGCTGTGATAAAAAACGGGCGTTGATGTTGGTAAAACTCTTCTACCCTGCCTTACCTCATTTTAGAAATTCCCTTGTATTGACTGGCAACTCACCTTTGCGGTTTGTCAATCAGTTTTATTTGGATTCATAACTTTAAGACGTCTAGAAAGTCGAGTTTTATAGTTTGACGAGCTGACAAAGCTAAATCAATATTAAAAATGTAAACTACGAAAAACAAAAGAGTATTATGCCAAATTAGTGTGTAAAACATGTTTCATGACATACAGCCAGTAGCCAGATTTTATGAAAAATGTTATGATTCAATTTTTTTTACAATTTTTTTGTTTTACATTCTAAATCAAAATGCAATACGATATACAGAAAAGGTTTTAATTTCTTGAAATGGTCTAGTAAAACTTGACATCCCAGCAAATAACACGCTCAGTGCTAAATGCTTTCTGTAAATAAAATCATTGTTTATTGATTAAGGTTTAGAAAACTAAAATACTGATCAGCGGTCCTTACAGCACTGTGACGTTCATCAATAAGTGCAATAAAATTTGTCATGTTGTCAATATTTGCTTCCTAGCTGACAACTGTTACCATAGAGAACAGCCTTTTCAAAGCACCGCTTTCCATCAGTCATATTTAATTTTTCACTCTTTTTGCTTTCTTACTTCTCACGTAGAATTGACCTTTGTACATTGGTTAAGGTTTGTATGCCGCAGCTTATTTCATCATTTGGAGAGTCCTTCGTCACCGGGTTGTTTGGATGTCAGAGAATCAGTAAGTCCCGTCAACATCAGATAAAGTAGGAGATGGCTACTTCCGTTAGTCTTAGAGATAATTTATGATCCCAATGTCTGTTTCAGCTTATGGCTATCTTACATTTATTTCCTAAGCACGACGTAGAATATCAAGGCTCCTTTAACACAAGTAACTAGACCATAATAAAGAAATAATGGCGACTAATGTAGGGGCATAAATATTTCACACGTTGTAATAAAAAAAATCTTAAAACGTTTATTCTTCTTTGCACTTCGTGTTAATCAAGATAAACATTTGAAAAAATTGTATCTTAAGTGTTTTGTTGTCAATAATTACAAAAGATAAGTCGTAGAGGAATTAAAAATGTTTCTGCTCATTTCATAAATACTATATCAAAAAGATGATTTTCAAAACTCACTGTCTCAATTTTACTTAGATGTACGCCAACCGCTGAATGAAAATACTAGAAATACTTATGTATAAATAAACATTACTTGTATATATTACTTAAAGATACATTGTTCAACAAGAGAAAGATTACAAGAACAAAAATCCTATTTGTATAAATTATATTTTATTCGTAAAGCAGGAACCAGTGTTGTTTAAAACTTAGTAACAATCTCAACGATTATTTATTTTGAAGATCCTGTTACTGAATCGAGACTACTTATTAAAATGCATATTATCAAAACAGATTGTATGTGCTTTGGATTTATACCGGATGCAAATATGTTTTCTGTCTCTAATGAAGAGTGAATACAATACTGCCCTGCTAGCATTTAGATTGTTTACTCTTAAGCCTCTAACAACATCCGCAGGAAATATTTCGTCTTCCGTCATGTGTGAACTGTGATACACTCTGTGTTGACTTTTTACCTTCTCTGCCATGTACGTAGGTAGAGCATTCCATCTAATAAATTGTCAGCTGGTTCTTCAGATTCCATAATTATCCGTCATTACATCAACAATACAAGCCTCCTGGATCTTCACATCTACCAGGAGAAATCAAAGTTGGTAACCGTGGAGTGTTATCGTTTTATACCCTTCGGTGACATAATGTTCTACTTTTAGTTAATATCATCTACCATTAAAACGTTTCTTTTATACCTTCTACAAGTCTAAAAATAAAATTAAAGGACCATAAAGGTGGATAAGCTAAAGCTGGAGGAAATGTTGGAATTTAGAAAGAGCACAAACAACGTTCTCTTTCACTGTGCTGTGACAGAGAAGCTGATGGAATTAGCATACAGATGACTGCTATGTGAGGTTATCGTGACAATCAGTTGTAGCGTTATTATCATTCGAATCACGTCATTGTTTAGGGGCATGAGACCAATGAAAGCAAAATTTTGAGTGGCGTTTCAGCGGAAAATGCAAATACGAAGCGTTCCCGTGCTGTTTATCACGTACGGAATGGAAAAGCTGCGGTTGTATCCGATTTCCTGTTCGGTCGTTTGATGCTGCCTGCCATTTGTGAGTTATTCTTTGAATGAAAGCTCTGTATCGCTCGTTACTCTGTATTTAGTGCCTCTCCAATTCTCTCATAGGGTTTCATTTGCGCCTCATCAAATAAAATACTTTATCCATTCTAGAAAACAACCTACCTTTTAATTGTAGGTCTTGATGCAAATAGGGCATAAGTACATTTCATCAATGTTTTAGAGAAAAGGAACCATGTGTTTAAAATGTCATAAAGCTAGAAGCTATAGATCTTTGTTTTCGAATGTTCTATTTACAAATGTCCTTCTTTGACTATGGCTTTCATTTTCATTCCAATTAATATTATTGATATTAATATAAACAAAACAAAGTGTCCCTTTCTGGCGCTAAATCATGAATTAGATACTTAAATATCTGCGAATTTCGTATTATGCAAACTTTTTCATGCACCATTATAGAAACTGATAGAAACAAAATAAAACAAATTCTTCTCTTTTCAGAACCAAGCAAACCGCAGTCAAGAACCATATGTACATCTTTATGATTTTGTGCATAAACGCGGTTTAGCTATTTTTGTGCATCTAATTTTTGCTAGCAGATTTGCATTATAATATTTTAACCGCAGTTCCTTCTATATAGTTTTGGGACAATCTAGTTCCAAAAAGACAGAACATGAATTTTTAATTGAATTGTGTAATGCAATTAAGTGTTCATTAGCAGGATGCGAATCTTAGAGAGAGACAGATAATTTCAGCTTACTGTATTCTACAGTACCTGTATAGTGTACAATACGAGACGTGGGTAGTGCCCCGTTGTTAAACTAATGTGCCTCAGTTGTTTCTAAGGCGGCAACGTTCACTTCTGTGTTGCAATGGACAACAGTTGCTTACATCATGGCCTCATGGGTAAAAGAACGGGATGGAGTGTTGACTCACCTCTCCCTCTCCAATGCTAAGTAATACGTCAGGGACAGTAAACAAATCCGTACCTACATTCACGTAGCAGTTAATCTGTTTTATCGGCTACCAAGTTTTGCTGCCTTGTCGTTAGAAACACAAATAGTGGCTGGTAGTATTTGAATGGTCATTTCTAATATTTGAACGATATTAAACAAATTGATGTGTGCATTCAGGTTACATTGCTCATCTGTGATCCCAATCCCAGACTTGACAATGCATTTTTAAAATAGGTATGATTCAGCTCTGAATTTCTTATAAGTGCTTTTCCTTCACACTGTGGCCACCCCACCATTACTCGCACGCCGGCGGCCTCAGCTCGGATTCTCGCAGAAGCAGTCATAATATACCCCCAGCCGCCTCAGGTTGCATACTTACAATTACAATACTCTATCATAAGAGATTTTGGAGATGTTGTCCTTCTGTAGCCGCATATTTCTGGCTTCAAAACATTTTCATTCACAATCCGGGGTTCAATATCCAAAATTGAGTGAATTTCTCGCCTGATTTTTTTTTTTTTTTTTTTTTTTAGTTTTTCTAAGGTATGGATTTGTTGCATACAACTTATTTTTCAAATTTCTCCATACATAAAAATTATATACAGTCAAATCACAGAATGAGAGGGTCATAATTCATTACTACTCGTAATTACCCTATTTTCAGAAATTTCCTGAATTAAATGTAATTATTCATCAGATCTATGCACGGTAGCAAACTCTTGTCGGAAAATTCCAGGCTGACATTCAACTGTTCAAAAACTGGTGTGAGTAAGTCATTCCTGTATCTTTCTGCATTTAGTTTTTGCTTAAAAATATCGGTCCTATTATTCTGTATACATTTAATGCTCACCAATTTTCGCGTCATGCAAGGGAATCTCGTGTGTAAAATCGGATTTCGTGTATTCTAATATATGTTATTTTGCGACGAAACAGCTATACAATGGAACCATGCCTTGCCAGAGAAGAATAATACTAAGCGTGAGTCAATCACGTTATCATTTCGCAAAATCCAATTACATAAATTAACCGGACTCTAATTATCACGTGAAAAATAGGAAAAACATCAGGCGAGAAATTCACTCATTTTCGAATATTGAACTCTCGAGTGTGAAAATTTCCTGAGAATATGCCAAAAAGATGTGGATAGAGGAGGATAACATTTGCAGCATCTCTTACGATTAGATATGTGCTTATTTTCACTGTAATTGTAACTATGCAAACGCGAGGCAGTTATGGGGGTATTGTAACTGTTTCGGCGGGAGTCCGAGTTGCGGAGGCCGGCGTGCGAGCAGCCGTGCTGTGGCCACAGTGGGAAGGAAAAGCACTGTATTTACGTGTTGATAATTTAATATCAGAGAAACTTTAAGGTATCGCGATGGATGTCTAAGTGAACGTTTATATACCGAGGGATTATACTTTCTATAATTAGAGTTGTATAACTCGAATTTTTTAAACTATTGAATGAACCGTTTCCAGTAAGATGATGAGCTATAATATCTGTTTTCTCTAAATTCACATCGTGTAAACCTAACATTACTACTGTTAGAATCTTCGATCTGCTACCCAGGTGCTATGCTCTGTTGTCTTTAGGAACGCCTTGTATGGAATTTTCCATTTCCGAAAGTTCTTTTTCTGTGACCAAGACAAAAAACACAGACGTTAATCGCATTACAACCGCGCTGCCGGATATACTTTTGGCTTTGCAAGAGGTTTCAGAGGCGATTTCATGTCTCTGGAATTTCATTGCGTTAATTTTCACTCCATTACACTTGAAAAGGGCAGTGCTCGAAAAGAGACATGAACCCATAAACGGGAATTGAACCGAGACCTGATGGTCGAACCGTCCTGCCAGTCATCAGGGTGGAAAAGGGTGTTCCGAGTCAGTGGACTTGAAACAATAAGGAGAGAGTGGCCGTCATCGCAATTTCCCGGGAGGCAACAGAACAAAAAAGTGGGGGGGGGAAAGCTCGCAGAGGAATGTCCGTCTCTGCCCCTCTTGTCCTCGTCCCCATCATAAGACGCCACCATTACAAAGGCACCCCTTTCCGTGTTGTGCGTATGTCTCATGTGGCTACAATTGTTTTAAGTTGGCATCACCTGCTTCTCCTGTGCCACACCACAATTGTATACCAACTCCTACAAGTTGCGAGTTCTTATGCTATGTTTGTTGAATGAATAATTGAATGAAGAGCTTCCCTGCGCATCCCTGGAGGGCAACACCTTCTACTCGAACAGCTCATTAGCACAGGGCATAAAAACAAGATAATTCTACTTTTTAAAGTCTATACTTGCAACTTAATAACGGGCATAATTCATATTAAAAGACATTTTACTTTCTCTACCGCGTGCATAGTAGCTAGAGAAGGTATTGCATTCCACCCAAACACTGGATACCCGGAATTTCACCAAAAATACATGTTTTGAGACCCCTGAATCCAAAGAAGCACTTTTAGAAAAAGCTCCCTGTCTGTTACTCTCTCTCTCTCTCTCTCTCTGTGTATGTGTGTGTGAGTATGTCTGTGAATAGTATAACTCAAAAACGAAAATTTGGATAAGTACCAAACCTGATATTTAGGTTTAATACCTTCCAAAGATGCGGCACGAGGATTTTTAAGAAAATCTCCCCACCCCAAACTACCTTATAAATAGAAAATGTTTCAAATGTTTGATTTTCTAAAAAAAATAACTAGCGATATTCATTAAAATACCATATATTAATTGATATTTACATTACAAACAAAATATATAGCTTGAATGTTCTGGGAATAGCCTGTGAAGTTCATTTCATTTGAAAGACAATTTCCATAATTTTGTATAACTGGTAAACCTTAAACGATAGATGAAAACGTACTGCACAAATAATGTAGATCTCTTTAAAACACACTATTTATTTCACGTCTTTTGTGGCATACGCCATTTCTGAGATAACCGTTATGAAAGGTTCGAATTGTTCATTTCTTCATTAAATCCTGTCAACATTCACTTGTTTCTCGCAATTCCATGGAAATGGTATGCAAATTTAAGTCAGCGTATAGCATCCAGTTCTTAAACATTTGATTATCACTATTCCCTTTGTATCTATAACTAAATGTGTAATGTAGCTATTTCTGTAAAAGGCTTATTTGGATTAAAATGTATTAGACAGAAAAATAAGCTTTAGTAAGAATACTTTGTATACCCACTGATATACGATAGAGGGTAGAGAAAGTCAGGCATATGTATCACTTTAATCTTAGTATAAACACAGGCGAATGTGTTTTTATTGTCTCTAGTACTTACCTTATACAGTAGAGGAAGTATTGCATTCTAAGCAAAACTTCGATATCGGAAATACACGTTATCAGACTCACTGAATCCAAAAAAAATCATTTTTAGAAAAAGGTCTGCGTATCTGTGTATTGTGTTGGTGAATAGCATAACTCAAAACAAGAAGTCGGCTAAACAATAAACTTGGTATGTAAGTTCAGTATTTCCCAAGGAAGCAACACATCAATTTTCAAGATTATCCTCTCATCCCAAACTAACTTGTACATGGAAAATGTTTGGTTATTTTTTTATTTCCTCAAAAAGTGATTTTGATTAAAACATATGCTCAAGATATTCTCGTGACAAATAAAATGTACATAGTTGTGTAGCCAACTTCATTCTAATGATTTTTGTATATTTGGTAAACCGAAGAGATAGGCAAAGTTTCTATGCAAGAAATCCTTAAAACACACAGTTTATAGCACATAGAATTCTTTGTGTGTTAACCATTTCGGAGATATTCCTTATTATTGGTTATTGGTTTGAATTTTCAAACCTATATTCTTGTTTTCTCTGCCAACTACCTAGTACGTAGAGAGGGTATTCAATTCCACCTAAACGTTGAGGCAGTATTTTAATACCCGAATAATTTCAATTGTATTTTATATAAAAGTAAATTCAATAACAGCCCGCCTTGAAACAATATGTATGTAATAATTATTTAAATTGTATGTAGCAGTCATTGCAAATGCTTATTTTTATTGTAAACATGCTTTATTAATGTTATGTGAATACATTACCTACTTTAATAATGCAAGAGCTGTGAGAATACTAAGTTTGAGTTGCTAACAATGAGGTAATAATGAGGTAACCTTGTGGCAATAATGAGTTTTAGAGTTTGAAATATTACTAGTCATGATTAAAGCAACGGTAAGGTAAATTCAGTTACAGTTTAAAATTAGCCAATCAATAGCAAGGAAAAAGTTTAAGTAAAATGCAGATATTCTATTGGACTAGAATTAGCCAATCAGAGACTTGAAATACCAAAGCTTACGGGTTTTAACCGTTTAAAGTTGCTCAGTTGCTGGCAAGCCTTGGTAGTGAACAGATGGAAGATGTGTTCTCTACGTGTGAATCGTAAAACATGTATTGAAGATTCTTACAGTTCTTAAAAGTGTAGTGTTTTATAAAAATGTGCAAGAATTAATAAAATAAGTGAATTTAAAAAGTTAAATTCTGCGATGTCTACAATCATTGTCACACCGCACCCTAACTAAGATATACGTGACTCTACAAACAAGACTGACGCAGCCGAGGCAAATTCAAACATAAATAATATATAGAAGCAGTGTTAATAACAAACTTAAATATTATAGTGTAAAACTTGGAGTGTAATAACATAAAACACATCTTGAAATCAGCTTCTCATATGTAACAGCATATTGCGTAATAACAGTAACTATTACGTAATCAACAAATTCAAACCGACGCCCAAAGCGTGTTCCAGGAACTCCTTAAATGCAACTAAATAAATATTACGTAAAATACAATTACGTAAGCATACATCTTCTTCAAGTTTAAACAATACGCAACAACATAACTTCTTCAAGTTGGCTCCCATGCGTGGGGCAGAAAAACAAACACTTTCTCAAATATACGTAAACATATATACGTAACAACATCTACTTCTTCAAGTTAAATAAATAATACGTAACAAATAAACAACACATCTTCTTCAAGTTGGCTTCCCAAGCGTGGAGCTAAATAATCTTCAAGTTTACGTAAAAACAATACGTGAAGCAATCAACAACTTCAAGTTGGCCCCCATACGTGGGGCAGTTAAAATTACGTAACCAAACAAAACAAAAGCAGCACAACACATCCTTCTTCAAATTAAATAAAAATTACGTAATAAACATTTTCTTCAAAGCTCTATATAGAGTTTTCACTGGAAATACATGTTTCGAGACCCCCTGAATCTAAATAGGACATTTTTATTTTCTCTACTATGTATAGCAAATAGGAGAAGTGTTGTATTCCACTCCAAAATTTAGTACCCAGATTTCATAGGAAATACATGTTTTGAGGCACCCTGAATTAAAAAAAAGCATTTTTAGATAAAGGTTCGTGTGTGTCTGTCTGTCTGTGTGTGTGTGTGTGTGTGTCTGAGAGAGAGAGAGAGAGAGAGAGAGAGAGAGTGAACAGCATAACTCAAACCGAAAAGTCGGATAAATAATAAACTTGGTATTTAGATTCAGTATCTTCCAAAGATGCGACACGAAGATTTTCAAGCAAATCCCCTCACACCGAACTACTCTTTACATGGAACATTTTTCGAAATTTTTTATTTTCTAAAAAAATGGCTAATGATTTTGATTAAAATACCATATATGAAGCATATTTACATGACAAAGAAGATGTACATCTTTAATTTTCTGGGAATACTCTATGAATTCCTCTTCATTCAAAAATAATTTTGTATTATCTTGCATAACTGATAAACGTTAAGTGGTAGACGTAAACGTACTGTACAAAAATGGAAATCTCTTTAAAACACACAATTTATTTTCAATAAGCCTTTGGGGTATAAGTCATTTCTGAGATATCAATTACTAAAGTTTGGAATTGTTCATAACTTGGTCATTCTCTTAAAGTCCTTTCAACATTCAGCTGTTTCTCGCAATTGCATGGAAACAGTATGGGATTTTAAGGCCAGCGCATAGCGTACAGTTCTTAAACATTTGACTATCTATATCTATAACGATCTATAACGAAAAATGTAATATAATTATGTCTGCAAAGGTTTATTTGGATTAAAATGTAGTAGATAGAAAAAATATACCTTTGTAAGAATAGTTTGTATATCCATTAATAAATGGTAGAGGGTAGAGAAAGTCATGTGACTTAATGTCATACACATTTTTTTAAAGTACTAAGCCGCTATTCATTTTTTGTAGTGCTCAAGTAAGCAACGCGGAATTTCAAAGCCCTCAATAGCGATCCACTTTTTAAAAATCTGGCTATTGCTTTAGCCTACCGAGCGAGGAGTCGCCGCGGTAAAGTGTTGGACTCGCATTCGGGAGGTTCCGGGTTCGACCTCGACGACTGCCCAATCTGAGAATTTGTTTTCCGTGGTTTCCTCGAGGTCTGGAGGCGAATGCTGGGGTGGTTTCTTCTTTACCAGGACTTGCTTTCCATGATTTCCCTTTTATTCCGTTTCCTTCTCATCTTTTGGATGTAAAAAAAATTGAAATTGAGTTTCTTTTATGCACAATCTTTAACTGCTGTAGTCCTTAGCATCCCGTTCTATATTGGGCGTGAAACACCGGTAATTTTGCCCAGAGGCCTCCTTATCAGGCTTGAGGTTATTTTTCGTGTCGTAAATCTACGTTACGGCACCACCGGCTTTACTTCCCTTCCCAAGAAAGCAATGCTAAGGATTTTTACGCCCGAAAAAATACATCGACCTCCGTCGGGTTTGAAGCCACGATCTCGGGAACCGGAGGCTAGCATGGTAACCACTACACCTCGGAGAACGACTCTCTTTCGAATGTGCTTTTAAGTGTCGTGGGTATGGTGGTGCCGGACAGATGGGCAGATGCATGCTCAATGGAAGGAGTACTCCCCGTGGACGCTAGAGGACTGCTTGATGGGTGGGTCGTTCATCCACTCTCTCGGCGGCTCCAGCGTGGGATGGGTCTGCGAGTTTGGAAACGTTAGAGACTTCCGCGCGTCCCTGTGGTTCCTTTACTTCGTGCCTTCCTCCTGGGGTGTGGTAGCCGCAACAGATCTATGCAGGTCGCGGCGCAGCAGGTGTCCCCTCCATTGAATAGCCTATACCTATGTATACCTATTGCTTTAGCCTACCATATAATTCTTATGCCTACAACGGATGATCAAGTGTTTAAACAAAGTTTATCTCAGTTAACAAGAATGGATAGAAAAGTAAGATTTCGTAACAATAGTTTTTATAAGAGTATAGAAAGTCTTGTGAATGTGAAATGTCAGATGCTTTATTTAACTAGCTTTAAGCTACTTTAACAATGTTAAATTAATAGGTTAAACCAGATTGCTCTTTATCCCCTGCATCATTTATATTTACAGTGACGATATCGCTAGGAAGCGGCAACAATTTTTAAGTAACAATTAATATAATTAATCTTAATGCGATTCTAATCACAATCTGGCTATTGCTATCAAATCTGAAGATGATTCCAAAGAGCCGTCAATAACTTAGAGAAAATAACCAAATAACTAGGGATTAAAACTTAAAAACCTGATATTTTGTTGTCATATCAGTGCTTACACCCACTTGTATTTATAACGAAATATGCAATGTAGCCATTTCCGCAAAGGTTTATTTGGATTAAAATGTAGTACTGGATTGAAAAGCAAGCTTCAGCAAGAATAGTTTGTATACTCACTAATGAGAGGGAGGGTAGAAAAAGTCATGCATATATAACAAATCAGATTTTTTAAAGTTTAGGGCTTGTTTTCTCTACGGACATGTTCGTTATACCTGAATGTAAAGTAACATGGGATAATTGCCGAACAATAAGAGTACGCTCTTTAATTATTGGCACAGAGACTCAGGATTGGCAGATATCTGACGTTTCCTAGCACACGATTGGTCTATATCAGAGAATATACGCGTAGTTAAAGAAATTTTTTTAGTAAACTAGCTCACTGTTTCACTTACATCAGCAAGACGTAATCAAAGTTGTTACACTGTCGAGAGCGCAGATAATGGAAACTGCACATAATGCCAATCATGACTACCGAAAAGAGCCCTTTAGCTATGTACTTGGAAACTGACAAGGGTCTGTCACAAAGACCAGAGGACTCTTAATAGCGTTGCTTTAAGCATCTCTCCACCGTAAAGAATAACTTTGCTTCCCTGCAAACTCTAGTAGGAAATGCCGCTTGCAAATACTTCAACAGTACGCAAAAGGAGGGAAAAAAGAAACAGTCACACGACTTTCTCTACCAGACATGCATAATGCGCTTATCATAATCTCACTCTTATATTTGCTATATGAATGAGGATAAAAAGTTCAGAAATTTTTTAAGATTAAGTAATACGGATTTAATTTGTATATAGAAGTCTAGGATAATCCGCAAGTGGTGTAATTGCAGCCCAGAAAAACAATCTTTTTAGACATGAAGTATTTTGAAGAAAGACTATCCCTCATTTCAAGTTTTCAAACAGAATTAGCCAACTAATATTTCGAAAGGTTTTGCGAAAAGAAAACAAGTTACTTACGAAAGATATGCACTTTAATCAGCGATGAATTGCCTCTAGTAAGCTTTTGTCAGTCTTTAATGCTTCAGCAATAATATAAAACCCAATAAGAATAAAGGTAGCTTCAGCTCTTGTTGACAAAACATTCAAGTATGCATTTTATTTTTCGTCGTGCTAAAGTAAACTCGTGATATTTTAATTACAACAATTTTAGCATCTTGCTTGAAAATAAAACATGACGAAAATTTGAACTAGAACCATTTCTTTGGGCGTGGAACTGCTTACCTTTTATACGGTAGACCTACCTCAAAGGATTAAGGCAGAGTATGAAGCCATTGAAGTTAGGCCATATATCTTTAACGAACGAATTTTCGTATCTGTGCGACTTTTCGCTTTTGGGTGTATTCCTGCTGCGAGGAACCTATTGGATATTGTCCACCAAAGCGTGCGTTTGAAAAAGCTCAAAAATTACTACACGTACAGAGTAGAACCTTTACAACTTAAGCGTTTCAAAATGTATTTCTACATTTCAGATGTCAGAAATTGTCTGTTTACTTCCTTCCCGTGTATGTGTGGTGACAGAGAAGAAACACTCCAAGATTTTATATCGAGTTTTCAACAAAAAAAAAACAGGTTTTGAGATTTCCTGAATTCTAAAAAAATATTTTACAAAAATATCTGTGTCGAACTGTATATGTGTATGGGAATAACACCTTTCAAAAGCGAAAAGAAATACCAAATTTCATGTTTACACTAGGCATCTAGGCGAAGATTTTCCACAAAGTCCCTACCCCAAACACAGAAAACCCTTTACGTGGAAACAATTTTCCTTATTTACACTTTTTTCAGGACGGCACTACAATTAAAATATGTTATATTTGAGATATTGGCACGCAAACAAAACCAAATTTTTATTTTCTATGAATACTCTGTGAAGTAATTGTAGTTCTCTTTAGTTTTATTAAACTGGGAAAGCCTAAGAGATAGATAAACCCCTAGAAACATATAGTTACTCTGTTTTGGGGCTAATTAAATTAAGCGTTTGCAATAAAAAGATATACTTAATCAAACCTTTTATTAAACTTCATACATAATCAAGTTTTAACACTAAAAATTTAATATACTCGTAAATTGAAATCGTAAAAATGGTTAATGTAACTTGTGTGGAGAACCGTTTTAAAGTTTATAAATTTGTTTGAAAAATCCTGAAATTATGGAGTTGAAATATTATGTTTCAAAGCTTAAAGAAAATGTAATGAATATATTTACATTAGTTTGAGATCAGTACAAAATTAATGGTAGCTTATATGAAGAGTCTTCTGAAAATTTAATGCACTGAAACAGAAACCCTTCATGTTTGGGCGTTAGTATTTTACATACCCTATGGGTATCTTTAGCCCAAACCTCTCTTTTAAATTTCCTACCCATTTTATAACGAGCGAGCTCTTGGATGAGAATAAAACAAATAAGAATCGCAAACCTTCAAGCATGCTCATCAGGATACGTACAAGGCAACTGTAAACATGCAACACGGAATATTTCAAACAAAACACGAGTTTAATGAGCACACATTAGTGCATTTTTGTGCATCTTATACAAATTCCCAGCTATACAAAAGTGAGCAAAATTCAATCATTATTCGTGTAAAATTCAAGATTTGTGACACTAATACCTCAAATATATTAGATTTTAATAAAAATTGTTATTAATAGAGCATACCGAAAGTCTTTCCCTTTAGCAGTGTTTAACGCCAGTTCTTAGATAGATAAGGTATCTTTAGTTTCAAATTTTTGAAGTTATTACACACGTATTTAGTGCATGGATCATTGACCGTACATGCATATTTAAGATACAAGGTATGGTGACAAAATAAACAACAGAAAAAGAAACAAAACAGAAAAATAAGAAAAATGAAAATACAGATAAGTTACCTTTGACTAACTGAACAAATTTGACCTAGCTTTGCGCACTTTAGCCAAGAAATTGCCCATGTTTTGTCAGTTCCTCTGGTAAGCCAGGAGATCCCAACGTGCCAATCTCCTTCTAGAAGCACTTAAGAATTTTTCTTTAAGTTTAGTTGTTCGCTGGTTCTCCCACTGTGCGCATTCCGCGAAAATATGTACCCAGTCTTCATCCATATCACATAATGGGCAGATTCTCCTGCCAGAATCGTCAGTCATTTTCTGTGTCATCCAGCCCCGCAGTCTAAACCATGCCATTCCTGAACTTTGTTTTCTTCCTAAGTTAAGTATATATGTCTCTTTACGCCAATTCAGTTTTATTTCATTTGCTAGACTTAGAGAAGGTTTAATTTCAAAATCCGATTCTATTTCCTGTTGGTTGATGTCTCTTAGTCTTCTTTACATCGGTACCACTGGCGGTTGATACTGATGATAACATGAAATGAAATGATAATTGATTAAGGTAAGTTTGGAAATAAACGTTCCAGGCTTGAGTTTAGGCTATCCAGCATTTGCCAGAAATGGTTAGTTTGTGGAAATTTTCTTGAAAATCTTTGCCTGCAATGTTTAAACAGTGTCTAACTAGAGTATGAAATTTCATATTTATTTAACTTTTCACTTTATATTATGCTGTTTTCTTCACACACACACACACACACACACACACACACACACACACACACACACACACACATTCATGCTCGTCGCACTACACATAAACGCGAGCGTGAATAATTTTTCCAAATATTTTTTGTTTTAGATCACATGAATTTTTCTACCCATTGTAATCTGTTCTGCAAATTATTTACATTATATACTTCTTACTGCTGCGTGTTAATCATGCTGCATGTTTTCCGAAACGGTTTTAGTACGATAACGCCAGTTGTTTTAATCACAATGAAGTATAGAGGATGAAGATAGTCAAATATTTAAAAAGAAGACCGCTATTTTAATGCTGGAATTGATATTTGTAATACTCTTTGCAGGTCTATGAGGAAAAAAGGAATGGGCATACCGTTTCAAAGTATGTAGCTTGAAATACTGCTTCTTGCACGAAACGGATAAACCTATAATAAATAAATAAATAAATAATATAACAAATGTATGTTCAAAAATTCTCTGCATTTATAATCTGAAACAACTTCTGCCTATCACCTATGATTTCATAGTTGAACAAAATTAACATAGAATGAAAACTCAATATACTTTTATTGGTCCTGCAGTGTGCCTGTGGACTAGCACGTAGAGTTCTGGTTTCCGGCTACAGAATGCGCCCGGGTTCGATCGCACTCACAGAGTTGCAGATTTTAAGTTCCGGCTATACAACCGGTGCCCACTCCACATTGTGAGGAAAGTGAGGAGCTGCGATAGGCAACGAACTGGCCTCATGAGCAATTTTCCAGCTGGAGAATGCGTGATGCTAGCCACATCACCTCTTCGTATCGTTGGATGATCGCCACCTCTACCGTGCATAAGTTGGGCGTGAGGCCCACGTCGGGTCGGCAGGCTAAGGCCCTTTGCGGGCTGTAGCCCACAGGATTTATTTCTTATTATACTTTTAATCCTCATTTCTAGTTTTAAGAGAATTCAAAATAAGAAAACAGTTCCATGTAAAGGGTAGTTTAGGGTGGAAGATGTTTCTAAAAAATATTCTTGTCGCATCTTTGGAAGATGCTCAATTTAAACACCAAAATTGCTATTTATCCGACTTTCCGTATTTTATCCGGTCCGTTTTTGAGTTATTTTGAGTTATACAGACACAGACACACACACCGCACACATACACAGAGAGAGCGAGAGACAAGCTTTGTTCTAATAATGCTTTTTTTGGTTTATTAGACCTCAACATGAGTATATTTGCGGTGAAATCTCAGTATCGAATTTTAGGGTAGAAAGCAGTACCTTCTCTACAGTAGATAGACATGTGATAAAGAATCAGTGGTAAATAAACAAAAGGAACGAATCAAAGCTGTATATAAGTATAAACGAAAACTGTGGTGAACACCGCTCTCGCGTTTTAACAAAATCGCGCAGCTGGATTAGCTGATGATGCCTTCTTCGGTCGTATCCATAGCAACAAGTGCTACTCGATGATGCATGAGTAAATTATTGCGTATGTTGCAAACAAAACAGTGATCAATTCCATACTTCCAAGCTCTGGACGGAATTCTTTCGGGGTCAAATAGTAGTCTGCTAAGTTAGCGCGAATGTTAGCCGTAGTAAACACCTTGACATTAATTTTATTTCTAAGAACCACTTTACTGTATTAGAGAAAACAATTAAACTTATACTAGCCGTGGAGTGTCAACAAATAAACAAATAAAACATTTTACTTGCACTTTAAAACAAAATATTTTTGCAAAAAATATATTCCTAAAAATCACAGAAAAACTTAAGTATCTAAGGCAAAAATATATAGTTTTACTTTCTCTACTACTTGTCTTATACAGAGCGCTCATTTTGTGGTCCGGCCCGTGCGCTGTCTATTCTAAAACTCCCATGTTACCTCTCACGAGTAATAGTAACATGCTTTATAATTAGCACTAACCTTTTCATAAGTAGTGTCCATCTGTATTGAGATATTCCTGGCATTCCTCGTCGTCATAAAGTTGTAATTCATGAATGAACAACACTCACTCCGTAGGATTCCAATTTTAAAGGTTTAGGAGCTATGTGAATAAGGGTATTGGCTGTTTCAACACGTCTCAGGAGACTTTTAAGAGAGAGTTCGAATGATGCACCAATTTCGTCAATGTTTTACTACGTTAGCACGTCTTTACCGCTTCTTAGGTTTGCGTTTAGCGATCCCATAGTCCTAACTTATTAACGAGACATCTGACCTATTTCTATTTTAACCTGGAATACCAGGAAATATCTCCTAAAATTGTCTACATGCCTGTCTATATCATACGGTTTTTACCTGTGTGTTGTACATAAAAATGCTTTACTAAAGCGTGAATTTCCCGTTAGGCATTTCAGTGGACTAATAACAAGAAAAGAACAGCACAGAATATTCTAAAGTAATTCACACACAACACGTATGTTTGAATAAGCTTTCACTTTTGAGTTATACAAAAAACAAACTCCAGCCATTACAGCACAGCAGAAGATAACAACTAACAGTTGACATTCACAGCCGATAAAGCGTAGCCTTGAACGGATCATTCACTACTAATGACTTAGCGGAATAATATCGAGGTCACTGCAGTGCAAGCAAATCACGCACACACGCTATCGTGGCCGGGTTATAAAACGAACGCTCGGTAGTAAGGAAAGAAAGTGTTGTATTGCACCCAAAAATTCGATATTGCACCGGAAATAGAAGTTTGGAGGCTCCCTGAATAAAAAATCTGATGTGTTGCACTCGCATGACATTCTCTACTCTGTACAAACCATTTTTACAAACGCTTATTTTACATCTACTTCATGTTAATCGAGATGTTAATCTTATTGCTAATTTTCTTATAAGTGCAAGGGGAATTTGGTAAACTTGACAGTCAAATCTTTTAAGAGCTGGTTGCTATGTGAAGCATTCCATTCTCTTTGATGTCCAGAACATAAAAAAAAATCTTACGTTTACCGTTATAGAAATCATTCAGAATGAAGAGGGCTTTTAGGGACATTCTCAAAAAATGTAAGATTTCACTTGCAATGAAAATATCTTAAACATGTGATATTTAAATAAAAATACGTTAGAGCCATTTTTGAGAAAATAAAAATTTTCGAAACATGCTCCATGTAAAGGGTAGCCTGGGGTGGGGATATTCTTAAAAATCTTCGTGTCGTATCCTTGGAAGATACTAAACTCAGTATTTATCCGACTTTTCGTTTTTGAGCTATGCTGTACACAGACTGACAGACAGACAGACACGGGAACATGTTTTCAAAAAGGCTTTATTTGGTTTCAGGGCAACTCAAAACATGTATTTCTGGTGAAATCTTGGTATAGAACATTTGGGTGGAATGCAATACTTCCCCTACTTACTATACGTAGTAGAGATATTAAAAAAACGCATTTTTTAGGAAAAGGTTCTTGTGCGTGTGTTTCTTTGTGACTTTGAGCAGTATAACTCTAAAACGAAAAGTCAGTTAAACACCAAACTTGGTATTTAAGTCCAGCGTCTTCCAAGGATGCGACACAAAGACTTCCAAGTAAATCCCCCACCCCAAATTATTCTTTATATGGAACATTTTTCGTTATTTGCCTGTTACGATTTTTATTAAAATACTATACGTCTATTACACTTGCATAACAAATAAAAAGTACGTCTTCAATTTTGTACGAACAGCCTGCGAAGCTCTCTTTATTCTAAATGAATTTTGTAAACTTTAAAACCGTAAGAAGTTTTCGTTAAAGCAAGGCTGTAATTTTTCTGGTATTAACCTTTTATGGGATATTCCTTAAAACACATTTGAATAGTCAAGTACTTTATATTTTTTTCCACTGCTAAGTCGCCATTCGCTTGTCTGGCTTGTCTAGCAAAGAGAAAGGAATCTTAAAACCTTCTCATAACGATCCGGTTTTTTAAAAAAATATCTAACACGTTAGCCCTCTGTATTGTTCTTATACCTGCAACGCAATGTGCAAATGTGTAATGATAGTTTATCTGGATTAATAAGAAGTAGATAGAAGAATAAGCTAATGTAAGAATAGTCTGACGGTACAGAAAGTCATGTGAATACAGCACATCAGATTCTTACTGTTTTCACTTTCTCGTAATTGCGTCGAGGCTGGCATATTAAAATCCAGCGTGTAACCTCCCGGCCGCGCAGCTGAATCCCGGGATCATATACGCTTTCCGCAGACTGCGCGGCGTAAAAGCATAAAACCAAAATGCGCAATACAGAAGGAATCTCTAAGTCAACAGATGTAAATGATAGTTATAAGCATATTTAAAATGACGCGTAAGCATAAATTAAACCAAAACTTTATATCTGTGTAATGGACACAGATGACCGAGGTCTTTATGCCATGGACTCGTGAACAGGAGATAACAGGTTCGAATCCCGCCAGGACAGATCTCTCTGTGGAGGCTTATCCCAGGTATTTCTCAATCCTCATTAATGGTAATTGTCGGTGAGGTATCCTAAATCTAGACCTGGAACATTTTCTTCCGAAATGTTGTTTCCTTAACGGGAGTCGTCAAGCCAAAAATGAAAATAAATTATATTTTTATTTATTTATTTATTTACTTATTGTATTTTATGAAAATATGGTCAATTATGCTTAATTTGGTGTTTGTTCATTAAAATATTCAAATATTCACTATTATAAATTAATTACTAGAAATAGTATGATTAACGGAGTTTTATACCTCTAGAACCTTTATGGGTTTTTTTTACTTTAAATGTTAATTACTAACTATAGTTAATTACTATACTTAGTATAAAAATATCATGTATAACAGTCACACCAAAACATTCTATGCTCATCAATAATTTTATAGCAATTCTAGAAGTTAATATATGAAAGTATATTTTCCTTCCTACGTCATTTTAATCCTGCTAAATATACTTATATCATAAACACCTAGCGGGATAGGAGCGGCAACATCTGTGACCCATATTCGGGAGGTCCCGGGTTCGATCCCCGGCGACCGTCCACTCTGACCCATTGGTTTTTTCCGGGGTTTTCCTAGGTTGTCAGGCGAATGCTGGAGCGGTTTCTTTCTGCCCCGAATTTCCTGTCCCTCCATTTCGTTCCATTCATCTTTCACCCCGTTGGTCTACTTCAGGGTCGGAGTGTCGACGATGGTATTTCGGTGTAGCATGGTAGGGAAAAGGATGCTCTGTGTAAATTCTCTCCGTCCCTCGGCTTTCGGTTGGCTGCCGGTGTACCCGAACCAGAGGAGCATTGCACCATCTCTGTGTGAGTGGGGTTCCCGGTCTGCCTGTCCGTCTGCCGGGGTGCCTATATCTAGAAACTTATGAACCCTATCGTTGCTGTACCGTCGCTCCTGGATCCGGCGGCCCGGTGTCTCCTCTCGCCTCATCCTTCCTTCCACGGACGCCCCCTCGTGAGGCGTAGCTACAATATCCACTCTGGATAGGTACCGGGTCCCCTCCGTAACAGTTGAAATTATGCAATCCTTCATTAACACATTTTAATGCACGTTTTTGGAGTCTGAAAAAGTCTGTTTAAAATACTGCTTGATAATAATTTGCTAAACATGATATTCTCTACTCTCTGCATAAGTCATGAGAAACAAAAGGAGGTTCGTTTATTAATTGAAAGCATAAATCTTAAACATGTCTTCAAATTTAAACGAGTATTACGAAAAATGCTCAATGACACGAAATGTTTTCAAATGGTATACGTTAAGGAAATCTACACCACAGTTTTCAGGTAGCAGTCTTTTTGTCTAAGTATTATTGTTTCCTATTTTGAGAAAGAAGAGGATTTTGTTTGTAGAGAATTTAATGTATACATTTTGTTATACCAAAATTTCTAACTTCTATTTTTAATAAACTCGTTAGCAGTATTTAGAGATATAAGGTTGAACACAAATCAAGGACTTTTTATGGAGTGACTTGCATTCTTAAATGGTGTCTGACTTTAGGTGAAGTTTTATAGCTGTCTTTACTTTTTGAGTAACAATATTCAAAGAACCACACACACACACACACACACACACACACACACACACACACACACACACACAAACACTTTTATGTATACACGGACTTCAAACAAATTTCCAGTGAAATTCTATATGAAAATTTTAGAACGAATCTCCTGTGTATTTATTAAAAGTAGAAAAAGTAAAATATATGGGCCATTTCCCATATGCTTGTAAATCTAATTAGTTGAACATTTAATATGTTCTTCTTTTTAAGGTTATTTGTCCATTTAAGGAACGTAGATCCAAGCATTAGCACAATCGTTCACTCAAGAGATAACCAGCGTGCACGCCTCCACTGTTATAAAGCACTGACTTGCTTGTTTTTGCACATAAATGTAGGTGAAAGGTAAACCGTTATACAACAGAAACTTGTTAATGACTTACTGCATGGAGAGGAAGAAAGTTTTCTGCTGACCTCTTCTGCCACACCAACGGGTGCTGAAGCACAAGATTTTTATAGCGATAATCTCATGTTTTCACCACGAAAGGAATAGTGTAGAGGTGGCCAAAAAGTATTCAGTCTATCCAAAAATCTACAAAACTAATAGGTGAATCTGTTCGTATAAGCAAAATGTATTTTATGAGGACAATATAAAGAATACTTGATGAATAAGATTTTAGCTTTTCTAATTGTCTGATGTTTATATTTTAAAAGAACAAGTTTACATAGATTTATGAATAATTTCGGAAATGCATTTTTCTTTACTCAAAGTAATAATTCGTTAATTCGCTCCAGCTACGAATGTCATCCGGTTAATTAGGTCATTTGAATGGCGTCCCTGGACGTTTCATACATCATTCTACATAAATTTACTCTCCCATAACGCTTCCAAACATCGCCCGAGGTGGTATTGCGGTAATGGATCATCCACATTTAGCAGGATTTGGAAATCTACCTCCCCTCTGCATGAATTTAATAGCACGATTGCTATACCTTTGTTTTTATAGGAATGTGTGTGCTTAACGCTAAAAACTTAAATTGACATTTAGCATTCAAAAACCTTACTGTCAATGTGCATATTATATTAGCTGATTCTTACTTATAATTCTATCTCATATATTAATTTGTGATAATGTAAAAAGTGGGCATCTGTTTCTGTAAGCGGAAACGTTATAAATCCTCTCCATGCATAGTAAAATAGACTCGTATTTACATATTCTATGACCTCAAATTCTTTCCCTCAAATCACAAATCATTTTTACTTTCCCTACTACGTATAGTAAGTAGGTGAAGTGTCTACTGTATTTCACCAAAAATTCGATACCAAGATTTCACCGGAAAAACTTGCTTTGAGGCCTCCTGAATCCAAAAAAAAAAAAATTATTTTCTCGTTTTACTTTACAAGCGTTTTAATTTTTTACATAGTAGATATAGAAGGTATTGCATTTCAACCAAAAATTCGATACCGAGCTTTCACCGAAAATACATGTTTAAAGGCCACCTGATTCCAAAAAAGAAGCAATTTTAGAATAAGGTCCCTCTGTATGTTTCAAAAATGAAAATCGGATAAATACCAAACTTAGTATTTGGGCTCGGTACCTTACAAAGATGCGAGACAAAGATTTTCAAGAAAATTTCCTACCCCAGCCTACCCTTTAAATGGAAGATTTTTCGAAACGTTTAATTTTCTAAAAAATGGCAAACGCTTTTGATTAAAATATTGTATATTAAATATATTTACATAATAAACAAAATGCATGTCTTGAATGTTTTACCAATAGCCGTGAGGTCCAATTCATTCGGGAGAAATTTTGTGTAATTTTGTATAACTGGTAAACGTTAAGCGATAGAGGAAAACGTACTACACAAGAAATGTAGATCTCTTTAAAAGAAAACATTTATTTCAAATAAGTTTTCTTGTGGCATAAGGCGTTTCTGAGATATCAGTAATTAATGCTTCGAATTGTTCATTTCTTGGTCATTCTTTAAATTCCTTTCAACATTGTTATTTCTCGCGATTGCATGGAAACAGTATGGAATTTTGAGACCAGCATGCGACGTCTAGTTCTTAAACATTTGACTATCGCTGTTCTCTTTGTATCTGTAACGAAAGATGGAACGTAGCCATTTCTGCAAGGGCTTATTTGGATTAAAACGTACATATAAAAGAATGCATTAGCAAGAAGAGTTTGTATACTCGCTAATAAACGATGGAGGGTAAAGAAAGTCATGAGAATGTATCATATCAGATTTCTAGAAAAAGGTCAGGCGCGCGCGCGTGTGTGTGAAAACGGCGTAACTCAAAAACGAAGCGTTTGATCAACACCAAACTTAATATTTAAGTAGTACCTTCCAAAGATTCGACACGAAAATTTTCAAGAAAATCTCCCTACCCCAAACAACGCTTTATATGGAAGATTTTTCGAAATGTTTGATTTTCTAAAGAATGGCTCCAGCGATTTTGATTAAAATACCATATATTAAAGATTTTATATGGGAAATAAAGTGCATATTTTGAGTTTTCTGGTAATAGCCTTTGAAGACCTCTTCATTTGGAAGGAATTTTACATAATCTTATATAACTGGTAAACGTTAAGCGTTAGTCGAAAATTTACTTCACAGGAAATGTATATCTCTTTAAAATACACAATTTATTTTAAGTAACTTTTTTGTGGCATTAGCCATTTCCGAGATATTCGTTATTAACTTTTCGAATTGTTCAATACTTGGCCATTCTTTTAAAGTGCTGCCAAATTCAGTTTTTTTTTCAACATTCCATTGAAACATATAGAATTTTATGGCGAGCGTATGGCGTCCAGCTCTTAAACATTTGAACGCTTGTGTTCTGTTTGCATCTGTAACCGAATGTGTAATGTAGCTATTTCTGCAAACGTTTATTTGGATTAAAATGAAGTAAGCTAAAAATAAGCTTTAGTAAGACTAATTTGTATACCAAGTAATAAACGATAGAGGGTAGAGTAAGTCAATTGAATGTATCACATCAGATTTTTCCGAATAACGCCAATCACTTAGTCCCTTGAAGTTCAAGTAAACAGAACTATCTATACTAATATTGTAGAGAGAGAAAATATGTACACGTGTGTGGGGTGGGGGGTAATGCCGTAAACCACTCAACTGATTTTGATAATTATTTCACCATTAGAAAGTCCTATTCTTTCTGAGGAACATGACAATGTAAAAAAACTTTTACTTTCAATTCCTAAATTAATGAAAGACTAAAAATCTGATGTGCTACACTCACATGACCTTCTCTACTCTTGTACAAACTATGTTTACAAACGCTTATTCTCCACATGCTTCATGTTAATCGAGATGTTAATCTTATTGCTAATTTTCTTGTAGATGCAAGGGGAATTGGTAGGCTTTAAGCGATAGTCAAATATTTTAAGGGCTGGTTGCTATGTGGAGCATTCCATTCTCTTTGCATGCCCAGGACATAAAAAAATGAATAACGAATTCCCATTTGAGAAAAACTATAATTATTGGAAAATTTAAGGGAGTAATAAGCAATATCTCTTAAATGGTTCACTCAACAACCAAAATGTATATGACAGAAATTCTGTAGTTTAACGCGATCTACATCTTTTGTGTAGTAAATTTTTTTCTATTCTTATGGTTTACCAGTTATGCAAAAGTTGTTCACAATGAAGAATACTTTTCGAGACATTCCTAGAAAATTTGACATATACATTTCATTGTCATGAAAATATCTCAAACATATGATATTTTAATCAGAATCATTAGAGCCTTTTTGAGAAAATTATAATTTTCGAAAAATGTTCTACGTAAAGAGTAGTCTGGGGTGGGGGGATTTTCTTGAAAACCTTCGTGTCACATCTCTGGAAGATATTGAACCTAAATACCAAGTTTGGTGTTTATCCGACTGTTCGTTTCTGAGTTTGCTGTTCACAGACAGACACACAGACACACACACACACACAAATACGCACGGGCATGTTTTCAAAAATGCTTTTTTTGGATTCTGGGGGTCTCAAAACATATATTTACGGTGAAATCTCGGTATCGAATTTTTGGGTGGAATACACTACTTCCCTTACTTACTCTACATAGTAGAAAAAGTAAAACGCCGCAATAGATCCTGTTATGTTTATTTCTTTATTAGTCATCAATCAAATACTGCAGATGTGTGTGTATACAGAAACAGAGTGAACGTCTCTGAATGATCTTTACTCTAATTCTAGAGATGCTTGCACTGAAATCTCTGAAGGCCAATATCCCTCATGTGAGAAAGATTTGCTTTTTTTTCTTTGTGTTTGTGTTGTAATCAAGTTTGTTGCAGGACTTGCTAAGTAATTCTATAAAGACAGAAAGTTTCTAACATTAGGAATCGGTACACCGATATTTATATTAATAACTGAAAAGGTTGTTTTGCTCTTTGGTCTCAGACTGTCTTTTCCAAAGAGGTTAACTTTGTGGCTTGGGCGTGTGGAATCTTCATATTCATGTGTTTTATTGTGTGTCTTAAGGGTTTCTGCACTATATCAAAATTGTGTTATGCTATGTTATTAAACAATCCTGGGAGCAAAAAGAAGGTACAAAGGTGTAATATTTAACCTACTACAATTGTCTAAAATTATTCGACTATTCCGACTGATGATTCTTCCACTGCCAAAGAATACTTAAAGGCTCTGCAGCATTTCCTGAACTTGGAAGGCTGTCGGACGGAGGTTAAGAACTTCAGACGCTCTGCCAATGTTTCCGGTCCTTTTGCGTGAATATCAGGGGATTTTTTCATCCGTTAATAGGAGTAGCAGGGGCTGTACGAAATTATAATTTTAGGAAGAAAAGGGAAGATTTACCATTAAATAAAGTGTAGATAATTTAATAATCATTTAATTAAGAGTGTGGTGAGATAAATGACATGAATTCATCATTCGAATTTAAAAAGGTAAGCGTGCAACGTCGGATGAGCAAGCTATGTAGTATTGCATAAAATGAACTGTGATATTATGAGAATGTTAGATCTTGTTAGAACATTCACTTCAATTACATTGTGCTAGAGTCCTGCAAGTCTGAGAGAGCCTGCGCAGAAGAAAAGGCAAATATTGCCCTTCAAGTAATTCTTACTTTCTCTACTACGTATAGTAAGTAGGGGAAGTATTGTATTCACCCAAAAATTCGATACCGAGATTTCACCGGAAATATATGTTCGACCACCGAATCCAAAAAAAGGCATTTTTGGAAACATGTCCGTGTGTGTGTGTGTGAACAGCATAACTCAGAAACGAACAGTCGGATAAACATCAAACTTGGTATTTAGGTTCAGTATCTTCCAGAGATGCGACACGAAGGTTTCCAAGAAAATCCTCCCATCCCAGATTAACCTTTACATGGAACATTTTTCGAAAATTTTAATTTTCTAAAAAATGGCTCTAACATTTTGATTAAAATATCATATATTTAAGATATTTTCATGACAAATGAAATGTATATCTCGAATTTTCTGGGAATGTCTCCAAAAGTATTCTTCATTCCAAACGACTTTTGCATAACTGGTAAATTATAAGAGATAGACAAAATTTTTCTACACAAAAAATGTAGTTCGCGTTAAAATACACAATTTATGTCATAAACATTTTTGTTATTGAGTGAACCATTTTAGAGATATTGCTTATTATTCCCTTAAATTTTCCAATACTTATACTTTTTTTCAAGTTCCTTATTCAATTTTTTTTGTTCTGGTAATGCGAAGAAAATGAAATACTCCAAATAACAACCAGGTCTTAAAATATTTAACTATAGCTTAAAGCCTACCAATTCTCCTTGCATCTACAAGAAAATTAGCAATAAGATTAACATCCCGATATGTCGATTAACATGAAGCATATGGGTAATAAGCGTTTGAAAAAATAATTTGTACAAGAGTAAGGTAACACATCAGATTTATTTCTATAGTCACGGCGCTTTTTATGTGACTTTGCTTCAAAATTATTATGAAAAAACCTGAAGTTAACACTGTGCTTTAAGCATATAAAATGAAATTCAGGTAAGAGAACATCGAAAGCACCGTTCACTTACAGTGCAGCTAACAACGATAACGCCTGTAATAACTTTCCGTGTCCTTTATTGTCATTATTGAGTTCAACGCATTTAAACTCGGTGTTCTAGTTCATCAGCATACATTACGCTGAATGATAGTGCAATTATGGAAATATGGATGAAAGCTATGATGGAGAAATGGCAGAATGAATACTAGGGGGAAAAACCGGAGCAAACGTAGCCATGCAATGTCTCCCAACCACAAATTCCACTTACAGCCGTTGGGATCAAAACCACGTCCATTCTAACCACTGCACTGAAACCACATTAACACGCGAACACCATTATGTTAGCTTCACAACAGCATATACCGCGCCTATCTCCATTCATCGAGTAACTGCTCATAGTCTTATGTGTTACGTCAAATATTCACAATGGTACCGTAAAAACTGAGCTTCAGATTTTTAGACATATGTATATATTACCTATTTAGGAAAAGATATGATAATATCCAATTATTTCAAAGAAATGCAATAATATTATACTTTGAACGAACATATCTTAAAAAATCTGATGTGTTATACTCACATGACTTTCTCTACTCTTGTACAAGCTATGTTTACCAACGCTTATTCTCCATATGCTTCATGTTAATCGAGATGTTAATCTTATTGCTAATTTTCGTAGGTGCAAGGGGAATGTGGTAGACTTTAAGCGATAGTCAAATATTTTAAGAGCTGGTTGCTATGTGGAGCATTCCATTCTCTTTGTACGTCCAGAACATAAAGAAAATGAATAACGAATTCCCATTTCAGAAAAAGTATTGGAAAATTTAAGGGAATAACAAGCAATATCTCGAAAATGGTTCACTCAACAACAAAAATGTATGTGACATAAATTGTGTAGTTTCACGCGATCTACATTTTTTGTGTAGTAAATTTTTGTCTATCTCAGTTATGCAAAAATCGTTCACAATGAAGAATACTTTTAGAGACATTCCCAGAAAATCAAGATATACAATACTTTTGTCATGAAAATATGATATTTTAATCAAAATCGTTAGAGCCATTTTTGAGAAAATTAAAATTTTCGAAAATGTTCCATGTAAAGGGTAATCTGGGGTGGGGGAATTTTCTTGAAAACCTTCGTGTCGCATCTCTTGAAGATACTGAACCTAAATATCAAGTTTGGTGTTTATCCGACTGTTCGTTTCTGAGTTATGCTGTTCACAGACACACACACACACACACACACACACACAGACACGAACGTTTCCAAAAATGCTGTTTTTGCATTCAGGGGGTCTCAAAATATATATTTCCGGTGAAATCTCGGTATCGAATTTTTGGGTGAAATACAATACTTCCCCTATTACTATACGTAGTAGAGAAAGTAATAATCTTATATGTTAAATTCAAATGACTTTCTCTACACTCTAGTGCTTATTAGTGGGTATACAAATTATTCCTACCAAATTTTACTTTCCTATGTACTTCATTTTAATCAAGATAAGCTTTTCCAGAAATAGCCGCATTACACATTTCCTTATAGATACAAAGGGAATGGCGATAGTTAATGTTTTAAAACTGAACGCACTATGTTCCATACTCTTCCCGTGACATCGCGAAAAACAACCGAAAACCGACTGGACTTTAAACGAATGACTAAGCATTAAACAATTCAAACCATTCGTAACGGATGTGTCGGAAATGGCTGATGTCACAAAAAATTTATTTGAAATAAATTGTGTGTTTTAAGGACATCTACATTTGCTGTGTAATACGTTTTCGTCAATCGCTTATCGTTTACCAGTTATGCAAGATTATGCAAAATTCCTTCGTAATGAATAGAGCTTCACAGACTATTCCCAGAAAATTCAAGATATACATTTTATTTTTCAGATATATATCTTTAATATAGGATGATATTATAATCAAAATTGTTAGCCATTTTTTAGAAAATCAAAATTTTCAAACCATGTTCCTGTAAAGGGTAGTTTGGGGAAGGGAACTTTCTTGATATTTGTGTCGTATCTTTGGAAGGTACTGAATGTAAATACCAAGTCTGGTATTTATCCTACTTTTCTTTTTTGAGTTCTAGTGTTCTAAGGCGCACACGCACGCACACACACACACACACACACACACACACACACACAGGCATCTTCTCTAAAACTGCTTTCTTGTTTATTCAGGGGTCTCAAAGCGTGTATTTCCGATGAAATGTCGATGTAGAATTTTTGGGTGGAATGCATTCCTTCTCTACCTACTAGGCACGTGGTAGCGAAAGTAAAAAGGGTGCAGAGTTATACAATAGAAATGGCAACTCTTTAGCGCAACCCAGAGAAATAGCCAAATTAAACCTTTACTATTACAGGCAATTTAACATTCCAGAGCAATATAATAGTCATTTTATGTAATCCTAACGTTATAAATAGGTTCTTACTCTACTGAATATCGAGTATAATTGGATCATTATGGCATGCATCCCAATAACGGCAAAGGCATATTTGCTGTAGAATGACGTAATACTGATATTCCAACGATTTGCCATGACTTACTACAGGGAGAAGATCAAAGCATTTTGTGACATGTTTTCTCTGAATAACGTAGATGCAGAAACCTCTGTACATTATTAAATAAAAATAAGTAATTATAATTACTTATCATGCAATGCCTACTGGCTACATTACAGGCCGTAACTCCTACTCACTTCTCCCCCAGGAAAGGAATGCTTGCAAGTGGCTGATTTGTTTAACACTTCGATATGCCAGATAATAAAAATAAAATGCAGGGATAGAAGCTAACGTCTCATAAAATTATTATGAAGACACTGTCACTTATGTCAGCTATGGATAGTGAAATGTTTTATGATTTACTTCCTACAATTTTATAATGCTAGGATTGCATAAAATGTTGCATCCAACTAATACGACACTCGTGGAAGTTGTCGTAAGAAAGCCAGTGAGTGCGACAAACCAAAGGTTCACTAATGACATAATCATCAAGATTAGTAGCTTGTTAAATAAATTAGTATCAAAGTGTAGTATTTGTAATGTATGATAAACGTAGGCAAGATACAACATGGGCATTAATCGTAACGCACACATTAACCCTTGTAAAACAATAAAATGCAGATTGTATCATTTACAAGCAGATCTGCTACACAAAAGCCAAGATTGGTCCATTTTGCCACCTAGCATAAAACACGTATATTGGTATTAGAAGCAATCACACAAGCTGGCAATTCACCTTCCAAAAAGAAATAACATAAGGTACTCCTGTCTGAAAATTTAGAATTAGAGACCTAAAACGTCTTCGAACAGTACATGAATTAAATGCACTCACATGGAAAAGGAGAGGAGCCGAGGCAAGCACACATAAAAAGCCATGGAGCTCCGACAGGTGGTAGATCCTGACTGACTCCACTCATTACCGAGAAAGCAGCCCATCACTACGAAAAAAGCCTTGAGGACATGGCAGAGGCAAAATTAGCTCACTGTTAAGAGACAGTGTAGGCAAACCAACAGCGCGCTCACCTTCGGCACACTACTTAGAGAAATTACCATACTCCGCAGCATTAATTTCTTCAAAGGAGAGGAGCTGTAAGATCGTATATAGAAGAAAAACAAATCTCTGAAAGTCTCGCTTATTATTGAATTAAATTACACTTTACTTAAATGTTTATAAGCATAATATCTGTAATTAGTGTTGTTATTTATAACTTTTTGATAACTGGTAATTAAGAAGTGATACCTTCTAATGTGTTATTATCATGTGATAAATCATACCGATGTCGTAAATTATAATTTTGGAAGATTTGTTATTATTTCTTTTCATTTGCGTGATGGATAGTACAAGTATTTAAAACATACACAAGTTCGTATAATATTAAACCTGTTCCATTTAGTAGAAAAGTTTCTATTGCCGGTTTTGATAATATCAGATGAATATGTGTTGCAAAGAAAGAAAGAGAGGAGGAGGAGAGAAAGAACAACCTTGTTAACGTAGTAAGGCGGGTGTTCTGCTGAAAATTCATAAAATGTAATAAAAGGGGTTCCTCTGAGTATGCTCAAAAGTAAGTTATGATCGGATACTTCAAGTAGGTCTGTCCTCACCGACCCGAGCAAGGTGGGTAGTGAATTATAACGCCATGCAGTTGGTAACCGCGGAACAAAAGTGACGAACCGAATGTCAGTCTGTGCATGATATTATCATCTGGTTTTTGGATTGTAGTTTAGTTGCACTGAAAGGAGAACTGGTCTAGAGATCCACATCCTCAAGGAAAAGGAATTTCCATTTGATTCAGCGAATCGAATTCACACGTATTACTTTCGGAAACCGCCTGAATGGTGACCATTCTGTGCACCTGCGACCTCAGCTGGTTATCACCGCAATCTTGCTTCATTCTTCCAGTTTATTCGCCATTGCTTTTCAATTTCTTCTATATAACAAACTTACAAAGTACGTAAAAAATGCATGTGTTACATTCCCACTACTTGCTCTACCCACTATCATTTATCTCTATATGGCTTTTAAAACTGTTCTTATAAAAACTACCTTTCTATTTATTTCATACTAATTCAGATACACCGTTGCATAAATAGTTTCATTATACATTTCGTTTTAGGTACAAGGGCAATAGAGGTGGCCCAATTGATAGATGTTTAAAGCCTGGTTGCCATATATTGGCCTTCAATACTCTTTCCATGACATAGCATCGGGAGAAACAACTGAATAGCCAGAGCAATAATTTTAAAAAATCATATTGCGACATTCAAGTGACATTCCCTACTCACTCTTCTAAAACTAATTTTACAAAACCTTATTCTTCTATCTACTTCTTGTAAACACTGATAATGTGTTAGCATTTTTCATTTACTAATTTCGTGTATGTTTAAGAAGAATACATTAATCTAAAGCGATAGTTAAATCTTTTCAAAGCTTTAACATCCTACTCCCTTAAATGAACACGAAGAAAAAAAAATAGCGACTTGCAGTTGAGAAGAGTGTAAAGCATTACAAAACTCAAACCAATAACAAAGTATTTATCGGAAATGGTTAACGCCACAATAAGTTTTATTTAACATAAATTGTTTGCTTTAACGAGATCTATACGTTTTTATGTAAAAGGATTTTCTCCATCTCTTACGGTTTATCAGTTATATTAAATTCATTCAGAATAAAAAGGACTTCGCAGGCACACCCATACAAACAAAAGTGTACATTTATTAGCCATAAAACTAACTAAAATATGGTATTTCAATCAAAAGTGATAGAAATTTTTGAGAAAATCGGAAATATCAAACACTTTTCCATGTAAAGAGATCAGAATGCTACCACTCAATCACAGAGGCAGTCTCCAGGATACATTGCAACACTGTGTATGTTACATGCACAAAAATAACAATACTGACTTAATATTCTTATTTCAGATAACCAGGGAAGTTGGAGAAAGAAAGGAGTAGAATAATACCGAATGCCATAATATGGCATGACTAGTTTAGAGTATAGTTGGACCTTGATTTTAATTTATACGCAGTCTGAATGAAAAATCAAAGCTATCTTCTGTATTATATTTCTCAGACTGTATCCGAACCACGCTTTTATTTCACATGCGTTATAACATCGTTTATTGGTTCGTTTGGGTACCCCTGAATTGTTTTTCAGGTAAGTCACATACAGAACTGATACCGGTTGGGTGGGATCAAAGTATGGTTATCTAACTGTTTTTCCAGCATAATTCTAGCCACTGGATTGACAGGGTACTTTTATCTCCCCCAAAGTATGACCGAACTTTCCAAGGGTAACTTAAACCTTATGTTGTCATGCAACACTACCGTTTTCCTAATCACGATTTGTTATTGTCCCGAAGGTCATAGGTCATATATGGGGAGCGTTAGAGACGACGACGATGATTTTCCTCTTTCGAGTCGGCTATCAAAGAAATAGTAACGTACTGTAACGCAGACACAACATTTTGTTTTCTACGCATTCTTATCATGAATTATCAAACAATGCAATGAGGTCTGCAGGGATATTTGCACTAGCTTGAATTTCTATTCTGATTTTGACAACCCCATTTCCAACTTCTTCTGGTTGATGCGAAAAATCTATAGCAAATATAGGGGCAAATTTAAGAAAATATTTTCTCTGCTATCAAAATGTGAATGTGACAGTTGCTTCAAGTAAGGTATTTTCCCCCATTATTTTTGATTAGGTTACAGGAAAACTCTTTTGGGGGGGGGCTTTTTAAAATAAGTATTAAAATTGGAAAGAATTGTACATTTGCAAATCCAAAGCCAGCAACTCTACTTGACAATGTAGGGAAAAAATTGATGCGTTACACTCATGTTACTTTCTCTACCCATTCAGCAAACAATTCTTACGAAAGTATGTTCTTCTACCTACTTTATTTCAAATGAGATAAAGATTTGTGGGAAGGAAAAGGGAAAGCCACAGTTCCTTTGTTTTGTTTATTAAGAAGAACCTACCTTTTGGTAAGCTATAATTGACTCTCACATGACAAATAAATTTTGAGAAATTATGGGACAGGTTTGTAAATACTGTAAAAAAAAAGTTCAAATAGCGGGATTTTCTTGAAAATCTTTGTGTCACATCGTTGGAAAATGCTAAAGTTAAATAATAAGTTTGCTGCTTACCGACTTTTCTTTTTGAGTTATGCTATTCACAATCACATACACAGAGCTTTTTCCAAAAGTGATTTTCAATTTGGGGGTAGTATACAGCAAAGTATTTTCTTGGAAATCTGGATTCTTGTGCCTCAAAACATGTATTTCCTGTGAAATCTCGTATAAATTTTTGGGTGGAATACAATACTTCCTCTTACATAAGTAGGTGGCAGAGAAAGTAAAAATAATTGCATATCGAGAAGACAGAATGAAAATTAGCTTGCCATATAAATAACATCAATTGATCCAAATTGAAATAATTTATATTCCAATTTATTCACTTGATACACGAGTGAAATATTCACTATAAACAATGATAATACAGTTAAGTTACTTAGAATAGCATTATATTGCCTGAATAAAATTAGGATACATTCTTACTTTCCCTACCACGTACACAGTAGGTAGAGAAGGTATTGCATTCCATCCAAAAATTCGATACCGAGACTTTGCTGGAAATACATGTTTTGAGGCCCCCTGAATCCAAAAGAAGCATTTTTAGAAAAAGATCAAAGGATATAATTTTAGAAATAGTTTCTTGCGTATGTGTGTGTGTGTGTGTTTGTGTGTATGTGTGGACAGCTAACTCAAAAACGATATGTTGGAAAAATGCCAAACTTGATGTTTATATTCAATATCTTCCAAAGTGAGGCAGTATTTTTAACATCTAAATGATTTCAGACTAATTATATAATATAAATTCAATAACAGCCCGCCTTAAAGCAATATGTGTATGTAACAAGATATAAAAAGTGCATATTACAGTCATTGTATATAATTATATTATTGTATACATGTGTAATAACCTTATGTGAATGCATTACGTAATTTAATAATGTAGGAGCTGTGAGAATAATAGGTTAAAGGTTGCTAACAATGAGGTAACAATGAGGTAACCTTGAGGCAATAATGAATTTGAAAGTTTAACAATACCACTTGTGATTCTTGGAAGCAATAATATAATTTTCATGAAATAGTAATCAACAACCAGAAAAAAAACTTTAGTTAAATGAAGGTATTCTATTGCAGTAAGATTAGTCAATCATAAACTGAAATATAGCAAAATTTTCAAATTTAGAAGTCAGTTGCTTGTAGACAGCGCTCATAACTGGACGCGTTGGTTGTAGACAGTGTTCCTAACCGGATGCGAGATGTGTCCTCGAGATATTTAATACGTAGTCGTATGAGACGAAAATAGTTTTAAGTGTTTAAAAAGTGCAAGTAATTAATAAAAAAATCTCACAGCTCTCTCTCTATATCAGTGAAGTGTTATTTAAATCGTGTCAAGCATTAATAAAAGGAGTGAAGTAAAATTATAATCTGTGTAAGCCTACATTCTTCAGTCGCACCACTCCCTGTTAAGGCATTCATGTCTCTAAAAAAATATAAATACTGACGCAGCCGAGGCAAACATAAATATATAATATTTAAAGAAACAGTCAAAATTAAAAAGTTAATATTTTTTAAACTTGGGGCAAAGGCCACCGTAAAGTACATTTTGGGGCGAAGGCTACCGGAAACGTGTTTACCATACGGGCGGATGCAACTACTTCAAGTTCGGCTCCCCAACAGTCGAAATACAATACAACACCACCATAAAATTAACCTACTTCAAAAGATACAACACGGAGATTTTCCAGAAAATCTTCCCACCCCAAACTGCCTTTACATGGAAAATTTTTCAAAAATTTTCATTTTTTAAAAAATGGCTCTAACGATTTTTATTAAAATGCTATATACTAAAGATATTTAGATGACAAATACAATATAAATCTTGAATTTTCTGAGTATAGCCTGTGAAGTCCTCTTCCTTTGGAAGAAATTTTGCATAATTTTGTAAAACTCATAAACGTTAAGTGATAGACGAAATCACACTACATAAAAAAATGTAGATCTCTTTAAAACACACAATTTATTTGAAATAATTTTTTTGTGGAATCAGCCATTTTCGAGATATCTGTTATTAATGTTTCGATTTTTCAATACTTTTGTCATTCTTTTTTAAGTTCCGTCGATTGTCAGTTACTTCTCGTGATTGTATGGAAAGCGTATGGAATTTTAAGGTAGCATATAGTGTCCAGTTCTTAAAAGTTTGACTAGCACTATTCCCTTTGTATATATAACGAAATGTGTAATGTAGTTATTTCTGTAAAGGTTTATCTCGATTAAAATGAAAACTAGATAGAAAAATAGACTTTTGTAACAATAATTTGTATAGCTTCTGATAAATGATAGAGGTATAGAAAGTTGTAACACATCAGATTTTTATTATTAAAATTGTGAGAAAAAAATGTATCTATGGATACGAAGTCGTACACGAAGGTATATTCCAAGCCTATGAATATAAAATTTTAAAATTGTTTTATTATTTTACGAGAGAGATTTTTTTTCATCCTGGGAAATGATGACCTACAAAATCCTGTTCCACATCCTCCATTCCTTGCATAACTTGCCAGAAGTAAAGGTCATGAGGAAGCAACAACAGTGAGCGCAGCATCCGTAGAAGTTGAAGCCTGAATCCTACAATCCTCCATGGTGCCATGCATCATAGCAGGGCGAGATTCCCTCCCCTCCATACTCTTTCTGCCGCGGTTTGCCGACGAATTAATCACAAGAGGGAGTCGATGATGTGCGAGGAGAGTGTATGTTTACAGCAGACTAGCGCGAGTGGGCGAGCCTGAATGGACTTCCCCCGATAATCTGCTCCACGCTAGCTCGCTAGCTCTTTCTTTTCATTCCCAAGCCCTACCTCGCATTGACGCCAAGTCTTTTTTATCTCCTCATCTGACAGCAGCAGCAAGCTTCTTCTGTCTTTCCATTTCTTTATTTCCGTCTGATAACGTCCGCCGGCGTTAGGCATCGCCTCTAAAGGCAAACATTTCGAGTGGGCCCTCTCACGCCATATTAACATTCCCAGAGAAAAAATTGGCCTTCGTATTCCCCTACAGAGAGAGACTTTGTAGCAGAGTAATATGCACCACTGTGCAATAGAATGATTGATACTGATATATTCTATTCCTTTTTCTTTTAGACACGCATTTCATTGGAGATTTCTAAAGCCCTTCCCCTATGAAGCGGCATAATATTTGACATTTAGGAAGATTATACACTGGAGTACTTATCGATAATCCTACCATATAACACCACTACATACTGTCTGATTCAACCAGAATGAAAAACAGAAATAATTCTTTAAGCACGTTCCTAAAACATATTTTGAACTTTCTTTACATGTTTAAATATGTAAAGAAAGCCACGAATCTATATATTGAAATGCAGGTGTTTTTCTACCCCATATCCTATTACATTTAAATATTGAATTATTTGGTAAAACGGTATGTATTGTGATGGAAGTACAAAACATAAATACGATTATCCGTGTAAGGCTACAATATTTTCCAATTGCAAACAACCAAAAGTTTTACTTAATTGAACTGTCCCTCATCATAACTGTTGTTAAGGATGGGTGATTTTACAAGTAATATACAAGTATATCACTTGTAATGCCTATCACAATTGTGGTTAGCATAACAGTTATATTTTTTTACTCAAAAATCAAGCTCACTATTTTTTGTTACATTAATGCTGCATTTATGATGTTCTTTTTTATTCATATTGATAGTACTTGTATCTACCAAGTGGCCCAAATTCCCTTGAAGCTGATCCACGATAAGTTCATGTGACTATGATAAGGTATCGAAGAGGGACATCTCATTCACCTCGACCAAGACGGATGTTTTGTGCCTACCACCCTTTCAGGAGGAATGGATGAATTGAGGAAACCGCAGGAGACTATAGATCGGAGAGAGACAGGTCACAGAGACGTGCAGAGGTCCCTAATAATTCCAAGCTTCAAGACTCGATCACCCCTAGGGCTGCTCAAAGAAGGCTTCCTTCTGGCAGAGTCTGAGAGAACTCGAAACTCGACCCTCCAGGCGGCTCAAAGAAGGCTACCATCTGGCAGGGCAAGCATCTGCGCCAACTGTCCGGCACCTACTGATAATGGCACTGCTTCGAATCCCACCTTAAACATGAAAGAGGAAACTAAATGAGAGGGAATAAGGGGACAGAAAGTTCGTGGTAGAAACGGAACCAGCCTAACATTGGCCTACCGACCCGGAGAAAACCAAGGTCAGAGTAGCTGTCCCGACGGGAATCGAACCCGGGACCTCCCAAATGCGAACTTCACTTGTTACCTCGGAACCATCTTGCTCAGTAGAACGAGATCGTAAGTAAGTGTTGTACTTTAGCGTCACTATTGCCAATACTATACAACAATACTTGTTGATTCCCACGTTCGCCAACAACTCAAACTCGCCGAAGATTTATATCTTCAGATTGCTGTAGTCTAAGCGAATAAAGTAATAGGCCGACTCTTGGAGCTACTTTCACAGTACCCTAAGCAAGCAAACATTCCTCTGTATTTCGATTCGGGATAGTGTATGCGGTGTACCTATAAAAATCAAACAATTCACAGTTTTCTTTTGCCTGCTTTGACATTTAACCAAATACTCAGAACATAAAACATATAGTGCACATAGCATTTTAGCAAGCTATATCAAACACTTGTTTAATATATTATTTTTATTCATAATTAACACTTTTTATGCGGTAATATGAAATGCTGCCATGGTTTATCGCATGGCTCCCGAATGTTTTATTTGAGCTTCGTATACAAACTTAAAAAAGTTTTGCGCAGGAATTTCTTAATTTTAGTTCAAAGAAAGCAAATTGTATACATGTGATTGAATTTTTCAAGTTTTTGAAAATGAGTCATAGAAAATAATTGTTATATTGTTTGTAATAATTAATATAATTTTTTATTAAAATACCAAAAATTTAAAACATTTGTATGACAAATAAAATGTACATTTTGAATTTTTTGCGAACCGTCTATGCGTACCACTTCATTCCGAATGATTTGTGTAACTAGTTCCAACTCTGTTTTGGTACTCAGCAGCAACAGTGCTCGGATCCCAGCTGAAGAGGGAGCGCAAAACGCCACTGGCCAAAGCTCACAGCAAGTGCTTGCACTTCCTGCCAGTCTTGAGGTTGTGTCGTTTTTCATAACATAATTATGTCACTATGTCATTCCGGGGAGGCCCGTCGAACTATTTCATGGGGTGAACAGTTTCTTTTACCGAAAAGGACGGACTCCCACAGTGTCTTGTATATCAAACGTTGCTGAATTCAAAGAAAAAAAAAATTGAGTTTTATTTATGGACGCTCTTTAACTACTATGGTTCTTAGCGTCCCATTCTATATTGGGCGTGAAACACCTGTAATGTTGCTCAGAGGCCTCTTTATCAGGCTTGAGGTTCTTTTACGTGCCGTAAATCTACGACACGGGACCACCGGCTTTGCTTTACTTCCCTTCCGAAGGAAGCCGTGCTAACGATTTTTACGCCCGAAAAAATCCATCGCCCTCCGCCGGGTTTGAACCCGCGACCTTGGGAACCAGAGGCTAGCACGGTACCACTAGTCCACGGAGGACGACGAATTCAAAGAGGAAATGGAACGCACAGCGTCAGTATACAACACTTCCTTCAGACGCTTGCCCCAGAGCCGAGCTGTATTGGATGGTGCAGGCAGACTCCTGTAAGGCGTGAGTACTCCACTGCTCGCTAGCGTGTACCCGAGCTGAAACAGCCTACGTAAGAATAGCCAGAATCTTACTACTCAATCTCTCGTTAAAGTACACAATTAAAGTCAAAATGTTGGCTGCCGTTAACCATTTCCCAGATATTATTTGTCATTGGTTTTATTTCCAAATATTTGATACTTTTCTCGAGTGGTTTATTGCATCACTATGAATTTTTAGTTTCTCTACCAATCGAAAATTCGATATCAATATTTCACCAGAAATACATGGTTTGAGGCTCCCTAAATAAAAAGGAAGTCATTTGTACTTTCTGTACAACTGTGCCATCTAAGAATTCAATAACAACGGCAGTATGTTTGGCACTCCTTGGAAAACACTACTCCCTATTCTGGAACGAGAGGGCTTTCCACTTAGGTCCCTTAGAGCAGCAAAATTTGTATTCCAGTCAAGCGGTTACGTAAATTTCATTGCTGGAGAGAAACTTCTGCGAGTTTACCGAAGGCGAATTGCCACAGATTTATCCTAGCGGTTTTTCTTTTACAAAATATGTCTTAAATGTACATTCAGTATTCTTCCCAGAGTACAACCGGATTTTTCGCAGCGACGATAGGATACCAACAAGAGTAAATTTGCCAGTGCGGAGATTTCCACCGACTTGGAAGGCTGCGATGTACTCTGCTGTCAATAAAATTGTTCAAGGCTGGCAAATCGCGGTAGATCTACATCTAACCTCTGTATCAGATGTCCAGTGCTAGAAACCTTACATCGCAAGCTTGTAAACGGCGTTGTGTTTATGATTGGTTGCATCGCCCACTTGTGTCATTTGTTGTGGGACCCAAGTATTTCCTCTGGAACATTAGTGATAATCATCTCAATGATATACTATATATTTGCTACCTGCTTTTTGATATTGCAATTTGGGGAGGAGGCAATTGTAGCGCCTTTCCAGGTCTTTACCCAAAAAAAGGATGGAAACTGGGTAAGCTAACTCCACTGTCGTTGCAGAAAAACGAAGAGTAAACAACTACAGTATGTAATAAATAACTAACCTACTTCACGGATATGAATGCCTCTCAACATATTAATTACCTTCTTATCGGTATGACATGCTTACTTTTTACTTAAACATGTATGAACGATTTGTCGGCAGAATACAAACCTGGAAGAGAGATAATATGAAAATTCGTGAGCAGTACCTGCGCGGATAGAATACCTTCTATGTGCTCTCAGTTTTTTACCTTTCCACTGCAGAGCTTCCATCTGTTTTTATTGTAGACCACTTTTTGGGAATCGCTTATCACATTATAAAAATATTTACCCTAAAACGGCTCAAACAAATTTTGACTGAACATCGGGCACAGCCCCAGGCTCCTCCATGAGCTTGAATACCCTGTAACAATATATTGAAAGCATCTCCTGTGGATATTTATTATAATTAATATAAGTATGCAGCTTTTCCGTCGATTGTTTGTACAATAGCTACGAAGATATTGATAATCGGAAGAGAATGTCTGTCATTGCTATACATAAGGCTTTTACAATATTATAGGCCCACAAAAAGGATTGTTCTTTTTTCGAATGTCTTATTTACATCCAACAACTGACTGATTACTGATTGCATTCCAGGAATTTAAATTTTAAATTAATTTAATTTTCTTATATCACATCAGGTTTCTTAAAAGTTATACTTAATGCTACAGGGTTAATCTTGAGATTCTACAATAACCCTGACTTTCATGACAAACATAACAGAAATTTAATACACGCAGTGGTGTGTTTCTTTCCTGTTGCAAAGAGAATTTCATAAAAGACACCTTTAAACAATCAATTTTACATCGACATATAATTTTCAGAGAGAAAACTAAGCTCATTAACTACATTGTATGCATTAGGTGACCAATGACTATAGTATGTAGATGAAGAAGGTTTTATTTTGTGCTTCTAACAGGATTATTACGTTTCAGTAACAATAATAATGGCACATAATGGGCGAGTTCCATCAGTCGCGTTGTCACATATAAGCAAAACTTCTTATTTTGTTCTTTATTTACTGCCTCGATATGTTCGGGAAAGTAGTTACAGTGCGAGTGGAGGAAAACCACATTTAGACTCATATAGTATTGTATGAATTTAGTGTTTTTAAGATATTTTCATGTTGAACGTAGTGTCGGTCCTCCCTATTTCCAAGAAACACGAACCCCACGCTCCCGTTTCGGAAGTCCTGCGTTCCTCAGAATGAGATATTATTTATTCCCATTCCTCATCTGCATCCCTACAAAGTCACAAGGAAGCTTGTAAGTGCTTACTTTTAAGTAGATATATCTCCTTTTAATAATTGATATATAGTGCATTTTAACATGTTAATAACAATGGATTTTGAAATCGTAGTGAAGGGTGCGAACAGGGTAAAATCAAAGATATTTTAGTATTCAGGCCGGTTGTAAAATCTTGCCTTGTTTTAAGGTGATCGATCGCCGAGTTATAAAAAATGCACACTTTGTAGCATATTGGTTTGATATGATTTTTAATTTGAATTACGATAATAATAATAATAATAATAATAATAATAATAATAATAATAATAATAATAATAATAATAACAACAATAATAATAATATAACGTTTGGATCCGTAAGTTATAACCTTTTAAAAGAAATATTTAAGTATTGACCAAAAGCTCTTCTTGCGATGCAATTTTCAACCTTATATCTAGAAATGTGATATTTAGAGCTAGAGAAGTAGGAAATGTCACACAGAGAGATGTTTTATGCTTTGCTTTTTTTGTATGTTGTATTCTTAATTTTTTAAAAATCGTAAGCACATATTTAAATAAACCAACTCAGTGAAAGATTGCATGCATCTTAGAAGCTATTACATAACAATTTGCAATTTAAAAATATTGGAAAGACTCCCTGCAAAGTTTCGCCAATAATAACCTAAAAATTGCATTGTAAGGAAAATTTTAAATTTAAAACATAAAAAATGAATTTAAATTTGTGCTGGGTCATGGTAAGAGGTATTTAAATTGCCGCATATCGCGCTCAATTTTCTACGTATGATGAAAGTAGCTGTATCAAAATGTTACCTGGGAATCCTAGTAAATAATAAAAATAGAAAACTTGCCCATTAATTGTCTTTTGATTAATCGTTTGCCTTAAGATTGTTTATTTTATGCGACTACCATAATATATCCCAAAATTTTAACCAGTTCCAGTATTCTTAGTGCACAGTGATTTTAAGAAGAATTTACTGAACTTCGCTGTTTTCATTTATCAAACACTTACATGCCATATAGCCTTTTGCTTCTCTTCCCTACAGCATATTAAATAAGAATTCATCATCATTATTGCCACTATCGGAAAAATTTGCATCTCGTAACTTTAGGCGCTATTTTGTATACTTGAAGTAAAGTATTATCAGCGCACGAAAGCATGGATTAATTTATTCCGAGGTTATTCTTGATAGGCCCTATTCCGATATCGTGTAAGCATATAATCACGAAATAAGTTTTAACAGAAAATTAGTCCCAGTTTGTAAAATTGACCCCTAGTCTTTTAAATTGCGACATGGAAGTCTGAATTGCAAAAGGAGTATATATTATTTGTGTGGGTTATAGGATTCTGCAAGAAAAATACTGGCAGTGAAAATGATTCGCATAAAACAAAGTAATATCACAAATGTACGCATACCTTTAAGTTTAAAGTTAGTTATTTTGTAAGGTAAACAATGGTACAACTGTGTATATTCTGTGAAATAATCCTAAATATCATTAACTTCTGGGAAGCTCCCTATACAGGATGTTTCAGGAACTTCTGTGACATATTCTGAGGAACGATAGATCTCGCAAAGGGGAACATTTTTTGTCAAGCAAGCACCACCCTCCGACGCAATGTTACAGAGTTATTCACCCTTGTTTGAAGCGTACTCTGTAGGATAAGTTTGGGAGGTACGCGAGTAAACTTTGACTCTCTGTTTGTTTACAGCCGCTGAATCAAGTGACATCATCTCTTTCTTGTCCCTTACGTCCGGTTAGGTGTGGTAGGTCTGAGACGCACAGCCCAATTTATCTCAAACGGGTGGCAAAACGGATGATCCCAGCAGATAATCCAGAAAGTACAGGGACTGGGGCCGAACGACTTCATACCTCGTGTTCGGGATGTACGGTGGTTTCGGCAACGAAGTATCGCATATCTTACATTTCCCGCGCACATCTTGTTTACCCATGAGGCCTGCTTCACACGAGACAGACACTTCAATAGCAAGAACAGGCACATCTGGGCTGTTGAGTACCCTCGTGCAGTGTTCGTTAGACATCACGAACAAGTGTATTCCGTAAACATCTGGACTTGAATCATTGGTGACAATCTCCTGGTCACCATTTCTTCCACATCATGGAAAAATTATGAAATTTGTAAGTCAACATATAGCGACCCGGCTTTTAAACATCTGACTATCGATTCGGTTTCCTCTATCCCTCATGTACTTTCAACGAAATGTGTAACGAATATATTTCTGCAAATTCTTATCTGGATTAAGCTGAAGTAGCAAAATAAGCCTTCTTAATGATAGTTTTTAGAAGTTATATAAAAATAAACGATAGTACGTAAAGAAGTCATATGAATGCAGCATATAAGATTTGCTGTATATATTTACCAGTGCTCTACACAGTTTAAGTATTTAAGGATTATAGAGTACAATTAAAAAGACAATAAATATTAGAAGTTAACTCATACGTGCCATTTTATTGTTCTTTAACGAAATAAAAAGTTCCAAAGAAGACACGACAATATAAAATCACGATGAACAAGCAGGAAACTTTGTATCACACAGAAAACAGCACAAATAATTTACTTCAATGCATACCGAGTTGGCTCCGCGGTAATGTGTGAGGCTGGCATTTGGAAGGTGCGGTTTCGATTTGCGTCGACCGCCAACTCTGACCTCCGATTTTCGTTGGTTTCCCCTGGTCGGTAAGTGAATGCTGAGGTGGTTCTCATCTACTGCGACTTCATTTCTATCATTTTCCTTTCATTTCGTTTCCTGCTTTTAGATTTCGTGGCGTAAGGCCGTACCGGACAGATGATACGGATGTTTGCTCCAAAGAGAGAGGATATCCTTTGGATACTAGAGGGCTGCTTTGTTAAACGGGTAGTTCATCGCCCTCTCTAGGCAGTAGTGGGATGGGTCTTCGAGTTAGGAAATGTTAGGGACTTCCGGGCGTCTCTGTGTCTCTCTGCTGCGAGCTATAGCCCCGTGGTTCCTTCACCTCCTCCTGGGGACAGTATCCGCAATAGATCTCCCGTAGGTCTCAATGCCCGAGGTGTGCCCCTCCACTTTATACATTACACCCCTATACTTCAATGTATACGCCTTCAGAAATCCCTTAAGTTTACATTGTTAAGTTATACAAAACTTTATCTAATGTGAAAACTGTGCTCCTTTAATGCAGTTGTGTTCTTCGAAGAATGACTGCTAAAAACAGCTGAAGAATGCTGAATAATAAACGATCCTCTTTAACTTCTAAGCATAATATAGAGAATGTATGAAAGGGTATCCGCCAAAATTACTTAGAGAAAAAAGAAAATTCATATTTTATAAATAATTATAGGAAAAGTAAGATTTTAATACCCTGCATGAAATCGATCGAAAGAAAGAATGCTTTAAAACGCTAGCTACCAACACTTTAAGATCTTTAAAGGCTATTACTAGCATCCCCACTTTAACTGTGTCGTCTTGTGAACAGCAATTGAGTTATCTCAAGCTTTCTAAAATAAATTTCTTGTAAAATGCCTTTAAATTTTAAAGCGATTGCGAGGAGCGGCAGATTGAGATGAAATTGAATTTTGAGCCCCGGATAAAACTTATTTATTCATCCTCAGAGAATTCCATTAGCAAAATAACTTAATGAGTGATATTGCTATGAAAGTAAATTATAAAGAGTAATTAATTACCTCGTGTAGTCTCAATTATTAATAGCACCTTGCTTATTGGAAAGCAGAATAATTAACAGGCATCGCCCTCTGCATTCATTATCAATATCGTGTCACGTCGTAGAGAATTAGTTCGGGTTTCGAACACCCTGAGGACTGCTTTAAGTGTTGCTGACTGACAAAATCGGGTAACAAACATTTTATATACAATCACAGGACCTCTTCTATCCATTATCACAGTTTCGAACTGCAGGAAGTACTCAGGGAAACCAAAAATAGGAAGGCGATCGGACCAGATGGAATTAATATGGAATTATTAAAATATGGTGAATGTTACTACATTTGAGATTACTGTATCAAATAAATGAATTCTGTAAAGGGTGTGCAACTCCATACATGTGAAATAATGCAGTTGTTTCCACTTTTAAGAAAGGTGATAGGAGAAAATGTCAGAATTATCGAGGTATAAGCCTTCGCAATTCAGCATACAAAGTCTATGCAATAATTATAATAAAATACTTAAAATAATAACCGAAGCACTAATGGAAGAAGAACAAAGTGGCTTTATGCTAGGACGATGAACGACAGATAATATATTTGTTTTGGAGCAATTATTTGAAAAAAGACAAGAATATAATGTGCAAACACATCATGCACTCTTAGATTTCAAACAGGCATTTGATATGTTTAATAGGGAAAAATTATGAAAAATTATACAAAGGAATGACAAAAAAACAATCCACAGTAGTACACTTGTGCTATTAGTTTTACGACAATTTAGTCGAGGTTAACGAATGCTTCTTTTCATGTTAATTATTTTGAGACCGAAGGTCATGTAAAATTAGCAGCACGGATGCTACTTGGCTAGATAATCACGCAAAAAACTTATTATTATCCTACTTAGTTTAGCATCAGCCATGTTTGTTAGTACTGCAGTGTAGATTTTGATGCTTGTTTATCAAAAGGAAACAAATGCTACGTGATCTCACTCACTGCATTCATACAAATTAAAAACAAGTGCACTACCATGAAATACTATCAGTGTAGTAATCGAGGTGAATTACTGTCAGTGTAGTACAGTTTTAAAGAAAGAAAGTGTTTTATTTATGGACGATCTTTAATTGCTGTGGTTCTTAACATCCCATTTTATATTGGGCGTGAAAGACCGGTAATTTTGCTCAGAGGGCTCTTCATCAAGCTTGAGGTTCTTTAACGTGCCATAAATCTACGACACGGGACCACCGGCTTTTGAAGAAGTAGAATTTTAGGAGGAGTTGTATTTTATTTCGACTGTTGGGGAGCCGAACTTGAAGTAGTTGCAACCGCACGTAAGGTAAAAAAGTTTCCAGTAGCCTTCGCCCCAAATGTACTTTCCGGTGGCTTTTGCCCCAAGTTTAAAAATATTAACTTTGTAATTTTGACTGTTTCTTTAAATATTATATATTCATGTTTGCCTCGGCTGCTTCAGTATTTATTTTTGGAGACATGGATGTCTTGGCAGGGAGTGGTGCGACTGAAGAATGTAGGCTTACACAGATTATAATTTTACTTCACTTGACACGATTTAAATAAAACACTTCACTGATATAGAGAGAGCAGTGAGATTTTTTCATTTAATTACTTGCACTTTTTAACACGTGAACTATTTTTGTCTCATACAAAATACGTATTAAATTTCTCGAGGACGCAACTAGCGTTCGGTTAGAAACGCTGTCTACAAGCAACTGTACTCGGAATTTGAAAATTTTGCTGTATTTCAGTTTCTAATTGGCTAATCCTAGTCCAATAGAATACCTTCATTTAATTAAAGCTTTTTCTGGTTGTTGATCGGATATTTTATGAACTGTAACAAAAATTACATTATTGTTGCTCCAAGAATGATTAGTAGCATTATTAAACCTTCTAATTCATTATTGCCTCAAGGCACCTCATTGTTAGCAAATTTTAACCTATTATTCTCATAGCTCCTACATTATTGAATTACGTAATACACTCACATAACATTATTGAACATGTATGCGATAATATAAACATATACAATGACTGTAATATACACTTTTTATATCTTTTTACATACACATATTCCTTTAAGGCGGGCTGTTATTAAATTTATATATTATATAGTTAGACTGAAATCATTTAAGTGTTAAAAATACTGCCTCACTTTACTTCCCTTACAAAGGAAGCCATGTTAAGGATTTTTACGCTCGAAAAATCCATCGCCCGCGACCTCAGGAACTAGAGGTTAGCATGGTAATCACTAAATCACGGAGGACGACGTAGTACGACTTTGATTGCTCAAATGACTAGCATACTCTACCTGTCATTGGCTAATGGCATATTGAGTGCGTTTATCAAGGTAATTAAGAATATGTATTACAACTACGAAATAATAATAATAAATACAAAACAATTTTAGTTAATCGAGGCGTTAGACAAGTGTGTAGCATGTCGCCTACTTTTTTTTAACATATAGGAATATAAATGGCAATATCCAGACCTGGACAAACAAGATTACATCAGGAATAAAATTAAATCTAAATACAATTTTAAATATTTTACTATAAGCAGATGACATGGTTTTAATTCAAGAAACAGGATGAATTACAACACACATTACACCGCTTGAATAATCACGTCAGAAATACGATCTTAAAATATAGCAGAGAAATCTAAGAATCTAAGTTTTCTGTGGAAAAGAACGCATAAGGTCAAAAATTATTTTAGAAAATAAACCGTTAGAACAAGTAAGAGAGTTTAATTATTTGGGATGTAATTTCAACTATACGACAAGAACTGAAAGAGACATTAGCAAAACATTGTAAGATTCCAAGTGATATGCGGAACTAAACATAACATGTTGAGGAATAAAACAAGAAAGGAAACGAGACTAAAGTTTTATAAAACACTACTTTATGAAAGTGAGACATGGGTCATTATAAGGAAAATGAAAAGTATACTACAAGGTGCAGAGATGAACCTTTTAAGGAAAACAAAAAGGATGCACAAGGTTAGACAAAATACGAAATGAAGATATAAGAACAGAACTAAAATGTGCACTCAATAAATAGCAAAATTGAAAAATATCGGAACGAATGTATGCAACATTTTCAAAGAATGGCAGATTCAAAATTGCCTAAAGTTGCATTTCATTAACAACCAAAAGGAAGGGGAGAAGTCGCCGACCCAGAAAGAGATGCAGGGAAGAACTGAGACGGAACGGGCATAATGCCCATGTCGTGAAGTGAAGAAGAAGACCACAGTTATCATATAATTGGGTGACTGGTGACTGACTACCTTTTATGTCTCGGAGCAGGATCGTTCTTTTCTAAAGCCACATTGTGTTTCTCCAAATTTTGTGCCACAATTGGCGGGTAATTATTTTTGTATAAATGTTTTAGGCGGAGTTCAATAGACTGATATCTCCATAATCATTTCAATTCCACAATCACCTTTATAATTTTGGATTACAATACCTTTCTTCCACTCTTCTAGTATATTAGAAGTTCTCTAGAAACTATTTAATTACTTAAAATTATCTTATTACACTTAGAAAGCATTTAAAAATTACAATCTTTAATACTTTATATCTTGGTGATATATAAAGTGATAGTATAATATGTTCCTTTTCACCGACAAGAGTGGCCGAGGTCGTTAAGACATGGACTAGTGAACGGGAGGTCAGCGGTTCAAGTCCCGCCAGGACCGTCCTCCCTGACTGAGGCTTTTTCTAGGTTTACCACGGGCTTCATAACAAGTAAATGCCAGAGAGGTACCCTAAACTAATACCTGGAACACTTCCTTCCCAAATTACCATTTCCTTTCCATGTGTCATCAGTATCCATCGCCTGTGATGCCATATGTAGTACGAAGGGGCGTTAAATACCACTAAAATGTTCCATTTCTTTAAAATCGATATAATCAATATCCATGACAAGCTCAGAAGTACCCTGTCACTACAAAGATTTTTGTCAATAATATGTATATGTGCATAGAATTTTAAAATAGTCAATTTGTGTTTTATATTATTCAATAAGCTTACTTCTTCATTTAAATATTTTAGAGCCTTGTAAGCCATAGATTATTATTATACATGCAAGTTGTATTCTATGTTACATACTTATCCCAACTTTGTCTATTAATTTGTATATGTATCTCTCTTTTAGCTATCCCACGTATCACGTATATGCTTATATTATTCATTGTCTATTCTGATTGTTTGCAGAAACTTTAATAGGCTTTCCATTTTTCTTCTATGCCTTCAATTTATTCATTCCAAATCTTAATGACTATTTTACTTTTTCGTTTATATCTTTCCCCAAAGTTTCGAAATCTACTTTATGAATTATGTTCTTCATATCTTCCCAATATTGCTTCGCATTTTTATTCAGGTCTACGGTCTATATAAATTTCCGTTTACTGTGGTATAATGTCTTATCTTAATAAGTTACGTTTATAGTCATTTTCACAAGGGACTTCTCTGTTTAGATTTTAACCATTCTGGTGAAATCTAACTTTTAACGCTACTGAGCATGTGCTCATCTATATACTCTTGTATCAATATGGTTTATATTTTTTATTTATGATATAGTAAATTAAGAGCTTGTAATCCCTTGTTGTCCAAGTGTACTTGGACTTCTTTACTTTCCTTTTTACTTTCATCAAATTCCCATTTTAATTTAATGTGTTTTTGCCGTATATGTACTTCTAATATATCTTCTATGGGCAAATTAACAACTTAGAGAATAAAACCGCCACCTATCATAGTTTGATCTGTATTAATTGTATGTAAATGCTTTTGTAGAGTTTCGAGGAATTCTTGACTTGAATATTTTTCCCTTCTTCGGTGCTAATTAACTAAAGGTTTAAATTATCTTATTGTAGCTTTTGATGTATATGTTTTTACTCGTTAATAAAGCTGTACGCACTCTATTTTAAGATTTTATTTTCTTAAGACCAAAACTCCTGATGCTATTATTTGCTTCATGTTTACTCCTGTACATTAACACTCTTGTAAAAAAGTTTGAGTTTCTTTTCAGTTTCAGTTATAGCTGCTATATATAGATTAAGTCCAATAACATTTATGTTATGCTCAAAACTTTATGCTCATTGTTGAGTTATATTTAGTGTGATAGCCCACGTACGCTCCTCTTGGCTTTCGACTACTCTTGTTTACTCGTTCAGCCGTATCGTCTGAATCATTTGTCGTTTTCTTAGATCAGGGCAAGAAGGCTTCAACCTTCATAATTATAGATGTGTACCAGGAACTGTGTACAACGAAGGGCTGCCACTTCACCAGGTGCCGAAAAATAGTGTTCAATAATGTTGTAGTCTTCATCCGTTACCCCGGACAGGGGACTTTAAACAGCCGCTGGCTGGAACCTGCAGTGGGCAGGGGTGTCTCTACAGAGATCCTACCCACTACCCAGAAATATATTTTCCATTAATGAAAGGATAGATGATGGTAAAATAAAGTGAAAACAGCAAATTGATAGAACGTCAGAAAATAGATTATCCAAGCAGACACTGAGTGAACTGTCAATCAACTGGTTAGGGAGATAAATAATATTTGATATCTGAAAGTAGAAAGAAGAACAAGAAGTATGACGTATAAGGAGGTATGGCAATGTGTGATATTGAGAAAGTCTTGTGACAGTACATCAGATTTTCTCTGAATGAAATTTGGATAATAACTGCTACACTTTCCTCAACCCTGATTAAAGGCGCACAATATGAAAATAGAAACTAGAGCTAGTGCTAGGAGGGCCATTACAGCAATGCACAAAATACCCACTTGCTAGCGACTGAATTTGGCACACAAGGGACATGTTCTCTTCGAGTGCTTTGGTTCTTCTGCCGTTCCCTCTATCAATTCTTTCGTCATCAATCTCCACACAATGGATCCCTGCGACAGGTGCGCTGCTCGTCAGGTGCGGGAGAAATGTCAGTCTAAGCCCACCTGACTTATATTGATGCTATACATCTCCACAGGTGGTACGCCATTCTCAAATTTGGGGGCCAATCGTTAATATCGGAGATTTACACTCGACATTCCTATTACCAAGCACTAGATTTTGGAGAATGGCTTTCCCATGATTTAAAACTTACACAAATAAGGTAATTTTTTGCAAAGGTACTCCATTACTTTGGAGAGCAGTAAAACTAGCCCAAGTATTACTTGGTTTAGATCTTTTTGGAGCTTTTGCTGGTTTATTTTAATACTAATAGAATTCGCAGTCCTGCTCGCGCTATACCGCTACGTATTGAGATTCTTCTCCTCTCTCTTCTGTTTCCATTTTCTCTCGTTCCTTCTTTCTCTCCTCACTCTCTTTCATTCTGTCCCTCTCTCTCTCTCTCTCTCTCTCTCTCTCTATGCAACTTAAATGCAATGTGATGATCTGAAAATCGATGATAAACTGATTTTTGCTTTATATACTGCTCACCTATACTAAGTAAAGGAAGTATTGCATTCCACATTAGAAAAAGCCTGTGTGCGCGCGCGCGTGTGTATGTGTGTGTGTGTGTGTGTGAACAGCATAATTCAAAATCGAAAAGTCGGTTAAATACCAAACTTGACATTATCTTCAGTGTCTTCCAAGGTTGCGACACGAGGACTTTCAATTTCCCACCGCAAATTACGCTTTAAATGAAACAAAGTTATTTTTGGCTTAAAATATCATGTTTTGGAAATTTGCATGAAACATAATCTGTAGGTATACCTGAATTTTCTGGGAATAGCCTGTGAAGTCTTTAATTATCAATGGGCTTTGTATAATTGATAAACTGTAAGAGCTGAAATCTTACTACCCCCCAAAAAAGTATATTTCGTTAAAACACACAATTTATGTCAAATGTCTTATGGAGTTAACCATTTCCAAGATTTCCTTATTATTGATTTAATTTTTAAATGTGTATGCTTTTCTCAAATGGGAAGACATTGGTTTTTTCTCATGGTCATGCAAAGAACATGGAATTTCAAAGCCATCACACAACGACACTCTCTTTAAAAATCTGACTGTCACTTTACCTACTGCATCCTACAACGAAATGTGTAATTGTGCACTGAAAGTTTATCTGGATGAGTAAGAAACAGATACAACAATAAGAATAAGCGTTTGTAAAAATGGTTTATAGAAGAGTGAGTTGAGAAATGTAAGTGAGTGCAGATATTTTTATTTTACTTCCTACTAAAATACATTTGGGAAAGTAATTATGATGTCATATAGCTAATTTTCTAAGTAGGACCTAAGTTATGTTTTATACCAGGTTTCATAAAAATTTGTTAGGTCATCTTGCGTGAAAATTAACACACACACACACACGTTTTAAAATGCCATTTTTGTTTCAATGTAGCCTGTTGTGTATTTTTTTTTACATGTGAAAATACTTGTTGTTCCTCGTCTTCTTTTCTTGCAGTCAATGCAGTGTTCAACTTTTTGCGCCCCCAAATCGACGGTACAACCGTCTCTAAGGGCGTCTTATATTTCTTTCTACACTTGATTTCTTAGTATTGTTTTGGGAAGTATTTCTCTTGAGATACTTGGTTCATGGTTTAGCCACTTCTGTATGTAATTATTTAGTTATAGTGTCATTTACACTACTTATTCCTAGGTTTTTTTTCTAACATTTACATTCCTTATACATGTCTAGGAATGCATGTTCAGAATGCAAATTCTGCTGCTTTTAGTCTATTTTCATCTCATTTGTTCAAAGTCTAACCTTAGCTGCTATAAATACATATCAGCATAAGTATAGTTTTACAAGAAGGGCATAATGTCTTTACTGGTTTTGTTCTTTAAAAGTATTTTAGTGGTTTCATAATAATATTTTAAAGGCTCTATTTTGTGCTCAACGTGCAGTTCTTCCCAGCATGTAAAATAACTTAATTACTAGTCGGCCGCGATATGAATGCGCGTATTTGGAAGAGGAACTAAACGGTTGCAAAACAAGTGTGCGGCATCGAAAGTGCAGTCAGGTAAAGAAAACCTCCGCAGTTCCGAGATGCATTTACTAGCTAGCCTGAGACCTGCAAATACAGTACTGTTTTCATTATGCCACTGTACATTTCCCTATTGTCCTACCCTTCACTCCCCTCTGACCCCTAGCCTTGATTATCAACACAGTGACGCTCTCCACCAAGCGCATTCATATCGTGGCCGACTAGTACCAATAACCTCTTATTTTTCATACCACTTATTGTATAAAAAGAAATTGTGTTTCACTCAAAAAATTGACTTAATAGTTTCCTCAGTTACAAATTTGAGGTCCTCTAAACCCAAAAAGCAGTGTGTATGTGTGTGTTTATAAACGAAAAGTAAGACAAATATAAAATTTTCTATTTAAGCTTCAGCATATTCCGGGGTTCTGACAGGAAGATTTTCAAATTACCCCATTTTAAGCTCCCTTTAAATGGAAACTTCCGTTATTTTTATTTTCTTAATAACGTCTTTAAATATTTTGATTAAAACACTATTGCTTTGGATATTTGTATGAATAATATAAGACATAAAAATAAACGATTGTAGGTAGAGAGGTCATACGAGCTTAGCACATCGGATTTTTGTGCTGTTTTGTCTCTATTCATGTTTTCGTTCTTACCAGTTTTTCGCCTATAGATAACAATGATTTTGTTTCATCGACTGATATCCATGAAATAGCCTTCTTTATCGCATAATATCACTTGAATATCTGCGGGTGGGACATGAATAAAATTCCTTTTATTCCAACAGTTTTGAATTTTTAAACTCCATAATCACTGTTTCTATAGCTGAGTAGTGTTGTCTATGTACAAATCCTTATCTTACACCCATATTGATGGTGTATTCAATTATTGAACTGTTCTGGTTTACTTAAATGTTTTCTAATTTCCATTTCGAAGATACTGTATTTGGTACAATTTGGCATGAATGTTGAGGAAATATTTATACAGTGTATGTAACCATTATATAACATAAACATTACTTTCATATTTTCTGAAATTAGTGTTAACCATACAGTTATGTCACACACTAATACTTGTTACAAGCATGATAAATAACATTGACCTTATGAGTGTATAAAATAAACATTAATTTTGAAGCATCATTTCAATTTATATAAAAAGAAGCTTTTTATTTTATCTACAAGAAGTGGTAGTCCCATGTATAGTGTACCTATATAAAGATACACTAATTTTTCGAAAACTCTGTGTATGGGTTCCACGACTGAAAAGAACTGCACTTGTTAATCTATAGCATACATGGATGTATATTCTAGATACAATTCCCGGCTTATTGGGTATATAGCATAATTGCTTTGTCGGAATATATTTTACGCTGGCTAAAATTGAGTCACAAGTGTATAGAATTGGTTTTCTCAGGCTTATTTTCTTGCTCTGGTATTTTAACTGAAGAGCAGCAGATGGTGGAAGGGATTGGAAGTAATACTGTTTGGAATTCTCTAGCTCAGCGTGTAGCACAAAAACAACGGGAATGTGGCTTCTCTAATGCGCTTCACACATTCCAAGATGCATTCTACAGAAGCAATCTTTCAAGTTAGAACGTCTCAGTCCTTTTCTTCCATTTTCGCTGTTACTTTCGAAGCATAGAAACTATAATTTCTCTAGTATTTATGAAGCATTCACTGACCACAAAGCTCTTCGTTACCTATCGTACACGCTTCATTATTTTAAAAGCCTCAACCTATAAGTTATGCACTCCTTTGAGGGCCTATGCAGAGTATCTATGCTGCACTTATCAGTACGTGTAAATGTATTTATTTATTCATTCATTAATCTACTCAAAAGTATTGTTAGTTAGGAACAAAAAATGTAGGACATTTCCTTAACGCAAATAAGAATACGCCTATGTCTTACAGTTAAAGCGTTTCTTAACTGTTGGTGATACGAGGCAGTCTAATTAAAATTTGTTTCGGTAGTGAAATTAAACATTAACGACTTAGCTGAGTCGGTAGAACACCTGCTTGCTGTGCGAGGGGTCCACGGTTCGATTCCCGGCTGGGGTGTGTATTTTTTTTCTAGACAAGGTTATTTCCTACCCTCCCCAGAGTCTGGAAGTATGAATGAGGATGTTAATGTGTGTGTGATCTAAACCGAACAAACCCAACGACAATAGAATAGGAGTTAACACCATTGCCAATAGTAAAAATTCCAAAGAAAAGATCGCCGGAAAGACCAATATAGTTAAAGGGGGTGAATAAATGGAACTGAAAAAAAGACATTAACCTTCCGGCAGGAGAAAAGTACAACAGCAACGGTTTTTATGCTTTATCGATGCCTTATCCTTAAGCTATTGCACCAGTGCTACAATGTATTGGTGTTAATACTTACTCGACAATGTTACTGTGGCTGCTGTTCCCTTATTTAACTTTTTCAGTCAGTTTCCTGAGTTGTAAGTAACTAAGGTGTTGAATGTTGTAAAACCTACAACACGCGCCTGCTCTTGTGACGTTGCAAGGTTTGTTCTAGCAGTCAATATGCAAAGCTAACTGATAAAAAGTTAAATGCGCTTATTCTTTTTTGGGGGATAGCTGCATAATAAATGTAAATTTGGCTATATTGGCGTGTGCATTTATTCATTAGTTTTGTTTCAGTTCAAAGAGTTTATCAGACGAAGAAATTCGCAAGCTATTCCAGACTTTTCAGTCCTGGAGAAAGTGGCGTAGATTTGAGTGATGAAAATATTGCATTAGAGGACTACGACAGTGACTTGAACTGGAATGGGTGGATGGTGGTGATGTTAATAAGCTAACGGAAGCGCGTGAGTTCTTTGTTGGAAAAGACAACGTTACGCGTTGGTGTAAAAGTGAGTCTGCCAAAACTTAAAAAACCAAGAGGAAAAATATTGTGAAAATTCTACCAGGCCCAAACAGAAATATAATGGGTATAACTGATGAAGTTAATGCTTTTCTGAAAATAATGGATTTGGACACTGATAAAATCATAAACTACACAAATATGTGTATAAACAGACAGCGAAACACATTTCAATTCTCTCGTAAAAGAGATAATACAGTGACATCGAAGCATGAAGTAATGGCTGTGTTGGGGATTCTTTTCTTGATTGAAACAAGAAAGACTCAACATGCTAATGTGATGGGACTCTGGGCAGCAGATGGAACAGGAATGCAAGTACTTAGGGCTGCAATGGGTTACATGGATTCTGAGTCTTCTACGTTGTATGCGGTTTGATGACATGGAAACGAGGGATGACAGGAGAAAAACTGTTAAGTTGGCTGCAATTCGCATAGTGTTGATAACTGTCAAAGTTCTTACAGCTTGAGTGAATTCACCACAATCGCTGAAATGCTTCACCTTTTAAGAAGTCGCTGTGGATGGATACAGTACATGCCTAGCAAACCCGCCAAATATGGGATGAAAATGTTTACACTATGTGATGCAAAAATGTTTTATTGCAGTAATCTGAAGGTTTATTGTGGCATGCAGCCTGAAGGGCAATACCGATTATCTAATACTGCTGAGGACATAGTGAAGAGAATTGTGGTGCCAAAAGAAAATTTCAACAGGAATCTAACAACTGACAATTGGTACACAAGGTACCAACTTTCTGAATAGTTGCTACAGAAGAAAATCACCTAATGTGCGCCTCTTATTCTGTTTCGAGGATAAAAGAAGATGGCCATTGGCTACATTTTTCACATTTTTGAAGATTGCTGGAATAAACTCGCAAATATTATTTTCCTTCACAAAGCCAAAGGCAACTTCACGAAAACGAATTCATCTCAAGAAGCTAGCAGAAGGTCTTATGAAAGAACAACTCATATATAGAGCGCAACTCATATCGCTGCCATCTGACCTCACAATATTTCTTACGCAGTTCTGTGCTGAACCAACTTCTGAAGACCAGATCATTGAATCGCCGGCGAAGAAACGAGGGAACATGTATCCTATGTGGATGCCAAAAAACCGTCTACTTCAATTAAGTGTGATAAATTCAAACACTCTGGATCTAAAAAGCACACTAAAACAAATTATTTGTGAAAGCTGTGATGAAAGTGAACGCATATGAGAATAACCGGATAAAATGGTATTACGAACTACTAAGAGATATTAAGTGTTTGGTATGGCAAGTCATAACAGTGGATGTGAACTGTATTCTTCAATATATTAATCAAAACGCTCAGCACAGACTTCTTATTAATTAAAAACGTTCATGCTTTAAATGTTACAACACGCGCCTGATCATATGATAAAATTAGGCGCGCCTGCCGGAAGGTTGACAAGTCAAACTCATGAACTGGAAAAATATTTCATCATTACCTGGATTCAAACTAAATGTATTCGTGTACGACGAGCGCCCTTTAACATCCAATGACCAAGAGTAAGAAATTCCACTAGCCTGTAGATCAGTGGCGACCAGATGAAAAGTAATAAGTACACAATAGCAAAGTGAAACGAAAGTCACTTGCGGATAGCAGTGGACCCAATCTTAAGTAGCCATGACGAGGATAATAATGATGATGATGATGATGCTACTTCAGTAAGCTTCATTTGAAGTTTCTAAATACAAACAGCATCATATTTTAGCGCAATTCCAAATCAACCGGAGTGACATTGCTATAGTTAGTATTATGACACGGATACCTGTTAGCATATAACCAATAAGAGTAATTTTAATTATGTTTTTACTTCATTAATCCCTCAAAATCTACAAAACCGATATGCAACGTCTTAAGCGATTACCTTGCGAGGCACCATGAAGCAACATTATTTAATTGTTTGTATTCATAACGTAAGCTAGATGCAATTAACGCCTACTAGACACGCTCAAAATGCTCTTCTTGCAAGTGCAATAGTAGTAAAGATTACCAGTATTAAGAGTATTTTTCGAAATGCTTAGCCTGTTTGTAGAGTAATAAGGGCACATTGCAAAATGCCAGGACTGGGTAACGTACCGTTAGACACATAACGAAGGCAGTAGGTCATCATAGCCATGCTTGCTAAGACATTTCTTAATATGGGGGATTGTGGGTTCCAGTCCCGCCTCGGACATGAATGTTGTGACGATCGGGCACCAATTAGTAGTTTACATTTTCTTCGTGAGTGGTGAGGCTGTATTTTTCTGTGCTCTTATTTTCAATGCTTATAGCGCCACTGTCACGTCTTCAGGTTCAGTCGGAGTGAGTTCATCTCGAGGAGTCGCCTTCTTTCTTTACCGCTGAAGGTACGGATCTCGGGTGAGTTGCGTAGTTGCCGAAATATATCTTCATTAAAGGGCTGTGGCCGTTACTTGGGTTTCTGTTGCATTTTGTGGTTACTGGATAGCTTTAAGAGGGCGTACGCGGAGCCACACGCGGTAAAGGGGTCATACTTGTATTTCTATTGAAGCAGTTTAGTATATATTATATTCTGTATTCTGGCTCCCATTTAGTGTGCGTTGTTTTATTCTTGTTGTTCAGTATTCAGAGGTGATGTAAAGTGTTAAAAATTTAGACTGTATTTAAATGTTTCAATATATAGAGTTTATTTAAATTTTTGTTACCATTCAGAGATCACCGAAACAAGCAGAGTTCATTAATGAACTGCGGTTAGAATTTATTTCAATGTAAATCCTTTGTTCCGTATTTTTACATTTGGGCAATTTACGTAATGCCGGATATGTCATGTGAGTAGAACGGTTTGCTGCCGAGGCATGCGTCACGCTAAATTTGCAGATCTCTCCGAAACGCTTGTTCCTTTCTCTGAGTATTTGTTACAAGGTTTCTAGTCTAGTGAAGATTTATATACACACATTCTTAAAACTATTGTGTGTTTAGGTGTGTAACTTTTCAATCTATATTTGCATTTCTTTGGCTGAATTATGTGTTTAAAACCCAATGTTCACATACTGAAATTAAAGGGCAGTCTACTTGATTTGCGTGTTTTCTTTATACATTTGTTGGTGCATTCCTAAACCTCGCAGTGGGCGTTGCCATGACCTCGTTCCTAGGTACGAAAGTTTTCACGATTCGACTTCTCCATCATAGATTTGAGTAGACAAAGGTAGCGCAATGTGTGTGTGTGTGTGTGTGTGCGTGCGTGCGTGCGCGCGCACAACATGTTTGGGTTCAGGGGCGCGTCTCGCGAGATCACATTTTGCGAATGCTGTTCTAAGGAACTTAGGAGTCTCTGTATAAATAAGATAACGTAAAAAAGAGTTTATGTGTTCACACATACGACTGTCTCTGTCTGCTAAAAATTCACACAATCCTTTAAATATTATAATATTCACATAAAATGTGATTTATCTATACACATTACGTTACGATAAATGTTTGACTAGAAATAATTACAAATTAAACAATATGAACTTGGTTGCATTCAGTATGCGGAAACCAAACATAACCGTTCAGATATTATAAGTGAATTGTTTGTTACCAATGAACCCATTCGATAAAATAGAAACCATGTTATATTGATACTTCATGTAAGTTAAAACCGGAGAAGGTTAAAGATGGAACAACAAATATGTCGAAAACGGAGAGTGGTACAGAAAAAATCTGATGTGTTACACTCACATGACTTTCTCTACTCTTGTACAATCTAATTTTACAAACGCCTATTCTCCATATGCTTCATATTAATCGAGATATCGAGATGTCAATCTTATTGGTAATTTTCTTGTAGATGCAAGGGAAATATGGTAGCTTTTAAGCGATAGTCAAATATTTTAACGCTGGTTGCTATGTGGCGCATTCCATTCTCTTTGCATGTCCAGGACATAAAAAAATGAATAACGAATTTGAGAAAAAGTATAAGTATTGGAAAATTTAAGGGAATAACAAGCAATATCTCGGAAACGGTTCTCTCAACAAAAAAAATGTATATCATATAAGTTGTGTATTTTAACGCGATCTACATTTTTTGTGTAGTAAAATTTTGTCTATCTCTTATGGTTTACCAGTTATGCAAAAGTCGTTCACAATGAAGAATACTTTTGGAGACATTCCCAGAAATTTCGAGATATACATTTCATTTCTCATGACATTATCTTAAACATATGATATTTTCATCAAAATCGTTAGAGCCATTTTTGAGAAAATTAAAATTTTCGAAAAATGTTCCATGTAAAGAGTAGTCTGGGGTGGGGGGATTTTCTTGAAAATCTTCGTGTCGCATCTCTGGAAGATACTGAACGTAAATACCAAGTTTGGTGTTTATCCGACTGTTAGTTTTTGAGTTATGCTGTTCACAGACACACACACAGACACACACACAGACACACACACAGACACACACACACACACAGACACACACACGGACATGTTTCCAAAAATGCTTTTTTTGGATTCAGGAGGTCTCAAAACATGTATTTCCGGTGAAATCTCGGTATCGAATTTTTGGGTGGAATGCAATACTTCCCCTACTTACTATACGTAGTAGAGAAAGTAAAAATCTGTTTGAATTAACTGTATATTTCATTTGTATTTCTAGTGTAGCAAGTTTTTGTCTCTTATGTTTCCCCAATTATATATACTCGTTAGCTACAAAAAGTCATTCATAACGAAGAGTACTTCATAGGCTATTCGCATAAAATTCTATATGCATTTTATTGTTGTCGTAAATATTGTACAAAGTTTTGTGTTATCGTGTTTCGCGCTAATATCAGGTGAAGGCTTTGTGCGGCATATGGACGCTGCCTGTTCTTTTGTTTGGCTTGGTAGGTGGCGTCTCTGTTCCGTACCGAGGTTAGCTAGCGAGTTTAGCTGCCACGCAAGGTGACTTGTTCTCCAGCTCTTCGCCTGTGTGTGCGTCTGCAAAATAAGCTTGGCAATTTCGTTGTAATAACATGTAGCCGTTTCTATGGTAAATAACTGTGCTCTTGATCATTTCTAATCTTTTCGCTTTTAGGTGTTCGCCTCTGTAAATTGTTTTAATACTTTTGTTATGGCACACAAACGGGAACTAGATTGTTATTCTGATTTTATTAGTGTAATTTGGAAGCAGTTTTAAGGGAAATGTTATTGAATTTATAACCTGTTCTTGTCTATTCTGATTAATGCTAATTTAATTCTTGGCCGTACAGCTGTTGTTAAATAAATTGTGAAGTAATGTTACGCAATTTTAATGTATTTTTGCAAATTCTGATTTATGTCCGTGTACGCTGCTGTCAAATGATAGGCGTTCTGAATGCCCTTTCGTGCGATGGTAGAATTAATAATAATAATAATAATAATAATAACCAACTTATCCTAATACTTTTGATGCGTTTAAAGATGCGAGTGTAATGGCAATATAGCAAAGGACATTGTGGAACAATTAAGTATCGAAATACACACACAAGTATTGGAACTGTTTTTACAAGTTCCTCCTTATCTTTGTAAAATATATAGATATTTAGCATCGTTAAATGGGGAGTTCTTATCAGTAAGTTGACCTGCTGACTCTTCCTTTGTGGTGTGTGTGGAAAAGCGCTTTCACATAAATTGTACCAGCGAAAGTAATGCAAGCAACACATTACACAGTGCAACATATGATATTTTAATCAAAATCGTTAAAGAAATTTTTAAGAAAAAAAATGTTCCTCAGATGATGCTGAATTTAAATACCAAGTTTCACACGAAAATACAAACAAACCTTTATCTAAACGCTTTTATCGAATTCAGCGCACCTCAGAACTTCTATTTCCGAGCAATTTTGATATCGAAATGTTTTTGATGCAATGCAATATCTACTTCCTCCAGTTCCAACAACTGACAGAGTAACATAGCTTTGTTCCACTATACAAGTCTATTTTAGCATAACGAACGGTTCAAAGGGACATGTTCATTTTTTCTCAAAATGCTATTTAAGCTAGAGTTAGCTCGGTTAGCGATTATCCTTGCTGTCTTAGTGTGAAACCTGTGTGAATATTCTACTACTCAAACTACAGGAACACTCCATGGAATTGTTTTCCGTATTCGCCTGTGCCATCAACGCAACCTTCAAATCGCCATAGTTGCGCAGTCGTTTTGAAAACCTATAACTTGTTATGATATCGTCTGTGCTGTCCAAGGCCTTTACTGGATAACGCTATAATATATAAATCTTTATCATCATTAAGACACAACTTTCGATGGTGATATCACATGGGCTTCACGTCTAGCAAGAATCCAATACGCTGCAGAGATGCATCCAAGTTCCTAACCTCAATATCTTGAAGAGCCAGTCACACGGCAATATTTTCCTTTCTTAGAGACTTGCATTTAGCTTAGACAACAGTCAGAATCCTTGTTGGAATAGTTTCCTCGTTAGATTATGCTGTACTCCTTCCGGCCCGAGGATGGAGTCTGCACATAAACAATGCACCAGGTGGCCCAAACAAACCGCCCTTTGCATTTTTATGTTTCCCGCATACATAGGTGCAAAAGAAGTTGCCGCATCACTTGATCAAAGGGGCAGTGCAAGTTCAAAATGAAAGGTCACGAGGTAATGCTGCTGTCTGCAACTGTTTACACGGTAGTTTGGTGCTGATATGCGTCGCGTGTTCACCTGCCGCTCAAGCCAGGTGATTCAGACAAAAAGGTAACGTTCACCAATAATGAACACACAGATGTGATTACGATCTGTGCATAGATACACCAAAATGTACTGAGCCTATGTTCTGATCATTTTCAGACGCGGCATCTGTCTTCTGCGTACATTTTCTTTTCTTTCTTTTATTTATTTTCCTTTTTTTGACATAATAAAGAAAAAATATTAAGAAATGACGGATCATTCCAGGCAGGACATGGGCCTGAAAGGTCCTTACTTCAATTCGTCCACCAAGGCGGGCAGGGTTTTGCACCTACTTATTATGAATAATGCACTAATCAAAATAATTTGATTCTATCGTACTCTTAAGGGTGCATAAATACAATAAAAACAGAGTTTTGCTTAATGTTATTAACTTTGCTACCAATTGGTGTCATATAGTTGCACTGATTGTAGATTAACAGTCATGGAATTAAATGACTTAACACGCGGAAATGCCGAATAATTCTTGTTAATGAGCGAATTTATTATGAAATAACCTATAACACACCCACACACATGGGTAGTACTCTCACATTAAAACTTCAGACTCTGGGCATACGGTGAAATGTTTTTGTTTAAAGACAACTTTCTGGAGCCCAGCCGGGAATCTAACCCGGAACACCTCATATAGCAGGCAATTTGTCCACCGAATGAGCTCTGGGACAAGTAATAGCAGTTAAAATATTCGTTTTCAAGCATTGGTCTTTCATTTAGTGGTCTCCTCTCTGTCGATATGAAGTCCCCTTTGAAGTTCTGCTTAGGAAAAGCTTTTGGCATCCTGCTATCCGGTATAAACTAACTTCAAATAAGGACGGCTTGGTGGGCCACCTGGTATACATAACGCGCTCGCATAGAGGGGCTTCCTTCCCTTCCCAGCTGTTTACTTTCGGGAACTCAAGGAAACTGCAATCGTTATCACCCAATTTTATATTAACCATGTTATATCTATCATTGCACCAACACTGAGTGTTAAAGAAGTACAGTGCTTTTGTTTCACACTGCGGCCACAGCACGGCTGTTCGCACACCGGCCACCGCAGCTCAAACTCCCGCCGAAGCAGTTATAATATCCACGCAACCGACTCACATTCTCATATTCACAGTTACGACTATGATAGATAATAAGCATGTTTCTTATCATAAGAGATGCTGGAAATGTTCTTCTCTATCCACACTTTTCTGACATCTTTTCAGGAAATTTTCATTTACATTCGAGAGTTCAATATCTAAAACTGAGTGAACTTCTCACCTGGTATTTTCTTTTAGTTCTTCCATACACTTTATTTTAAGTTTACCCATTTGAAACACACAGTTAGTTCAGGGGATATTGAGGGTCATGATCCTTTACTAATTACCCTGTCTTCAAAAATTTCCTGCATGCATCAGCTGCATGCGTGGTAACAAAAGCCCTGTTGGAAATACCCAACTGACATTTAACGTCGTAACATTCATTCATGCATTCACTGTTTATCCTCATCTTATGTAGGACTTACACCCCCAGGACGTACAGGCGGGTGGACACGAGGAGCAGACAGAATGTCCAGGATGGGTGATGGAATGAAAGAAGTAGATGAAACGAAATGACGGTGAAATGGATGATGGAGCAGTTGGTGGAATGAATGGTGAGGGAAACCGGAGAACCCGGAGAAAACCCGCCCAGACCCCGCTTCGTCCACCACAAATCCCACATGCAGGTCCCTGGGATCGAACCCGGGCCGCCTCGATGGGAGGCGAGCGGTCTAACCGCTCGGCCACGGCGCCGCCTGTATTTCTATATTGCCCTTGTAAATATATATTCCCCTTACATCTACAAGAAACTTAGCAATAAGATAGAGTCTGCAAATGTTTAACTCGTTTTGTCTTGGATATGCAGCGGTCTAACCACTCGGCCACGGCGCCGCCCGTCGTAACATTGAAATGTAAACATTTCTGTATCTCTCTGCATGTATTATTTGTTCAGAAAATATAAGAACTATTATTCTGTATGTATTTACTGCACACCACACACCAATTTTCGCGTCATTCAAGGGAATATTGTGTATACAATCGAGTTTCTCTGTCCTTCAGTATCTTATTTTTTACGATGAAACATAAGCCGGTAAATGAAATCATGCCTCGTCAGAGAGGAATATTAGCGTGGGTAAGTCATTTAGACTTCGCAAAATACAACTAGCAATTCACCCGACTCTGATGATGATATGAAAAATAAAGCATACACAACAGACCCCATACATTGGAAGAACTAAAAGAAAACATCAGGCGAGAAACTCAGATGTTGATCTCACGAGTGTAAATGAAAATTTACTTAGAAGATGTCATAAATGTGTGGGTTGATAAGGGAAATATTTCCAGCTTCTCTTATGATAAAGAACGTGCTTTTTATTATTGTAATTGTAGCTGAAAATAGAGAACGTGAGACGGTTGCACAGATGTTATAATTAGTTCGATGGGAGTCCAAGCTGCCGTGCGGTGGCCGCAGTGTGAAAGAAAGCACTGTACATACCCCTATACTTGATAAACAACTTAATTACTTAGTCGACTTAACCTGCTTGTATGTAGGGCTTACAATCCCTAGGATTTACAATCGTGCCTAGGGTCGGAGGCCTGTAGGGAACAGACGAATATTGAACTAGAGAATGAAGAACTCGGAACGGGGGATCGGCCCATAGCCAAGTATGAAAGTGAGGGAAGAGGATAATATGAAAGCGAAATAGATGAAAGGAAAGGTAATGGAGCAATGGTGGAATGAACTCTGGGGAAAACCGGAAAATTTAGAGAAAACCCGCCCAGATGCCGCTTCGTCCACCACAAATCCCGGGTACCTGGGATCGTACCCGGCTGACAAACTAAATGTACTAATTCAAGAATGGATGAAGAAATATGATGAAATATATGTTATTACTGTTTGCTACAGAAAGCACCTAATCTATGGTAGAAGGCTCATTGTTTAAGAATAAGCGTACAGCACTTTTCACAAAAAGTGCACTTTGCCGAAAACGCGCATTTCGATTCCTTTTATTTCTCGCCGTTTTCACAGTTGCCGCCTCCTTCGTTTACTTTGGCGCATTGGAAACAAATTCACAGACACACCGGCTACATCTAATGTTAATTTAGTGATATCCTTAACAGCAAGGGTACAAGGACATTCATACAAGTAGTTGGATACGTTGAAACGATCCTTTGTTTTTTGTTACCATTGAAGGGATTTGCCAACAATACTGCATTAACGTGACCATTGTTTCGCTACAGTAAACAACACAGAAATACTGATGGCTTGCATGGTCATTATAATAACTACAATCTATTTATATAACTTCTAGTTGGTCGTAGAATATCCCTACTTCCTCGCCAGCGTTGTTCGTTGTCGATGTGTATGCTTGGATAATTTTTGTTAGTGTTCCGTTGAGGTTCAACCTTGCCATCGTGATTCGCTCTGATATTTCTATTACTTCTGTGACTTCTTTAATTTTCTTTGAGAACATCAATACAAGAATGCGTCAGCCAAACTAGCAATAAACACCAGGAAAAAAGATAGTGAAGGACTGAAAACCAGTGCATGAACAAAACGTGGACTAAAGGATCCGTGTATAATGTTGAAGTCAGCCAAACTAGTAAGAGACAACAGGAGAAAAGAAAAGAGGACTGAAGAACCAGTGCATGAACAAAACGTGGACTAAAGGATCAGTGTATAATGTTGAAGTCAGCCAAACTAGCAATAAACACCAGGAGAAAAGAAAAGAGGACTGAAGAACCAGTGCATGAACAAAACGTGGACTGAAGGATCAGTGTATAATGTTGAAGTCAGCCAAACTAGTAAGAGACAACAGGAGAAAAGAAAAGAGGACTGAAGAACCAGTGCATGAACTAAACGTGGACTGAAGGATCAGTGTATAATGTTGAAGTCAGCCAAACTAGTAAGAGATAACAGGAGAAAAGAAAAGAGGACTGAAGAACCAGTGCATGAACAAAACGTGGACTGAAGGATCAGTGTATAATGTTGAAGTCAGCCAAACTAGTAAGAGATAACAGGAGAAAAGAAAAGAGGACTGAAGAACCAGTGCATGAACAAAACGTGGACTGAAGGATCAGTGTATAATGTTGAAGTCAGCCAAACTAGCAAGAGACAACAGGAGAAAAGAAAAGAGAACTGAAGAACCAGTGCATGAACAAAACGTGGACTGAAGGATCAGTGTATAATGTTGAAGTCAGCCAAACTAGCAAGAGACAACAGGAGAAAAGAAAAGAGAACTGAAGAACCAGTGCATGAACTAAACGTGGACTGAAGGATCAGTGTATAATGTTGAAGTCAGCCAAACTAGCAAGAGGCAACAGGAGAAAAGAAAAGAGGACTGAAGAACCAGTGCATGAACTAAACGTGGACTGAAGGATCAGTGTATAATGTTGAAGTCAGCCAAACTAGCAAGAGACAACAGGAGAAAAGAAAAGAGAACTGAAGAACCAGTGCATGAACAAAACGTGGACTGAAGGATCAGTGTATAATGTTGAAGTCAGCCAAACTAGCAAGAGACAACAGGAGAAAAGAAAAGAGAACTGAAGAACCAGTGCATGAACTAAACGTGGACTGAAGGATCAGTGTATAATGTTGAAGTCAGCCAAACTAGCAAGAGGCAACAGGAGAAAAGAAAAGAGGACTGAAGAACCAGTGCATGAACTAAACGTGGACTGAAGGATCAGTGTATAATGTTGAAGTCAGCCAAACTAGCAAGAGACAACAGGAGAAAAGAAAAGAGGACTGAAGAACCAGTGCATGAACTAAACGTGGACTGAAGGATCAGTGTATAATGTTGAAGTCAGCCAAACTAGCAAGAGACAACCGGAGAAAAGAAAAGTGAAGGACTGAAGAACCAGTGCATGAACCAACAGTTAAGAACTGAAGGATCAGTGTATAGTGTTAAAATGCATATATAGGACAATCAGTAATAGACTAGTTTTAAGAATAAGTAGGATCGTTCCCGGAATAGCTAACCAGGAGCGTCAAACCAAGCTACCTCTCCAAGGAGAGAGGCCCGTGCCCCTCGGGGACGTTGTGGGCCAATACTATTTAGCTAATGCTTAAATTGAATTATTATCTAAATACTATGCTTATTCACCGTTCTATTGTTTGAAATACAAAAAACGGTGATAATACATACAGTGCACTGACAAACTGTTTTCATTAGCTCGAATGGCGTATTGTGGCTAAGGTACGTGATTTGTTTACAGCAGGGCCCTTTTCTTGAACTGAATTGAGTATAGTTTGGAATCCGCGCATTAAAAAGTATTTTTAGGTTAGAAATGCTATTAGTGAACAGCATATGTTTATGAAGAGCATAGATCAACTAGTAACATTTGCATTGGGATCAATGCTAGCCTAGTGCTAATGCACGTGTATGATAAGCTATGCTCTTGTAGCTTTCTGTTCGCAAAGTGCAAGGGTAACTGGTTCAGACTGAAGCGTTGTCCCTTTGTGGTGTTCACAACTACCGCTATTGAATCTATCTAATAGCCAATACCTTACTTATATGATTGAAATCATTATTACGAGATTATAGTTATTATTACAATCTTAACTTGTTAATACATTCATATTCATTAAAGCATTCTGTACGTTTCACATTCAGTAAAAGAAATAATCGCCTGATTTAATAGTTGTAAAATGCAATACAGTTGATAGCAAACAGCACATTCTTAATAATTTATTATTTTTATTTAGCACTTACATAATCTGGAGGAATATGAAATTTGGCTTAAAAACTCTACATCAAAATTTCACCAAAAAGTCAAATTTATGAGAAATAGAATGAAAAACGTTAGTGCGCGTGCCTGTGTTTGCTTTTCTTTTAAAATATCCGTGAACAGCATCAGATAAATGCCAAATTTGATAAATATATCAGGAATTTTAGGATGGAAGGCGATTATTTTCAACAATCCGCCTATTCCAAAAAATTTTGCAATAAACATAAAATAAACAGTTTAATTCCCTCAAAATGACCAAAACTGTTTTAATCAAAACATAACTAGAAACCTTCACAGGACAAATATATACAACCTTGGATAAACTTCATATAACCTCTAAATTCCTTTTCGTTTACATGAAATTTATACAACTGTTTTTTGAGAGTGAGTAATACATAAAACAATTGTTAAATTCACACTTCTTTCTCTAACCACTTTCCTTTACTTTTATACTTTCTCTACAACATCTTCTTACAGAAGCTTATTTTGCTGTGTTTTCACGTTAATCGAGACAAACGAGGCAGAAGTGATTCCTTTACACACTTAGTTGTTGGTACAAGGGTGATAGAGGAGGCATAACAGATAGTAAAGTATTTAAAAACAGGTCAATATATGCTGGCTTCAAAATTCCAAACGCGTTGCACGACATTGCGAGAAGCAACTGAATGGCGACTTAGTTCAGAAACAGTATGGCAAAGAATGGAAAAATTCAAAATCATAGCAATACATAACTCGAAAATCATAAGCGCTAGAAACAAGTTATATGACATAAACTATGTGCTTTAACTATATGGATGTAAATACTCCGTTTAGTAAGTTGTGGGCTATCTCTATAGTTTACCAGTTATACAAATTATACTGGCGTAGGGATGTAGCAACCTCATCGCCCAATGCAGATGCTGCAAACAGCCTACCGAGTGACGCCGGTAGAGGTAGTCCCGCTGTCTGTCAACGGTTTCTTTTGAAAGCGGAAGAAGAGACAGGTGAGGTTATTATCACCTTGGGGAATTAAAAAGCCTCTAAAGCTAAAAAGAAAAAGGGGAGATGCACCTCCATAGCCTTGGTTGGCAGACATACAGAAGAAGGCACTCCAAAGTCAAACCGGCCCTCCAGAGTACAGGTTGTGCTTCGGGCTAGTCACCCTCACGAAAAAAAACCTATGCATAAACCTAATACACTTACTGTATAGCATATAATTTGAAAGGGAATATACCATATAGACATATAAATCAATATTAAACAAGAATTGTACATAATAATATAATTAATCAAGAAAGATGTTGGAATATTTAACAATCAAGAATTGTGCAAAAGCAGATTGTAACTTAGATAAGCAAGGGACGGGCGAGCTAGCTAATTCCAGATAAAAGATAATTCTAGGTAGAGCCCAGCTTTCACCAAGCTATTGAGCAAGGAAATGGAAGCAGTAAGAAGAAATAGAAGGAGACAGAGATATTGAATCTGCTTCCGGGCGCGTCACTACGACACGTATGCGAAATCTTTTGGAGCAGAGTATTCTCATACATAATAGGGTAACGCGGTTTGAGGACCAATTAGAAATGCCGTTACATCTTGAGGCGCGGAGGTGAGCGTCACTAGGCTTAGGTATAAAAGGGGAAAGAAAGCCCCATATTTTCACTCTCTTATAGAATCTCGTCGACACACAATGATACTCTCTGGACGACAGATGCACGTGTGTGCATTGGGTGGGAAGTGTGTGCAGTTATATTAGGCTCCTAGTTTATTATAATGGGGAAAGCTAGCCGCTCATTAAGATTTATTTAATAATAAACCACATTTTTAAGGGAAATGCAGTGTATTTTAATTTCTCTCGCCTACGAAAACACTGAGACCCGTGAAATTATTAGATAGGTAATTGATTAGGAATGGAGAAAACAGCAGCCGACGAGCAACAATAGCCGAAGACAAAAGCACTGCAGCAGAGGGTATCAACCAGAGGAACAACGTTTCAGCTACAAATGATGCACCACGTTTTCCCGCTACAGATTCTGGATTGTCTTCACGAGCGCAAGACGAGATTGTGAAGTTCCGGACAACATGTGTGACGCCATCAGCAATCCAGTGTTTAAAGAAATAATGCTTAAGCAAACTAAGATATATGCCAACTATTAATGTTGTCTGATTATTGTATATTTACAATGTATTTTATTATATGGTAGTTTGTGTTCTTGTGGAGTCGCGATATGACCAGCAAGTTCAAGCGACTTAAAATTAATTAAAAAAGAAAAGAACTACCCGGACAGATTCAATGGTTGACGACAAAAGCTTGGAAACTAAGAAAATAAAATTTGATAATGTGAAAATTGTCACATGGAAACATGTATTAAGAATTGCTCCTTCAAAATTTCTTAGGCAAGCATTGCTTTATAGACCATTTGGTAACAGAGGAGTTTGACGACCCCGAGGAAAATGGAGGGGTCAATTTAAAATTAGCCTCGAAACAGATCGTCTGGCCTAAATCGTATTTTGGAGGAAGAAGAAGAAGACAAATTATGCAAAATCCGTTCAGAATAAGGAGGACCTTACAGGTTATTCCTAGAAAATTCAAGATATACATTTTATTTGTCGTGCAAATATCTTAGATATTGATATTTAAATAAAAATCATATGCCATTTGTAATAAAATAATACATTACGGAAATTGTTCCATGCCAAGGCTAGTCTGAGGTGGAAGATTTCCTTGAATCTCTTCATCGCAACCTTGGAAAATGCTAAATATCAGGTTGGGCATTTATCCAACGTTTCATTCTTTATTTACGTTGCTCACACACACACACACACACATATTTTTCTAAATATGCTTGTTTTGGATTCACATATCTCTGATGAAATGTTAATATCCAGTTTTGGGTACAATATAATGCTTTCTCTACCTACAATAGTTCAGTGTAGTGAAAACGCTTTTCTGTTAATAATTTGTAGAATATGTGTAACAGTATATGATTAAGAATAGATAAACTTTTCATGTCGGATGGGTTTGTGAACAGCTGTATTTTAAAGTAATTTAGTAGTATACAGATATTTTGAAAACTGGTAATATTATACAAATAAAATTAACCCCAAAAAGGTTTTCAGATCACGAAAGAGTTCCTAATGGGACATCGTGTTAGATTGGGTGAGGCAGGTTTTGTGTTCTTAGGAGTGTTAAGTTATAATTTCGTGACCGTACACGTGGCATTGACAACATCTGAGAATAGTGAAATGTGAGAACTAGCTCGACACGCTCAACAGTGAGGCAGCTTCTTGTGTTGAACCACGAGAGTGGCTGTTACCAGAAATTCTGTACAAGCACTTCACACCAACCTATTACAGTCCATCAGCTGTGGCTCACAACAGACAGGTGAGAGCTATTCTCCAACATTTTTGGTGTGGTTACTTTCAAAATTTTAATTTTGTTTTGGAATTTTGTACTATATAATCCTTAAGACTCAATTGTTTCTTATATCTTTCTTAGTCCTTCAACTTCGGATAGTACAATTGTTATCACTGCCTGATAACATCATGACCAGATTGCAGTGTCATTCAATTCTGCAATCTGTGCTCAATGTGAAAAGCGAACGTTATATTGAACCTACAACCATTATACACTGATAATATAATCACCCAAGCTCCATTTTAGTGCAGTCCAGCTACGGTCCATTCTATTCAACACACATGTTGCTATAACAGCACTCTCATCTTTTATTTGCTGTTCATGAATGTTTTAATGCCAGACATTTCTGGTAAGGGAAATAGAGCCAATTATGTGTGAATGTATACCTTTATTTAGTCAACTAAAGTACTAAGAAATATACTACATATTTGGCTGACCAATGAAATTGGGCTTGGCAGGTCACTAAGTTGGGTAGCTAGTTTAGCTTAGATCAAGGGTGGCGAAAACGACTTCCTTCCGCGAGTCACCAAATATGCAACACGCACTGCATCACTCAACAGCATGTGTAAAACAAACGGGACGGTTGCAGAGAGGGAACGGCGCCTGCGAGTCAAAATAACTCGCAGTCACGTTTTCGTCACCTCTGGCTTAGATGATAGGAGGTGGCAACACTGACCTACACTGCGATCTTTGTAGATTTATTGCGCATCCCCAGCACTGTCAATGATCCAAATGTCTGACATTCATAATAAACTGCATCAGGCTCTGAAATGTGATGGTTGTAAGCTCCCCAATTTTGGAAATTGTCCCCGAAAATGAGAGCTTTTTGTTGGGCAAGTGCATGGCACTTGTGCAATATATGGGCAGCTAACTCATCTGTCTGTTGACATTGTCTATAGGCATGATTTACTTGCTTACCCCTTCTGTGCAGGTATCCTCTAAGGGGACATTGTCCTGTAAAGAGGCCCGGTGTCCATGAGATCTTATACCTGCTTAATTTTGGCAATTCTTGGGGCCTGCATCTGTCCAATCTCTATATGAGAAGCTTTATACTGCCCACAGATGATCTGCAGTATTTCTCGTGTTTTCTGAACAGACCAGTCTATGATAGCTGGATTTACCGGTGCTGATAGCAGTCACAGTGTTGGTTCAGATCCAATAAAAGGTTCCTTAGTTCCCTCCTTAGAAACTTCATTGCTCCTTCATTACTCAGAATCCTCACATGCCCGGTACACATTTCGGCTGAATTCAATAATTATGGGTAGTCACTGCCTTGAGGTAATAACACATTATAAACGCAACTTAGGCCTAACCGAATGGTTATCAAGGGCCTTCAAGCCTGCCTCAGAATCGGAGAGTATAAGAATCTGCCTATTACTTTAGTCTTCTTACACTCTCCCAAGTTCTAACAAAAATGGCAATACCTGCTGCCCAAAAGACCATGGCATATTCCCCAAGCTAAATGAAAGGTTGGTACCACTACCACAGAGTCCAGCCCCTGTGGCAAATCTGGTTATAGAACCATTAGTATACCAGATTGGGTCTCATTTTCTTAAGGTTTTACCCATTTAAGTATTCATTTGCATTTATTTTTAATTTCAGGTAAATAGTGTCCTATGTCCTTAGATTGTTTTACCAAAAAATTAGATGTGTTACACTCACATGACTTTCTCTACTCTTGTACAAACTATTTTTACAAACTCTTATTCTCCATCTATTTCATATTAATCGAGATAAATATTTGCAGAAACGATCTTTTGACATGCAAAGAGAATTACATTTTACACACAGTTACCAGTTCTAAAAATATTTGACAATCACTTAAGGCCTACTATGTTCTCCTTGTTTTGTATTTACAGGGGCAATATAGAAATACAGTAGCCTTTAAGCATATACATATCTCTTAAAAGCTGGTTGCTAGGTGCAGCACCATTCTCTTTGCCACAGATTAATACTCTTTGCATATCCAAGACAAAAAACTGAATAACGAGTATCCCATTTGAGAAAATAAGTATTGAAAAATTTAAGGGAATAACAAGCAATATCTCGAAAATGGTTCATTCGAAAAATCTATGACATAAATTGTGTATTCTAACGCGATCTACTTTTTTGTGTAGTAAAATGGTTTACCAATTATGCAAAATTCATTCACAATGAAGAATACTTTTGGAGACATTCCCAGAAAATTCGAGATAAACATTTTATATGATATTTTAATCAAAATCGTTAAAGCCATTTTTGAGAAAATTAAAATTTTCGAAAAATGTTCCATGTAAAGGGTAATTTGGGGTGGGGGGATTTTCTTGAAAACCTTCGATCGCATCTCTGGAAGATACTAAACCTAAATACCAAGCTTGGTGTTTGTCCGACTGTTCGTTTCTGAGTTATGCTGTTCACAGACACATACACACACAGACACAAGTAGTATAAATCCCGGAAGAGCCAATTGGATTAACGATAATCCTGCCGCTAGGGGCGCTGGTGTCGCTAGTGTCGCCGCGGATTAAGAGCGACGGCGGTAAGTTTGAAAAGCGCGATGAGCGGAAGGATTATCGTTATCGCAATTGGCTAATCCGGGACGAGATAAAAGAATTGAGGATTAGTGAAAGATGAACGAAAAACAGGAAGTGACGTGGAGGGTTTTGATTGGTAAAAATAAGACGAAATGTGATTGGTTCGTTAATTCGGGTGGAAGATGAAGGAAGGAAAATAAAAGAGTATGGAGAACACATGATGGAGAGGAGCGGAGCGGCGAGGTGTTGTCTGTGCGGAGGTCGGGACTGAAAGAGGGAAAAGATGGCGAACGAGGCATAAAAAGTATAACAGAAAGTGACGTGTGAAGTGATTGGTGGGAATAAGAAGTGATGTTATTGGTGGAAAGAAACAAATGAAAGTTGTTGATTGGTAAGAATGAGAGAGATTATGATTGGTGGAAAGAAAAAGGTGTGAGAGTGGGGTATGTTGGAGGTGATGGGAAAGGTAAGTTTTCCTACCAACAAGATTTGCAAAAGCCTCTCCAGAACTCATCAGCAATTTTTGAACGTTGGATGGTAGTTTTCTTGAGTGGATAGAGAGATGGGGTGAAAATGGGAACTAAGCAAGATGGCGGAGACAAGAGGTCTAAGGACGAGGAAATTTTGAGGTTAGTGGTCAACATAGCGGACGCAAGAGGTGGGGGCAAGGAGACTCTGTGGTGAGAATGGGAACTAAAAGAAGATGGCGGAAGCAAGAGCTTAGAAGAGCAGATTTTGAGGTTAAAATAGTAGGAACTAAAAATGGGGAGGGTCGGCGACAATGAGATGCGGTGGCCAACGTGTGAACTAAACAAGATGGCGGACGAAAGAGGATGGTAAGGAGATTTGAGGTTAAGATTTTTAGGTTAAAACAGGACGTAAGCATGGGAACGAAATCCAAGATGGCGAAGGAAATTGTGTGGACGAGGAGATGTGAGGCGCGGTGGCGAAAATGAGAACTAAACAAGACGACGAAGACAAAAAGTTTAAGGACGAGGAGATTTCGAGGTTAGTGGTGAACATGGCGGACGCAAGAGGTGGGGGCAATGAGATTTGAGGTTAAGATTTTTAGGTTAAAACAGGACGTAAGAAGGGGAACTAAATCCAAGATGGCGGAGGCAAGGGTGGGACGAGGAGATGTGAGGCGCGGTGGTAAAAATGGGAACTAAACAAGATGGCGGAGGCAGGAAGTCCAGGTTAAAAAATATGAGGTAAACGTGGAGAACTTAAACCAAGATGGCGGAAGCGTAGTGGTGAAAATGGGAACTAAACAAGATGACGGAGGCAAGAAGTCGAGGGATGAAGAGATTTGAGGTTATGGTCAACATGCGAAAGATGCCGAACGCGACAGATGGTGACGATGAGATTTGATGTTGTGAAAACTAAACAAAATGGCGGACGCGCGTGGTCAAGAAGATTTCACAAAAGAAAAAATAAATATCATACCTTGAACGAGAATGGAAGCAGCCAGGCAACTAACACGAAAGTTGAAAACACAAAAGAGCGCGGAAATATAATGCTTGTGTAAAAAGGAAGGCAGGAAGTGACGTGGCATGTTATGATTGGAGAAAATAAGATAAATTTGTGATTGGTGAAAATAAAACGTGATTGGATTGGACAAAGGAGTAAATAAGGCGAAGTGAAGGTGATTTGCGGCGGTATTGACGATAGCCGTGATCATTAATGCATCTGTTGGGATTGAAACCAGTACCAAAACCCAACACATTAAAAAGTTACTCTTTGAACCTTCGTTTTGAATGTGACATCACAACTTCGAATTAAACGTGAACTTTAACGGTATTCTAAATAGGAATGTTGGTGGAATGTGGACTTCTTTTTTACTTTGGGACTCAAACCCGGTACCAGAACACTCAACCATGTATTTCTACCGCAACGCTATTTTAAAATGTGGTAGAATGTGGAGTTTGTAGTTTGGGAATCAAACCCAGTACCAAAACACCAAAGGATATATTCCTACGCCAAGCAGGCCCGAAAAATAATTATGCGTGTGGTACTTACCTCTTACTGGTGTTGATGCGTCACCAAAAGCGCAGCAGCTTCACGCGACGCGAAAAAATAAAAGCAAACTGTTTTTGAAAATGCTTAACCAGCTTTAAGAGCAACCAACATCACTACGCACTGATATACCTAGGTTTTTTAAAGCGGTACAGACGCCCTTTGCACAGACGTAATTTAACTATACCAAAAACCGGGTACTGGACCATCGTAATGGTCGCTAGCGTACGTAGGAGCAGGGTTCTCATTGCCGGTCAAAAGCAGGTGTTCACAGTAGCTACTGTCAAGCCAACCGTCGAGGTGTGAATGTTTTGAGATCACCGCCAATTAGATAGTACATAGTAGGATCCACGGGGCCGGGGACACTGGGTTCCGGGGAACTTCCACCTACCATGGTTTGAGCAGCCATGGAATGATCTACCTGGCCGTGCAGCGGCAGAAGTGGAGGGGATGGGAAAAGTTGGTTGGAAACTTCGCCCGGTGGCCATGTTGTTGTGTGGAAGGTGGCTTCCGTCATCTTAACCAGGCTTTTTCCACCTACCATGTTGTTGCTGATGGTGCGGTTGGCGGCCATATTCGACAGTTTATTGCAATGCGTGCAACAAGCGCACACAGCCACTTGTTGCTCGCGTCGAAAGTTTGTGCGTGATTTTTCTCAGAGTTTATGCACCGCACAACACAAAATCACTACACACGACACTGATAGTTTTAAATATTTGATACTGATGTTGAAGTTGAGGTAGGGTACTGTTTTTAACTCCACACGCACTTAATAAATCACATAACCGTGCGGAAATACTTAACTTTCAGCGAAAAGCGCTATTGGGAGTGCAAGCTCAACCACTATTAGCAACATGTAGCAAGCGTTATAGTTCTGCTCGCGTTAGTCTTTCCTCCTACCATGTTGTTGTTGATGGTGCGGTTGGCGGCCATATTTGACAGTTCATTGCAATGCGTGCAAAAAGGGCACACAGCCACTTGTTGCTCGCGTCGAAAGTTTGTGCGTGATTTTTCTCAGATTTTATGCACCGCACAACACAAAATCACTACACACGCCACTGATAGTTTTAAATATTTGACACTGATGTTGAAGTTGTGGCGGGGCACTGTTTTTAACTCCACACGCACTTAATAAACCACTTAGCAGTGCGGAAATACTTAACTTTCAGCGAAAAGCGCTAGTGGGAGTGCAAGCTCAACCACTATTAGCAACATGTAGCAAGCGTTATAGTTCTGCTCGCGTTAGTCTTTCCTCCTACCATGTTGTTGTTGATGGTGCGGTTGGCGGCCATATTGGACAGTTTATTGCAATGCGAGCAACAAGGGCACACAGCCACTTGTTGCTCGCGTCGAAAGTTTGTGCGTGATTTTTCTCAGAGTTTATGCACCGCACAACACAAAATCACTACACACGACACTGATAGTTTTAAATATTTGACACTGATGTTGAAGTTGAGGTAGGGTACTGTTTTTAACTCCACACGCACTTAATAAATCACATAGCCGTGCGGAAATACTTAACCTTCCGCGAAAAGCGCTAGTGGGAGTGCAAGCTCAACCACTATTAGCAACATGTAGCAAGCGTTATAGTTCTGCTCACGTTAGTCTCGGAGAAAACAGTAAAAGAATGATTCTCATGCGCAGCGGAAGCAGCAGTACGCGAATGACCGTGTGCTGATGAAGCAGTCGATGTGCGTTACAATATGGCCGCCACGGTTAAAGAGCTGCAAACTGCGCGATAACTTGAAAATGACCATGGGAGCGGGTGCTGATAAAGCAGCCGCGTTTAAAGAGCTGCAAACTGCGCGATAACTTTAAAAATGACCGTGCGAACGGATGCTCATCAGCGAGAAAATCTTTTAAATGCGGTTTTATGGTCGATGGTAGGGAAAAGTGCAGCGGTGGATGGATGGATGGTGTGACCGGAAGTGCACCGGAAATGACTGCGATTACAACTTGGCAAGTTTGGTGAAATAAGGCGTCAGGATTTTTAATGAGGCATTTAACTCGACGCGCATGCTGAAACTGCGGTTGCGATAAGCGAACTTGTCTCCGCCAAATTGTTTATTTCCCATTTTCGCCACCGCGTCACATATCGCCCCATCTCTCTATCCACTCCAGAAAACTACCATCCAACGTTCAAAAATTGGACTCTCCTCGGAGTTACCTGAACACCAGGTACATGACCTGGTACGTCACGGGTACGCAGGTCTGCACTACCACTTCCGCGGCGTTGAGCAGACCCAGGAGACGATCGTACCGGTAAAACAGCTAGCACGTGCACATGTTATCGCGCTGTGGTGTTGCGTGTGCGAGGTATGGAAACTGAAGGACGCAATACATGCACGACCGAGGGTTAAAAAGTAGAACAAGTAGTGATGTGGAACGTTGTGATTGGTGAAAATAAGACGATCTCTAATAGGACAAATTGAAATAACGTGATGTGATAGGCGAAAATAAAATCGATGGTGATTGGATGAAAAATGACGAGAAGGAATTAGCGGTGAATTTGTGAACTAAGATGGCGAAGATTTGTTTTAAAAAAAAGACGGATAATATAAGTATGACACAGAAGTACGAAAAACATGCACGACCGAGGGTTAAAAAGTAGAACAAGTAGTGACGTGGAACGTTGTGATTGGTGAAAATAAGACGATCTCTGATAGTAGGACAAATTGAAATAACGTGCTGTGATATGCGAAAATAAAATCGATGGTGATTGGATGAAAAATGATGAGAAGGAATTAGCGGTGAATTTGTGAACTAAGATGGCGAAGATTTTTTTTAAAAAAAAAGACGGATAATATAAGTATGGCATTGAAGGACGCAAAACATGCACGACCGAGGGTTAAAAAGTAGAACAAGTAGTGACGTGGAACGTTGTGATTGGTGAAAATAAGACGATCTCTGATAGCAGGACCAATTGAAATAACGTGATGTGATAGGCGAAAATAAAATCGATGGTGATTCGATAAAAAATGACGAGAAGGAATTAGCGGTGAATTTGTGAACTAAGATGGTGAAGATTTTTTTTTAAAAAAAAAGACGGATAATATAAGTATGGCACTGAAGGACGCAAAACATGCACGACCGAGGGTTAAAAAGTAGAACAAGTAGTGACGTGGAACGTAGTGATTGATGAAAATAAGACGATCTCTGATAGGAGGACAAATTGAAATAACGTGATGTGATAGGCGAAAATAAAATCGATGGTGATTGGATGAAAAATGACGAGAAGGAATTAGCGGTGAATTTGTGAACTAAGATGGCGAAGATTTTATTTTTAAAAAAAAGACGGATAATATAAGTATGGCAACTGTAACGGTTCACGGCAAACGCGCGCCGCGCAATGCGTCACGCCGGGCATGGCCTTAGTTGTATAGTCGACTTCCTGTATTATTCGTTTGGTTCTGGTGTAGTCAATATGATGTCGGACAGCCCGGCGTGATGCATTGCGCGGCACGCGTTTGCCCGAAAACCGTTACAGTTGCCATACTTATATTATCCGTCTTTTTTTTTAAAAAAAAATCTTCGCCAGCTTAGTTCACAAATTTACCGCTAATTCCTTCTCGTCATTTTTCATCCAATCACCATCGATTTTATTTTCGCCTATCACATCACGTTATTTCAATTTGTCCTCCTATCAGAGATCGTCTTATTTTCATCAATCGCAACGTTCCACGTCACTACTTGTTCTACTTTTTAACCCTCGGTCGTGCATGTTTTGCGTCCTTCAGTGCCATACTTATATTATACGTCTTTTTTTTTTAAAAAAAATCTTCACCATCTTAGTTCACAAATTCACTGCTAATTCCTTCTCGTCATTTTTCATCCAATCGGAATCGATTTTATTTTCGCCTATCACATCACGTTATTTCAATTTGTCCTCCTATTTTCATCAATCACAACGTTCCACGTCACTACTTGTTCTACTTTTTAACCCTCGGTCGCGCATGTTTTGCGTCCTTCAGTGCCATAGTTATATTATCCGTCTTTTTTTAAAAAAAAAATCTTCGTCATCTTAGTTCACAAATTCACCGCTAATTCCTTCTCGTCATTTTTCATCCAATCACCATCGATTTTTTTTCGCCTATGACATCACGTTATTTCAATTTGTCCACCTATCAGAGATCGTCTTATTTTCGCCAATCACAACGTTCCACGTCACTATTTGTTCTACGATTTAACCCTCGGACGTGCATGTTTTGCGTCCTTCAGTGCCATACTTATATTATCTGTCTTTGTTTTAAAAAAATATCTTCGCCATCTTAGTTCACAAATTCACCTCTAATTCCATCTCGTCATTTTTCATCCAATCACCATCGATTTTATTTTCGCCTATCACATCACGTTATTTCAATTTGTCCTCCTATCAGAGATCGTCTTATTTTCACAAATCACAACGTTCCACGTCACTACTTGTTCTACTTTTTAACCCTCGGTCGTGCATGTTTTGTGTCCTTCTGTGCCATACTTATATTATCCGCTTTTTTTTAAAAAAAGAATCTTCGCCATCTTAGTTCACAAATTCACCGCTAATTCCTTCTCGTCATTTTTTATCCAATCACCATCGATTTTATTTTCGCCTATCATATCACGTTATTTAAATTTGTCCTCCTATCAGAGATCGTCTTATTTTCACCAATCACAACGTTCCACGTCACTACTTGTTCTACTTTTTAACCCTCGGTCGTGCATGTTTTGCATTCTTCAGTGCCATACTTATATTATCCGTCTTTTTTTTTAAAAAAAATCTTCGCCATCTTAGTTCACAAATTCACCGCTAATTCCTTCTCGTCATTTTTCATCCAATCACGATCGATTTTATTTTCGCCTATCACATCACGTTATTTCAATTTGTCCTCCTGTCAGAGATCGTCTTATTTTCACCAATCACAACGTTCCACGTCACTCCTTGTTCTACTTTTTAACCCTCGGTCGTGCATGTTTTGCGTCCTTCAGTTTCCATACCTCGGACACGCCACACCACAGCGCGATAACATGTCCACGTGCTAGCTGGTGTACCGGTACGATCGTCTCCTGAGCCTGCTCAACGCCAAGGAAGTGGTAGTGCAGACCTGCGTACCCGTCACGAACCAGGTCATGTACGTGGTGTTCAGGTAACTCCGAGGAGAGTCCAATTTTTGAACGTTGGATGGTAGTTTTCTTGAGTGGATAGAGAGATGGGGCGATATGAGACGCGGTGGCGAAAATGGAAACTAAACAAGATGGCGGAGACAAGTTCGCTTATCGCAACCGCAGTTTCAGCATGCGTGTCGAGTTAAATGCCTCATTAAAAATCCTCGCGCCTTATTTCGCGACAACTTGCCAAGTTGTAATCGCAGTCATTTCCGGTGCACTTCTGGTCACACCATCCATCCATCCACCTCTGCACTTTTCCCTACCATCGACCATAAAACCGCATTTAAAAGATTTTCTCGCTGATGAGCATCCGTTCGCACGGCCATTTTTAAAGTTATCGCGCAGTTTACAGCTCTTTAAACGCGGCTGCTTTATCAGCACCCGTTCACACGGTCATTTTTCAAGTTATCGCGCAGTTTGCAGCTCTTTAACCGTGGCGGCCACATTGTAACGCACATCGACTGCTTCATCAGCACACGGTCATTCACGTACTGCTGCTTCCGCTGCGCATGAGAATCGTTCTTTTACTGTTTTCTCCAAGACTAACGTGAGCAGAACTATAACGCTTGCTACATGTTGCTAATAGTGGTTGAGCTTGCACTCCCACTAGCGCTTTTCGCGGAAGGTTAAGTATTTCCGCACGGCTATGTGATTTATTAAGTGCGTGTGGAGTTAAAAACAGTACCCTGCCTCAACTTCAACATCAGTGTCAAATATTTAAAACTATTAGTGTCGTGTGTAGTGATTTTGTGTTGTGCGGTTCATAAAATCTTAGAAAAATCACGCACAAACTTTCGACGCGAGCAACAAGTGGCTGTGTGCCCTTTTTGCACGCATTGCAATGAACTGTCAAATATGGCCGCCAACCGCACCATCAACAACAACATGGTAGGAGGAAAGACTAACGCGAGCAGAACTATAACGCTTGCTACATGTTGCTAATAGTGGTTGAGCTTGCACTCCCAATAGCGCTTTTCGCTGAAAGTTAAGTATTTCCGCACGGTTATGTGATTTATTAAGTGCGTGTGGAGTTAAAAACAGTACCCTACCTCAACTTCAACATCAGTATCAAATATTTAAAACTATCAGTGTCGTGTGTAGTGATTTTGTGTTGTGCGGTGCATAAACTCTGAGAAAAATCACGCACAAACTTTCGACGCGAGCAACAAGTGGCTGTGTGCGCTTGTTGCACGCATTGCAATAAACTGTCGAATATGGCCGCCAACCGCACCATCAGCAACAACATGGTAGGTGGAAAAAGCCTGGTTAAGATGACGGAAGCCACCTTCCACACAACAACATGGCCACCGGGCGAAGTTTCCAACCAACTTTTCCCATCCCCTCCACTTCTGCCGCTGCACGGCCAGGTAGATCATTCCATGGCTGCTCAAACCATGGTAGGTGGAAGTTCCCCGGAACCCAGTGTCCCCGGCCCCGTGGATCCTACTATGTACTATCTAATTGGCGGTGATCTCAAAACATTCACACCTCGACGGTTGGCTTGACAGTAGCTACTGTGAACACCTGCTTTTGACCGGCAATGAGAACCCTGCTCCTACGTACGCTAGCGACCATTACGATGGTCCAGTACCCGGTTTTTGGTATAGTTAAATTACGTCTGTGCAAAGGGCGTCTGTACCGCTTTAAAAAACCTAGGTATATCAGTGCGTAGTGATGTTGGTTGCTCTTAAAGCTGGTTAAGCATTTTCAAAAACAGTTTGCTTTTATTTTTTCGCGTCGCGTGAAGCTGCTGCGCTTTTGGTGACGCATCAACACCAGTAAGAGGTAAGTACCACACGCATAATTATTTTTCGGGCCTGCTTGGCGTAGGAAGATATCCTTTGGTGTTTTGGTACTGGGTTTGAGTCCCAAACTACAAACTCCTCATTCCACCACATTTTAAAATAGCGTTGCGGTAGAAATACATGGTTTAGTGTTCTGGTACCGGGTTTGAGTCCCAAAGTAAAAAAGAAGTCCACATTCCACCAACATTCCTATTTAAAATACCGTTAAAGTTCACGTTTAATTCGAAGTTGTGATGTCACATTCAAAACGAAGGTTCAAAGAGTAACTTTTTAATGTGTTGAGTTTTGGTACTGGTTTCAATCCCAACAGATACATTAACGATCACGGCTATCGTCAATACCGCCGCAAATCACCTTCACTACGCCTTATTTATTCCTTTGTCCAATCTAATCACGTTTTATTTTCACCAATCACAAATCGTCTTATTTTCTCCAATCATAACCTGCCACGTCACTTCCTGCCTTCCTTTTTACACAAGCATTATATTTCCGCGCTCTTTTGTGTTTTCAACTTTCGTGTTAGTTACCTGGCTGCTTCCATTCTCGTTCAAGGTATGATATTTATTTTTTCTTTTGTGAAATCTTCTTGACCACGCGCGTCCGCCATCTTGTTTAGTTTTCACAACATCAAATCTCATCGTCACCATCTGTCGCGTTCGGCATCTTTCGCATGTTGACCATAACCTCAAATCTCTTCGTCCCTCGACTTCTTGCCTCCGCCATCTTGTTTAGTTCCCATTTTCACCACTACGCTTCCGCCATCTTGGTTTAAGTTCTCCACGTTTACCTCATATTTTTTAACCTCGACTTCCTGCCTCCGCCATCTTGTTTAGTTCCCATTTTTACCACCGCGCCTCACATCTCCTCGTCCCACCCTTGCCTCAGCCATCTTGGATTTAGTTCCCCTTCTTACGTCCTGTTTTAACCTAAAAATCTTAACCTCAAATCTCATTGCCCCCACCTCTTGCGCCCGCCATGTTCACCACTAACCTCGAAATCTCCTCGTCCTTAAACTTTTTGTTCGTCATCTTGTTTAGTTCCCATTTTCGCCACCGTGCCTCACATCTCCTCGTCCACACCATTGCCTTCGCCATCTTGGATTTCGTTCCCATGCTTACGTCCTGTTTTAACCTAAAAATCTTAACCTCAAATCTCCTTACCATCCTCTTTCGTCCGCCATCTTGTTTAGTTCACACGTTGGCCACCGCATCTCCTTGTCGCCGACCCTCCGCCATTTTTAGTTTCTACTATTTTAACCTCAAAATCTGCTCTTCTAAGCTCTTGCTTCCGCCATATTCTTTTAGTTCCCATTCTCACCACATCGTCCCCTTGCCCCCACCTCTTGCGTCCGCCATGTTGACCACTAACATCAAAATTTCCTCGTCCTTAGACCTCTTGTCTCCGCCATCTTGTTTAGTTCCCATTTTCACCCCATCTCTCTATCCACTCAAGAAATCTACCATCCAACGTTCAAAAATTGCTGATGAGTTCTGGAGAGGCTTTTGCCTTACCTTTCCCATCACCTCCAACATACCCCACTCTCACAGCTTTTTCTTTCTACCAATCATAATCTCTCTCATTCTTACCAATCAACAACTTTCATTTGTTCCTTTCCACCAATAACATCACTTCTTATTCCCACCAATCACAACTTCACACGTCACTTTCTGTTATACTTTTTATCCCTCGTTCGCCATCTTTTCCCTCTTTCAGTCCCGACCTCCGCACAGACAACACCTCGCCGCTCCGCTCCTCTCCATCACGTGTCCTCCATACTCTTTTATCTTCCTTCCTTCATCTTCCACCCGAATTAAGAACCAATCACATTTCGTCTTATTTTTACCAATCAAAACCCTCCACGTCACTTCCTGTTTTTCGTTCATCTTTCCCTAATCCTCAATTCTTTTATCTCGTCGCGGATTAGCCAATTGCGATAACGATAATCCTTCCGCTCATGGCGCATTTCAAACTTACCGCCGTCGCTCTTAATCCGCGGCGACACTAGCGACACTAGCGCCCCTAGCGGCAGGATTATCGTTAATCCAATTGGCTCATCCGGGACTTATACTACTGACACACACACGGACATGTTTCCAAAAAATGTTTTTTTGGATTCAGTGCGTCTCAAAGCATATATTTCTGGTGAAATCTCGGTATCGAATTTTTGGGTGGAATACCATACTTCCCCTACTTACTATACGTAGTAGAGAGAGTAAAAATTCATTTGTAGCAGTTCTGTTTATTAAAAACCCTTTTTTTCGTTTTTATTCTCAATATCTCATTTTATTTCCATTCAAACACACTACAATCTACATATTGTCCTTGCATAAAGGACATTCTGCGGAAAAAGGCTTAGTTTGTTCTCTTAACCTTCAAATAACTGTCCTTAGGCTTACAATTGCCTCCTTTCTTTTTATTTGGTATTTATTATCTGTGTTATCTTTTTCTTACCCAACACTATTGTACTTCTTTCTGTTAATGCGCTAATCAATGTTTGTACTTCAATAGCTTTAAAATTTCCTTCTGGCACACCTTCAAAAGCATATATTACTTTTCTCCATATATTAGCTAAACGATAGTTTTCAAACGTACTTTTCAAATCGTTTATCCAAATCAACTACTTTTAATTATCTGTGCATTTCTTTGCATCTCTACACCATTTCACATGTAAAATTTCTGTTTATATACACATACATTAATTATATTATATATTCCTTTCAGGTTCAGCTTATTCCAATATAAACTCGTGCATTTTACTCAACAGTGCAGGTAGCTATTTCTTCCTGAACAACCTGCCTATGTTTCCACGCAGAACAGCGCGTTGTACCAAATTGCGTTCGAAACAATCTCACTTAGAAAATAAGGCAGTTTTCTTTAGGTTCATAGCTGTTCTATTTTCTTTCACAAGTGTATTACTTTCTCTACCGCGTACATAGTCAGTAGAGAAGGTATTACATTCCACCCAAAAATTCGATACCGAGATTTCACCGGAAATACATGTTTTAAGGCCCTCTGAATACAAAATTAATTTTTACATTCGCTACCTTGTATATAGTGGATAGAAAAGGTATTGAATTCCAGCAAAAAAACAATGATACCGATATTTCATCGTAAAAATACATGTTTTGGGGTCCCCTGAATGAAATTAGCATTTTTAGAAAAAGGTCCGCGTGTGTGTCTGTATATGGGTCTGGAATAGCGTAACTCATAAACGAAAAGTCGGATAAACACCAAACTTGGTATTCAAGTTCAGTATCCTCCAAGGATGCGACTCAAAGGTTTCCAAGAAAATTCTGCACCTCCAAAAACCGTTTACATGGACAATTTTCGAAAATGTTTATTTTCTAAAAAATGACTTTAAAGGATATTGATTAAAATACTAAATATTAAGCATATTTACATGATAAATAAAATGTATATCTTGAATTTTCTGAGAATATCCTTTAAGCTCTCATTTGAAAGGAATTTAGTATAATCTTTATTAACTAATAAACGTTAAGCGACAGAAAGAGAACTTACTATACTGTAAACGTGGATCACTTTAAAACTCACAATTTATTTCAAATAACCTTTTTGTAGCATTAGCCATTTCCAAAATATCCATTATTAATGGCTCGAATTGTTCAACACTAATCATTCTTTTAAAGTCCTGTCAACATTTAGTTGTTTCTCGCGATTGCATGGAAACAGTATGGAATTTTAAAGCTAGCATATAGCGTCCAGTTGTTAAGCATTTGACTATCGCAGTTCCCTTTGTATCTATAACGAAATGTGCAGTGTAACTATTTCTGCAAAAGTTTATTTGGATTAAAATGAAGTAGATAGAAAAATAATCTTTAGTAAGAATAGTTTGTATACCCACTAATAAGCGATAGAGGGTAAAGGATGTCATGTGAATGTATCACATGTGATATTTTTAGTCATGAATACATATATTTTAAATGTGTTATTTTAATTAAAACCGTTGGTGCCATTTTGAGAAAATAAAAAATAACGATTTTTTTTGAATTAAAGGATATAAGTATAAGGGAGACACCTCGTGCACCGAGCATACTTTAATGCTGCTACCACCCCCACGAGGAATGAATGAAGTAACCAAAGAAGGCTAAAGGCCACAGGCACACGCACAAGTCCCTAATATTTCCTGGCTCGAAGACGCAACCCATATTGGATCTATCCAGAGAGGGCAATGAACGACCCTTGCAACCAGCAGCCCTCTGGTGTTCAGGGGGAATACTGTTTCCTTGAAGACAAGCTTCCCTTCCATCTGCCCGGCACTACCTCATACCGCGAAACCTGGAAACACAGCTGAAACGTTTGGCAACGGAATTGGCAATGAGAAGGCAACGGAATTAAACGGAAAGGAACGCGTGGTAGTAGGGGAATTACATCAGTACTTGCCTACCAACCAGGGAAATCCACTAAACACCGACCTCCCGAATGCGAGCCTCACAGATTGTTGTCTAAAGGTTAGCCTGGGGTGGGAGAATTTTACTAAAAATCGTGTCGCATTCTTCGAGGAAACTGAGCTTAAATACCACGTTGGGTACTTATTCATTTTTTTTGTTCTGTTTTTATTGTTTTCTGAATATCCTGTTCATAGTCATATACAAGCAAACACACATACACACTCCATTTTCACTTTTTTGTATTTGTTTGTTTTGTTCTTGGATTCAGTGGGCAACAATGTATGCTTTTTCTGGCGAAATCTGGAAATTCAAGTTTTGGGTGGAGCACTATAATTAGGTGCTAGAGAAAGAATGAAAGACAAACGTGACCTTCTCTACCCTCTATCGCTTATTAGTGGGTATACAAACTATTCTTACTAAAGCATATTTATCTATCTATTCATTTTAACCCAAATAAACCTTTGCAGAAATAACTACATTAAATATTTCGTTATAAATATGTCATCCTCCGTGGTGTAGTGGTTACCATGCTAGCTTCTAGATCCCGAGGCAGCGGGCTCAAACCCGGCGGAGGGCTATGGATTTTTTTCGGGCGTAAAAATCCTTAGCATGGCTTCCTTCGGAAGGGAAGTAAAGGCGGTGGTCCCGTGTCGTAGATTTACGGCATGTAAAAGAACCTCTTGCCTGATAAAGAAGCCTCTGAGAAAAATTACTTGTCTTTCAAGTCCAATATAGAAAGGGACGCTCAGTTAAAGAGCGTCCATAAATAAAACTCAATTTAATTTAATTTAGTTATAGATACAAAGAGAACAGCGTTAGCCAAATGTTTAAGAGCTGGATGCTACGTTCTGGTCTTAAATTCCATACTGTTTCCACGCAATTGCGAGAAACAACTGAATGTTGATAGGACTTTAAAAGAATGACTAAATATTGAACAATTCAAACCATTAATATTGGATATCTCGGAAATTCTGATAGCACAAAAAAGTTATTTGAAATAAATTGTGTGTTAAAGACATCTACATTTCTTGTGAAGTGCGTTTTCTTCTATCGCTTAGTTTACTAGTTATACAAGATTATACAAAATTCCTCGCGAATGAAGAGGACTTTAAAGATTATTCCCAAATAATTCAAGATATACATGTAAATACTTTTATATGTGGTGTTTTAATGAAAATCGTTTACAGCCATTTTTTTAAATTAAAAAATTCGAAAAATGTTCCATGTAAAGGCTAGTTGTGTGTGCAGCATATTCTAAAATATCTTTGTGTTGCATCTTCAGAAGTTACTGAACCTGAATACCAAGTTTGGTGTTTATCCTTCGTTTTTGAGTTATGCTGTCGAAAGACACGCGGAACACAGACACATACATATACACACACACGCACACCCATACACACACAAGGACCTTTTTCTAAAAATGCTTTTTCCATTATTTTTTTGTTTTTGCTTCAAAACATGTATTTCCGGTGAAATCTCAGTATCGATTTTTTGGGTGAAATGCAATACCTTCTCTACCTACTATATACGTGAAACAGAAAGTAATAAAAATAAACTGAAAAATTGTTATGAACTGTTTTGCATTTTTTTTCTGCAGAAGTAGAATCGGACACAATTCCTAAATTCTGTTTACATTTAATACGATGCGAAACAGTGTTCCGTTGTGACGTCACAAGCACCTTAGTAAAATCAACAACTCGAGAACAATGCCTCGCCTTGACATGCGATAAACCTGTTTTGTTAAACTATCTGTTCTATTAAAGCCAGGCAAGGTTTTGCAAACTACTTTTTACAATATTGCCCATGTACCGGGCAACAGTAAGACCGGTGGAGTTAGAATAAAAACCAATTTTGTGTTTGAATGTATAATGAAATGAAATACTCGTTATTGATTAAATATAATCTAACCCAAATGATTAGTTCTAATGTCTGGATGATACTAAATTCAGTGTTAAAATAATTATACTATGTTTATGCAATATAAAGCATTACATAATGTGTTTTTATTATTTATTCCTTCGCATTGTTTCCACATTCTGTAAGTTACATTAATTAGTCATTTTCATATAATATAATGAGTAACACAGTGTATAGTAAGTAAGATATTTGGTTATATTACCCTTGAAAAAAGTTAGTGAATCTTTCTTCACATGCTTTATTTGGCAGCAATTTGATTTGCACCTTTGCTGTTTTTTTAATATCATTCATATTACTTCGCGTTTAGGGTTCCGTGGAGTGTTTTATGAACATTACACCGCTAAAGCATGGATTAATTTGTATCTCCTTACTGTACTCATTATAAAAACACTGACTCGCGTCCCATTAACGTCAGTCATTACATTAATGGGGAAGAGGAGGAGCATTAGGGACGGTCAGAAAGTAATGTAACGATTCCTAAGTGTTAGCTATATTATTATTATTATTATTATTATTATTATTATTATTATTATTATTACTATTATAACGATTGTAAAAGTAAGGGACAGAAATAGTTACTCAGTAACGCACACAAAAGTAGCGGGAATTAAAAGTAATTAGTTATTTAGCAACTATATTCACTGCGTATGCGTAGATTTACTTAAAAGTACTCCCTGCTGATGTCGCTGGAACGCGCTAACTAAACGCCATTACTAGCTTTAAACTTGCACTTCAAGATATTGTTGCACTGTCGATGTTACATCTGACCACAGAAATGTGAACCAGGTACCTTACATTATATAACCAACTATGTAACTATGCTGCGTTTTTATGATATAAAATACTTTATTATAAACAGTTTTTGTGTTAACTCTTTGCTATCTAGCAGCATCATGTTAAAAATTTTAAGACAAGATTACACGATTTACAAAACGGTTTTTCCTCAATTTCTATCATGTCCTCTGCCGTGAATTCTAATTGTTCGCCTTCTTCTAGCCTATCCGACTAATTTGAATATTAATTCTAAAATGAGTAAATGTTGTAAACAATAACTCCACTAACACCACATGGAGTTATTTCAAAAAATTAGATTATAATGACGGACGTTATGGAGAGAGAAAATACATTGTATTAGGTGTCTCATAAGCTCGTTCGTTTTTCGTTACGTTTCAATCACTAAGAACGCCTGGGAACACACCTCACCCGCAGCACAGCTACGACAGCGTAGTTGCCAAACTTTCGGTTTACAAACTTTAAACACAAGGTCGTTCAAAAGAGAAATAACTACGGCAGTTAGGTTTTGTAATCAAACTATTTATTTCCTGCGTATACAACATTATTGTCGATAATATATTGCAATTTCTCTGGAAGCTTATAAATTCCATTTCTCCAAAATGTGGGGGTTTTCTGGCTGTTGAACTGTTCGAGGTTAGTCTGCAGTCCTCCAAGGAAGTTAGGCGTTTGCCATTCAGGAAATTCTGCAGGAAACGGAATAGATGAAAGTTGGCTGGAGCAATGTCTGGAGAATACGGCGGTTGGGGTAACACATTCCGATCAAAATTACGAAACTTTTGACGAGTCATCATGGAAGTATGTGGTCTGGGTTGTCGTGGCGAAAGACGACATCGTTTCTCAATTCCGCTCTTTTCTCTTCAATGGCCGCCTTAAGACGATCCAACTGAGAACAGTATTTCTCGGAAGTGATAGTCTCATTATTAGGAAGAAGTTCGTAATATAGGATTCCTTTGCAATCCCACCAAATGCATAACCTTTCTCGAATGCAGTCCTGGTGTAGGAACGGATAATTGTGGCTGCCCTTTCTTGCGCCATAATTTACTCTTTCGGGCGCTGTTGTACACAATCCACTTCTCATCTCCAGTTACCAGCCCTTCCAGAAAAGGATCATTCTGATTGCGTCTCAATAAGGAGTCATAGTTGGTAACGCGCTTAATCAAATTCGCTTCACTCAGTTCGTGAGGAACCCATACATCGCGAATATTTACGTAATCCAGTTTTTTGAAGTTCCTGTCTACAGTAGCACGACCTAAATTGAGCTCCAATGCTAACACCCGAGTTGTCATTCGTGAATTGTTGACTATCATTTCATGAATTCTTTTCACGTCCGTAACCATTGGCCGCCCAGATCGAGGTTTGTCTTTTAGGGAGAAATTCCCAACTCTAAATCGACTAAACTATTTTTGACATGCTGGATTCCTTACTGCATCTTCCCCGTGGACAGCACAAATTATCTGTCGGCATTACGAGGCGGTTTTACCCTTAGGATGGTAAAGCAGCATAAGATATCGGAAATGTTCCTTTTTACTTTCCATAGTTTGTACACACAAGTTCACGCTGTTCCATCCAACGTCAGTCACAAACACACACTGACATATCCAATAGTGAGTCTGGTTGTTGACTTCTAAATCGTAGGGGTGGTTAGGCAACTATGACAACTTGAGTGTACAGAGGATTCAGAGTTTTCAGGAGCCTTTGCGAGCAAAACGAACGAACTTGTGAGACAACCCAATACTTCAATTAAAATAGACACCGCAGATTCCTGAACATCATGCATAAAGTACTCCATGACGGTTAAATCAAAAGCTTGCTTGATTTAACCGTCTTAGAGTAGCATCAGTTTCTATTTATCATGAGTCAGTTACATCTGCATTAGCTAGTACTTACGAAAATATTGTATGGATGGTATTCTTGTTCTGAACCTTAATTTTTTAATTCTCAAGTTAAAATATTCTGATTTCCTCTGCAATCATCAGCCACTGCTACAATCTAGTCTGCTGTACTACGTTGCAACATAAATACGGTAGCAGTTGCTGCTATCGACAACAGATACTACACAATCGCTATCCTCGGCGAGAGTTAGACTCAGACAGTGCTGAAGTTGACCGTAATGAAAGGTTCAGTTTCGCTTTTGGTCTAGAAACTAAACACCTTTATATTCGACAACAAACCTTCCATTTGCAGTGAATACGTAGCACATATTGAAAAGTAAGGCAACATGTGCTTCTATCAACTAGAGTGCCTTTTGTGAGTTGGGTTTAATTGTTTCAATTGTCCGCAAAACGAGCCCATTTTGCGGGAGAAATCTTCAGAACGGGGTGCTGCCATAAATCTGAAAGCAACGTCTGTCGCAGATGAAAGTGCGCAATAACTATAAACGAAGGCGTTAATCTTTTTAGAAATCACTACTTTTGGTCGTTAACGTAAAGTAGCCACGCAGTTATAACCTTTATACGAAAATAACGACTTTGCTATGTTCGTGTAGCATGTTTTGTTCAATCTTTCCCACTATATGTACATGTATACTGACATGCATAAAAAGTGCTCCATTCCTCTGGATCACAATAATGTGTATCCCTCCGCAAGGTTTCCATCTTCAAGTAACCAACCTTTGTCTCCACTCAGCCGATATCAGTCTTCTATTTGATTGGCCCAAAAACAATTCAGAAATATAAAAACGAACCAATAAATGATATTGTAATGCATGTGTAACTAAGGCGAGGTTTGTATACCGCCACTGTGAGAGTATTATTAGGATTGGTACATAAGGGAAGGCTAATTGGATTCGATTGTGAAGGGGGGATTCGGCAGCGATCCAAAAATGAGGATATTGTACCGTCGCCCCACGAGAGTGCGCCAGGATAGAGTGAAGGGAGACACCGGGCAGCCGGAACAATGAGTGACTGCACAGCAATGACAGGGTCCCTACGGTTTCCAGATCTACAAGCTCCGGCATTTGGACAAGCAGACCAGGGTCCTCGCCCAGCATTGCGTCCAAGGGGCGGTTCTTACACCCCGGCAACCAACCGAAGGCCGAGGGACGGAGAAAGTACACAGAGAGCATTCTTTTTCCCCTGTCAGCTGCACCGAACTATCATCGCCGACGCTTTCAACCCTGAAACAGACCAAACGGGGTGAATGATGAATGAATGATTAATGGAACGAAATGGAGGTAGGAAATCCGGGATATGAAAGAAACCACTCCAGCATTCCACTGACGACCCAAGAAAACCGCGAAAAAATCTAGGAGTTAAAGTGGGCGCTCACCGGAAATCGAATCCGGGACCTCCCGATGCGAGCCAAGAGGAAGGGGTGAAGAATTATTTGCATTTGTCGTTAAACTGGGTTTCATCAGCGAAATGGAGACTAAGGTTAAAGTTTTTACCGCCAGGGAGCGGCAATAAAAGAAAATGAAATTAAGAAAACGGTATTGTAGCTTGAAAATACATTTCTTTTATATTATTTTTTAGTTTTGTCCCAATATTGAACGAAGCCTTGCCTTAAGGTATACTCGGATAGCGCTAGTGAGAACATGGGCACCTAACGTTACCTTTCGGCAGTTCCACCATATTTTGGGGAAGATTAAGTAGTGATCATCAAAACGTAGCTATAGGTAGCCGACTTTACCTGCCGCTCTCGTTAGTGTCTGCCACAAGGAAAGCTGAGCAGCAGCCCGGTTTGTAAACTCAGTGGCGTTTCCTATAACTGCACGGGAGTAACTCTGCGATACAAATTGATTTGAAGTGTTACAATCATACTGCTTTACGGACTATATTGTTCATATGATAATACATTTATTATTATTGGTGTTGGTAGTGGTGGTGCTGGTGGTATTAAATAATACAATTAGTACTGTTCAATAAGGCGAGACTCTATTAATTTGTGCATTGCATCATACAAGGGATTGTACAAGCAAGAATAATAAATTATGTAATAAAAACATAATAATTCGTACATCCAAAGGCAAAATAAACAAGTTATGAGTCTGACCAACACAAACAAATTTAGTAATAGCAATAAATTACGGTACAATAAAATGTACTGGACTTACATCCACAAACGTTGAACATGTTAGTTCTTCCAATAACGCTGATCTTTCTTCCCCTTGGTATTTTTCATACTGATTAGCATAATAGCGCTGTAGATTAAACTTGTTACTTGGTTTAACATCCTCTTACAAAATAAACACTTTATACCATTATATTGCGCTGTAATGAAATGTTTTCTCCCAAAGGGGTTGAAACTTGGTGTTGACCTACGCTTTGACATACTCTACTTCATGGTAGATGAAAACTACCTGAAAGAACCACCGCTGTGCTAAGGGAGGGTATGAATGACGCCAACATTTTCCCATTTGCTTCTCTTTTAGTTGCTCCCATCACGTTTATGTACTGAGCAGGCACGACCCCAACCGGTCTGATCAGTACTTGGGATACGAGGGCTGTCCCAGAAGTACCCGACCTAACAAAGAAAACACAAAAAATTTCGGAAAAAATCTTTATTCCTCTACATAGTCCTTTCTGCTCGATACACTATTCCCAGCGGTGTTCAATAGCTTCGATACCCTGTTTATAGCGAGAACCGTTGAGTTCTGCAAAATAGCCATCAATTGCAAACTCCACCTCTTCATTGTTGGCAAATATTTTACCACCAAGCCATTTCTTCAACTTTGGAAACAGAAAATAATCAGAGAAGGCTAAGTCTGGCGAATAGGGTGTATGAGGAAGCAATTCGAACTTTAACTAATAGATTTTGGTCATGGCGATAATGGATATGTGAACTGGTGCATTGTATTGATGAAACAGAACTTTATGTTTCACTAAATGCGGCCATTTTTGCTTGATTTCATCATTCAAACGCTGCAATTAGTTTGCATAATACTCGTTATTAATTCTTTTTCCTTTTTGAAGATAATCAATGAAAATTATCCCACGCGCATCCCAAAAAATTGACGCCATGACCTTGTCTGCAGATGGAACTGTCTTCGCCTTCTTTGGAGCCAATTCTTCTCTTTCCATCGACTGTTTTGACTGTTCCTTCGTCTCAGGTGTGAATTGATGGACCCATGTTTCATCCATGGTTATGAATCGACGCAAAAACTCGGCTTTATTGCAGCAAAACATCGTCAAACACTTGACTGAAACATCCTCATGCTTCTTTTGTTCCATTGTGAGTAAACGCTGCACCCATCTTGCGCACAGCTTCCTCGTGTCTAAATGTTCAGTTAGTATGCGATGTACAGCAATTTTTGAAATGCCTCGCGCACTTTCAGTCGACGGTCATCCAATACCATTTTGTGGATTTTCTTCACAATTTCTGGCGTGATCACCTCATTTGGTCGACCACTGTGATGTTCATCTTGGCAGCTCGTACGCCTCGCTTAAACTCCGCCACCCAATATTTTACTGTTATAAACGAAGGAGCAGACTCCCCAGAGTAGAATCTAGCTCAGCTTTAATATTAGCTGGACTAAAACCTTTCAAATGAAGTTATTGTATCACATAACGATGGCCAGTTTTGTCCAAGTTTACAAATTCGCTGAGAGAGTTCACTATTAATGTCATCGTCAATTTCAAACTTAAGCTTTATAAGGGTGGTACTTTCCACCATAGTCATTTGTTTGAAACAACAACCCCTATATATACGTCAGGTCGGATACTTCTGGGACTACCCTAGTAGCTGATAAAGTACCCTGCTAATCCACTGGCTAGAATTATGCTCGAGGAACAGAAATAGTCAAGCTGGCAGTGGAGGCGCTAGATTTTTCAGTGCCAAATAAACAGCTGCGTTCCATTATGGGTAACTTTTTATGCACGTCAGTATACGTATTTCTTTTTTTATCTACAGCCACGAGTTTTAACTACGAGAAGAAGAAATTAAATACCAGTTTACTTATATGAGGCATATTGAGAGAGAAAATGTTACCAGCGTAACGAGTAAATTATTATTAGTTTTTCCAGAGCACAGTCAACTAAAGTGTGTTACATTTCTGTTAAAATATGTGCGTACCTCATTAGCAACAATGCTGTACGCACATATTTTAAGACCACCTCCAGCTCTTGGTGGTGAGCAAACAGAGTCCCAGTTTTATTTTAAAGGGATTAGAGAGCCCACCACCATTGTGATCATTATTAACATTACCGTCGTCCTCGTCATTATGAGCCCCTCGTCGTCTTCATCTTCATTATCATTATCATCATCCTCTTTATTGCTCTTTTTTCTAATAACAGCTGTTACTACTCGTGTCTCTCTCTGCTCCCTTTTTCCCTTATTTGTCATATTCCTGAGTGCACGGCTAAGTGATGCTGTTGTAACATGTTTCCGTATCTTCTCTCTTGATGGGCCGAGAAATCTTTTCCTGCGGAAATCGAGAGCGCAAAATTCGATATAATCCTATTGGTTCTGTTTACTAAAAAACGAAATGAAATTCTGTGAACACAAAATCTAGATACATGAAACATATAATCTATTTTGAAAAAAACTTTTGTAATTTTTTGAAATATCTTTTTATTTTCTCTACCACGTACTTAGTAGTTATTACATCCCACCCAAAAATTCGATAGCGATATTTCACCGGAAATACATGCTTTGAGACCCCCTGAAATACAGAAAAAGCATTTCTAGAAAAAGCTGCATGTGTGTATGCGTACCTGTGAACAGAACTCAAAATCGAAAAGTGGATAAATACCAAACTTGGTACTTCAATACTTTCCAAAGATGCAACACGAAGGTTTTGAAGAAAATATCCCCACCTCAACAATCCAACATAGAACATTTTTCGAAATGTTTTATTTTATAAAAAAGCGGACAATTTTGATTAAAATACCATATATTAAAGATATTTATATGACAAATAAAATGAATATCTTGAATTTTCTTTGAACAGTCTCTGAAGTCCTCTTTATTCTGAAGGAGTTTTGTATAATCTTGTATAACTGGTAAATGTTAAGCGATAGACAAAGACGTATTTCACAGTGTAAACACACAAATTATTTAAATAACTGGCATAAGTGGCAGTGGCATAAGCCATTTTCGAGGTATGCATTATTAATGGCTTAAATTGTTCAATACTTTGTCATTATTTAAAGTCCCGCCTACATTCAGTTGTTTTTCACAATTATACGGAAAGAGTAAGGTCGGTATATCGGATTCAGTTCTTAAATATTTGACTAGCTCTATTCCTTTTTATAACGAAGTATGTAATGTAGCTAATTCTGGCAAAATGGAGTAGACAAAAGAAAAAAGGTTTCGTAAGAATAGTTCTTGTACATATTAGTAAATATAGAGGGTAGAGAATGTCATGTGAATGTAACACCAGATTTTTCAGTTATAGAAGGTTACACAATATTTAGTCATCATGAAGAAAACTTCACAAACTTTACACAGAAAGCTAAAGATATATATTGCATTACTGATCAAATTTATTACATATGCGGCATTTTTATCAAAATCTGAAAAACCATTCCATAGAAAATGACAATAACAAGAATTACCGAGCCGGATGGATCAGGCAGTAAAGTCTGTGGCCCGCATTCGGGAGGTCCCAGGTTCAAATCCCGTGGGCTGACCAATATGTCTGAGGTTTTTTCGTGGTTTTCCTCAGTCGCTAAGGTAAATACTGGGTTGGATATTTAATGCCACGACCCAAAGTTTCACCATAAGTCTAAAAACAATATTAAAATGAAAAATAAGTGGTAATAGCGAATGCCATGCCATATATCTACAGACAATGTAAGCAGTTAGACTGGACGGCATCCTAACGTCATCTGCACGGCACGAAGCAGAAGATCCGGCTGCCATGAGCTGGAGTCCTCTATGGGCACTTGACGAAGCAAGAGGGCATTTTCCGGGGATGTGGGGACGGCAGTTGGACTGGACGGCACCCTAATGCCATCTGCACGACTTGAAGCAAGTGGTTACAGGGATGAGACCTGAAAGGCTAACTGTCCGCCTTCATATGGGGGTGGCGGTTGGATTGGACGGCACCCTAATGCCGTCTGCACGGCACGAAACGAAAGATTCGGTAGCTATGCGCTAGGTTCTCTGTGACACGTGACGGAGGGGGTGGTTACAGGGATGAGACCTAGAAGGCTAACTGTCCATCACTTATCGTTCTAAGAGTTATCCACCAACAGATCTGTCGCGATATGACCAGGGAGTTAAAGCGACGTAAAATAAAATAGAGTAAAACTAAACTAGAAATAACAAGAATTATTGTATGGAGTGTGACAAATTTGCTTGGAAATTTAATTTCTGTGTCGCATCCTTGGAAGATGACAAACTTAATTACCAAAAAATTTATCTACATTTTAATTTCTGAGTTATGTATATCACAGACTGGCACATAGGTGAGCACGATTTTTTTTTTGTTGTTGTTGTTAATTCCAGCGAAATCTCCATAAGCAATTTTGGGCGAAGTGCAATACTTCCTCCAGCTTGTAAATATAGATAGCAGAAAATAAAAAAGAACGTGGATACAGTTTCAGTTGCAAAGCTATTAACAGGGATAACATCAAGGCACAACTGTTTAACAAATTAAGGCACATAAACCCCCCCAAAAATACATTTTTAGGAAATAGAGAGCATATATTTAAGGATTTACTGCCGGCAATAGTAAGATAACAATCTTTAGCTATCAATCAGGTGAACTGTGAAGAAATCTCCAAGTATTCAACAAGATTACGATTTCTCCCGAAGGTGAGAGCGACGTTAGCTGTTTGAGCTTCTCTAGAATTCGCCTGGCTAATGGATGAATTTATATGTATAATCAGAACGTAATATGTACCAGGTAGTCCACACAAGCCATCCTTAGTTGAAGTTAGTTTATCCGGATGGAGCGATGCCAAGAGTTTTGCAGAACTACAAAGGAGACAGAGAGGAGACCGCTAAATGAAAGACCACTGCTTAAAAACGAACAATTTAACTGCTATTACTGGTCCCAGAGCTCATTCGTAGAGAAACTGCCTCTTATATGAGGTGTTTCGGATTCGATTCCCGACTGGGCTCCACATGGTCTTTAACAAAAACGTTTCACGGAATGTCCAGAGTCAGGTGTTTGAATGTGAGAGTACCTATGTGCCTTTGGGGGGGATGTTATCGGTTAATAATGAGCAACTCGCTCATTAACAAGAATTCAGGATTGCCGCTTGGCGCAAATCTGAGCACATGTGTTAAGTAATTTACATCCATAACAGTTAATCTACACTCAATACAACTATATGGCACCAATTGGTGCCACAAGGTTAAGATTAAACAAAATTTTATTTTCAATTTCTCTACTACGTATCAGTAGGGGAAGTATTGAATTCCGTCCAGAAATTCGATACAATATTTCAGCAGAAATACATGTTCTGAGACCCACGAATCTATATAAAGCATTTTTGTAAACATGTCCGTGTGTGAACACCATAACTCAAAAACGAAAAGTCGGATAAATATCAAACTTGGAATTAGGATCAATATATTCCAAAGATGCGTAATGAAGATTTTCAACAAAATCCCCCACCCAAATTACACTTTACATGAAACATTTTTCGAAACTGTTTATTTTTCAAGAAATGTCTGTAAGGATTTTGATCAAAATAGCATATATGAAAGATATTTACATGACATAAAATGTTTATATTTAATTTTCTGGATATAGCCTATGAAGTCCTCTTCATTCAGAAGGAATTTTGTATAATCTTGTATAACTGGTAAACGTTAAGGAATAGACGAAAATGTACTACACAAAGAATGCAGATCCTTTAAAACACACATTTTTCGTGGCATAAGTCGTTTCTGAGATATCTGTTATTAAAGGTTTGAGTTGTTCATTTCTTGGTCATTCCCTTAAAGTCCTTTGAACATTCAGTTATTTCTCCTGAGTGCATGGAAACATTATGAATTTTAAGACCAGTATATAACCTCCAGTTCTTAAGCATTTCATTGTTACTGTTCCCTTTGTACGTATAATCAAATGTGTAATATAGGTATTTCTGCAAAGGTTTATTTGTATTAAAATGTAATAGATAGAAAAATAAGCTTTAGTAAGAATAATGTAAGACAGGGAAGGGACGGTCATGTGAATGTATCACATCATATTGATCATATTCTTTTTGTCAAATATATATATATATATATATATATATATATAAAAGTAATAAAACCAATTTTAAATAAAACATAAATGAATTTAAATTAGAACCATGCAAATATGTGTTTAGAATTATTGAATCACCCAATGTTATAAATCTTAATCATAGATCGGGATTAATTTTGCTATCTTTTATTTTTTTAATTAGCAGTTATTCATTACCATTAAGGGTACATTAGAATTAAATTATTTTTTATTACAGCATTATTCATAATAATGCCTGTCCAAAAACATGTCCGCCTTGATGGCCAATTGACGTAAGGGTTCTCAGGTTCACGTTCTCAATGCCATTTCTGTACATCCAAAACAAACAAACCAACTGCGCAGAAGACAGGTGCCGGTCTGAAAATATTCAGAACACAGCCTTGGAGTCTCAGCTGCATTTTGGTGCGTCTCCACACAGATCGTAACCATATCTGTGTGTTCGTTATTGGTGAACGTTACCTTTTCGTCTGAATGACCTGGCTCGAACTGCATGGAGGCAACCACGCAATACTTATCAGTATGTATGAATTTCACATGTAAAATGTTTAATCTCAATAAATACACCACTCTACTCTACTTTGCGAAAGTACAATGCAAACACCTGCAGGCAGCAGCGCTACCTCAGTGACCTTTGGCTTTGTAACTGCACTATCCCTTTGATTCAGCAGTAATACGGCAACTTCTTTTGCACCTATGTATGCGGGAAACATAAAACTGCAAAGGACGAGTTTTTTGGGCCACCTGGTACTTTATATACATAGTTTACGTGTTGTCTGTTTCATAAAACGTATTGCTATCAAAATAAAAACTATAAATTTCCTTTATTGCAAACCATTTGCTTGTTCCCCTTCCCCTGGAAATATTTTGCTTTTTTAGTGATGTTTTAAACTGTCTCAGGTTATATTTTATTATGTTAATGTTTCATTTCCTTTTAACAACGTATATATACCAAACATTTCATTTATGTATTTATTGCTATTATGATGAACAAAATGGCTTTCCTAGCTACAGTAAATGAAATAGTGTATCAATATGATCATTGGAAAGAAAATTCTTCCCACTTACTTATGCAAAATTGAAGTTTTGGTCACCACTGCACTGTCATCCTGTTCATCTAAAAATTAGAGAAAATTCCGTCTTTTTGTTTGTGTGTGTGCGCGTGTGTCTGTCTGTCTGTGAACAGGATAACTCTAAAACTGTATGATTTATATTCGGCATTTTCCAAGGATGCGAATTTTCCAAGGAAGATTTTCAAGAAAATTCCCTCCCCACCAAACTGTATTTCACATGGAAACGCATTAATTGATTTTTATTTCATTTCCTCAAAATAGACTAACGATTTTTATTAAAAACAATATGTTAAGGATATTTCCAACATAAATAAAATATTTATATTACATTTTGTGCAAGTCCCTTTTATTCCAAGTGAACCTACTATAACTGTTGAATCACAAGAGGCAGACAAAATCGATCAAGAAAATAGAATTCTGTTAAACACAAAATTAATGCAAAATAACTTTTGCTCGCTTTTCCATTAACCATTTCCCACATTTTCGTTGGTATGTGTATGGAATTTCAAACCCAGCGCATAACAACTCTTTTAAAGTATTTGATTATAATTATCGCGTCGGCCTCCTATAACCCTGTAATATGCAACGAAAATATTCCTGGAAACGTTTATCTTGATTAACATCAAGCAGACAGAAAAATAAACCTTTTTAAGATTACAGGAAATGTGTAGAAGAAATATAAAGATAAACACTAGCAGATGGAGAAGGTAATGTGTATTGACACATTTAATTTTTGTTCATATTTTATGTCGTAAAAGCATTTCTTTCTCGGTTGATGGCCTGAATGTAACATTGTATCAAAATGACAACTCAAAAAAATAATATACTCACTGATTTATGCAAAATTAAAGTTTTCCTCAGCATTCCCATTCTTTTCAATTGCAGTACTCTGGATACGTATACTCAAAGTCTTAGGTGAGCCTTAGGTTTTCTTCTATGAGTTACGGCCTTTGTAGTTAGTAATCAGAATCTTTGAGAAGCTGTACATTAATAAAATGTCTGTATATACAATAAAAATATTTTCTTAAAAATTCATTTTGAGCGGTTTGCATATATCCAGTTATTAAAAATTATTTTAAAATACGTGGGGTGCGATAACTTTCATACGGACTATAAAACGAAGCCTATTTTTGTATATATTTGTTTTATGCTGCACTTTAAAATTAATTTTGTTTCCCTAGCTTTATCACGCTCATAGTGGACTGAAGTGAGCAAATGAATATTATCTGCCCTAAACCAAATTGTTTGCTTCTGACTAACAAAGCGCCATTCGGTAGAACGGAGCACGTTTGCATACTTATCGCTAATTAGCTGATGTAAAATATAATAAAGCGTGTCCAACTTTCGCGTTTACTTTCTCTACTGCCCATCTATAGAAACCTTAGGTACTACACATTCCAACCAGAATCTGTATGCCGAGATTTCACCGGAAGTGGATGTTTTGAGGCCTTCGGAACCCGAAAAAGCATGTCTACTTTCTCTACCAAGTACCTAAGTAGGTAGAGAGGGTATTGTACTTCGCCAAAAATGTTGATATCGAGATTTTACAGAAAATATATGTTTTGAGGTTCCCTGAATTAATAAACTAAAGGTCGGGTAATTACCAACGTTTGTATTTAAGAATAGTATATCCCAAAGAAGCAACATAAAGATTTTCAAAAACATCCCCATCCCAAACCGCCCTTTAGACGGAAAAGTTTTCGAAATCTTATTTTCTCAAAATGGCTCTAATGATTTTGATCAACATATCATATGTTTAAGATATTTACTTGGAAAATAAAATATATATCTTGAATTTTCGGGGAATATATTTTGAAATCTTCTTTATTTGGAAGGAATTTTGTATAAATGGTGAGCGTTATAGGATAGACAAAAACGTACTATACAAAAAGTTTAAATTTCTTTAAAACACAGACTTATTTTGAGTTAAGTTTTGTGGCATCAACTATTTCCGAGATATCCCTTATAGTTGGTTTGAGATGTTCAATACTTTATCATTTTTTAAAGTTCTCTCGCTCTTCAGCCGTTTCTCGCGATGTGACGGAAAGAGTATGGAAATATAAGGTCAGCATGTGGTGCTCCACATTAAAACATCTGACTATCGATTCGGCTTGCTCTATTTCCCTTGTGCCTACAACGAAATGTGTAATAAAGCTATTTTTGCAAACTTTTAATTCGATTAACATGAACTAAATAGAAAAATATGTACATTCTAGATGTTGTATAAAAGTAAACGATAATGAGTAAAGAAAGCTGTGTGAATGGAACACATAATATTTTTTATAAAAAGGTGTGTGTGTGTGTGTGTGTTTTAACAGACATACAACAGCTAGTTCTTGTTAATTGAGATAAACTTTCACTGCAAATTTATACATCTCATTATAGAGGTAAGAATTGAATAACAGGCTAAAGAAATAGTCAGATATTTTAAAAGCGAGTCACTATGTGATGGCTTTGAAATTCCATGTTATTCGCATGGGCACGAGAAAAAACGAACAGCAACTTACCACTTGAAAAACGTATAAATATTTGAAAGTTCAAACCAAAAACAAAGGGTATCTGAAATCGTTATCACCACAACATTTATAACAAGACCTACAGTTTTATATAGTAAGATTTTGCGTATCTCTTACGGTGCACCAACTACAAAAAGACATCAGATAAACAGATATTCATAGGCTACTAGCAAGTTACTCAAGTTGTGCATTTTATTTGTCATGAAAATATTTTATAAATACTATATTTTAATCAAAATCGTTCATCCATTTTGAAAATATATAAAAAAACGAAACATTTATCATGTAAGGATAGTTGGGGCAAGGTTTTTTTCTTTCTTTCTTTCTTTAAAATCATGTATTGCATCCTTGGAAAAAGCTGAACTTTTTGTTTTTGAGTTATACCATTCACAATCCCCTCCCCGCACACACAAGACCTTTTTCTAAAAATACACATTTTTTACTCAGGGAGTTCCAAAACGTATATTTCCAAAGAATTCTGGGCATTAAATTTTTGGATGAAATTCAATACTTCCTTTGCTTGCTATAACTAAATAGTAGAGAAAATAAATCATGATCTATACTTACACGACGTTCTCTACCTGTTACCACTTCTCAGGTCTTCCTTTTACCGTGCGGGCGTTTTAAGGTGAGGCCACAGACCGGCTATATGCGTAGCAGGCTTACTGAAGTGACCTCGGTGCTTTTCCGATTTGCAACTGGTGGCGCATGACGGGTTCATGGTTATCTTTATCAGCTGTTTTTCAGTAGCTGCTTTATTTTCATACTTAAAGAGAGTTGAACTGTGCATCTCAAAGGTGAAAGTTTATTCAAGACACTTGAGTTGTGTATGATTTGCTTAAGAGTGCTAATGTCTTATTAGTCCATTGCAATGCCCGACGTCAAATTCACGTTTGAAAAACAAATTTTTATGTACAATAGATACGTAAACATCGAATCACGTAGACAGGTACGTAGACAATTTAGGAAAAAATTTCCGGTATTCCAGTTCCAGGTAGAGAAACTGTTAGATGTTTGCTTAATAAGTTTAGGACAACGAGATCGCTATACGTTAAACCTAAGAAGCGAAAACGCGATGTTTTAAAGAGAAAAAATTGAGAAATTGGTGCATCTATTTCTGGGGAACCCTTAAAAAAGTTTATAGGGACAATCCCAAACCGTAGATGAACTTAAGGACAATATAAAGCAGAATTTATGAACATTACGTAAGAAGAACTTATGCTTGTGAATGGAAATTTCATTCGAAGATACCAGAAATGTCTTAACGCAGATGGACGCCGCTTATAACAAGGTTAGTGTTTGTTATAGTGCATGTTACTATCACTCGTGAGTAAGTAACGAAAAATCCCCATTGTAATAGTGTGCGGAGAACGCGTACGCACGATCCGTGGCCTCGCCATAAAACGATCACACTATTCATGTAAAAAGTAACTACCTTAATCACGGTAAGTAATAAATATCATCGAGAAATTACTTTGAAATTAGTAGTATGGACTTGTTACATACAAGATGCGAAAACAAAACACAACTGTTTATATTGCTAGTCACTCCACGAGGAGCAAAAGAGGAGAAATATTAATATAATATATATTTTAAATATTTTCAAAGATCCCTCATAGATGCTGCATAGCAGTTCCACCTGGTGAATCTTAAAAGAGTTACATTTAATGTTTCGAAAACGACTTATGGCGCGACAAAAGTCCTTTGGCACAAACTGCATTATGAATAGGCTCTGTATTATAAATAGGCTGCTAATTAGTACGCTTTCACTTGTATCTTACGGTTTATATGCGATATAAAATTCAACAAAAACGGAGAGTTCCATAGACGTTCACTGGAAATTCAAGATTACATTGAATTCATCATACAAAAATATTTCAAGCGCATGGCGTGTTAATGAAAGTGTTAGTCATTTTTGAGAAAATAAAAAAAGAACTTCTTTGAAGATCTTCTCTTGATATTTTTAAATAACGCCTCGCTCTTGTGCAAAGTTTGGTACTTATCCGAAATTTCGTTTTTGAGCTATGATACTCTCTCTCTCCCTCTCTCTGTCTCTCGGACACATGCACATGTGCTGAACTTTTTGTAATCATTCTCTTATTCAGGGGATCTCTAAACGTGAAACTGGGTTGACATCGAAATTTTATATGAAATATCTTCCTTCGCATAATACTTACCGTAAATTGAAATAAAAAATCGGATAGGCTAGTACCAAAGTTAATTGTAATTTGAATTTACCCCTCATCCCCAAGCTGAACTCTGTTTAAAATTTCAAATGACACCCTTACATTTTGATACTTATTTTTCGAAAAAGCATTCATTTTTATTGCATGTTATTAATTTGTTCTCACATAGTTTATTTTGTATGTTATTGGGAATTCGTATTAGAATAATAGATTACCCCGAGAATGTAGGTGGATTAATCAACTACACTCCCTAAGGATCGTGAGGAGTACCGAAAAAGACATATTTATGGTCTAGTATCATAATATTTATTTTCATCCAGGTTACATATTTATTTTTTTTAAATTAAAATGGATTCATGTTTCTAAAATTATGAAGGACAAAAGAAATGAGAACAAATCAATGTGGCGTACTAGAAGATGAAAGAGTTCTAAAAAAGTATCACAATATGGGAGTGTCATTTGTAATTTCAAAGAGGGGCTAGTGGTCTTTAGGTGAGAAATCACAGTTTTAAACTATTCTTCAATACTTAATCGATGTATTTTGTTTAAATTCATTTAAAATTAGATACACATCTACTGAAACTGAAAAGTAGAAATAAAAACGCTGTTTGTATAATGTCAGTAGTGTAAGTGCAATGGTTTGAAAATTGTGTCTTACGTAGAGACATACAAAGAAACGCCCATAGGTGCTTGTAGCAACAACGAATATTTCTGAGCAATTTCAGGGAAGTGGTAACTGTGATCAATATATGAACCAGCAGCTAACTCAAACATGAATATCTCTGCTGTAATTGATAGATGCTCGTAAGTGTAACAAATTAATGGATGGATGGATGGATGGATGGATGGATGGATGGATGGATGGATGGATGGATGGATGGATGGATGGATGGATGGATGGATGGATGGATGGATGGATGGATGGATGGATGGATGGATGGATGGATGGATGGATGGATGGATGGATGGATGGATGGATGGATGGATGGATGGATGGATGGATGGATGGATGGATGGATGGATGGATGGATGGATGGATGGATGGATGGATGGATGGATGGATGGATGGATGGATGGATGGATGGATGGATGGATGGATGGATGGATGGATGGATGGATGGATGGATGGATGGATGGATGGATGGATGGATGGATGGATGGATGGATGGATGGATGGATGGATGGATGGATGGATGGATGGATGGATGGATGGATGGATGGATGGATGGATGGATGGATGGATGGATGGATGGATGGATGGATGGATGGATGGATGGATGGATGGATGGATGGATGGATGGATGGATGGATGGATGGATGGATGGATGGATGGATGGATGGATGGATGGATGGATGGATGGATGGATGGATGGATGGATGGATGGATGGATGGATGGATGGATGGATGGATGGATGGATGGATGGATGGATGGATGGATGGATGGATGGATGGATGGATGGATGGATGGATGGATGGATGGATGGATGGATGGATGGATGGATGGATGGATGGATGGATGGATGGATGGATGGATGGATGGATGGATGGATGGGTGGGTGGGTGGATCGATGGATGGATGGATGGATGGATGGACGGACGGACGGACGGACGGACGGACGAACGAACGGACGGATGGATAAGGTATCTTTATTGGTTTCAAATTATTGAAGTTATTACAGAAGTATTTAGTGCATGAGTCATTGACCGTACATGCATACTTAAGATACAAGGTATAGTGACAAAATAAACGACAGAATACGAAACAAAACAGAAAAATAAGAAAAAGGAAAGCAGAAATGAATTATCTTTGACTAACTGAACAAATTTGACCTAGTTTTGCGCACTTTAGCCAAGAAATTGCCCATGTTTTGCCAGTTCTTCTGGTCAACCAGTAGCTCCCAACATGCCAATCTCTTTTTTGACCAACTTAAGAATATTTCTTTGAGTTCAATTGTTCGTTGGTTCTCCCATTGAGCGCATTCCGCTAAAATATGTACCCAGTCCTCATCCAAATCGCAGAATGGGCAGATTCTCCTGCCAGCATCGTCAGTCATTTTCTGTGCTCTCCAGCCCCCAGTCTAAACCATGCCATTCCTGATCTTTCCTTTCTTCTTAAGTTAAGTATATATGTCTGTTTACCCCAATTCAATTTTATTTCATTTGCTAGACTTAGAGAAGGTTTAATTTTACAATCCGATTCTATTTCCTGTTGGTTGATGTTCCTTAGACTTCTTTTGACACCTTTCCATATCTTTTTGTCATTTGTTTCAGCTCTTTTCCATACTGACCCCAATCCTATTCTCCTCAAACCCCTTTCCAAATCAGCTACCCATATATTAGGAGACAGGTTTTCTCGCTGGTATTTATAACATTTGGATCGTATTGTCAGCATCTACGCCTATTCCTCTTTTTAAATTTTCACCATTTAAAAAGACTGAAAGTATACAAACTTTTATAGAAAGGTTTGTTAGAAAGGAAACAATTGATATCTATATGTTCACGTTTCTTAGAAATCAGTTGAAGCAGAGAGCAAGTATTCTGCCTCATACCACTGAATTAAGAAAATTAAGCCTTCAATAGTATTTCGGTTCCCAAGGTTTTCTTTCTCTATGGAGAAAATGAATAACAATTTACATTTGAGTTTTTTAAACAAAATCTCAAATTTTAAAAATATAGTATACTTAAAAATATAACTCTAGGCCAGTGTATGTAATAGATTTTCACACACAAGTATGCAAAATTTCAACCTTGGAACATTTACAGCTTTTTACTTTCTCTACTACGCTTAATAAGAAGGGGAAGTATTGCATTTGAAAAAAAAACTTGATACCGATATTTCACTATAAATACATGTTTTGAAGCCCCTGAATACAATAAAGGCACTTTTGGAAACATGTCCGTGTGTCTATGAACAGCATAACTCAAAAACGAAAGATAAATACCAAACTTAGTATTTCAGTTTAGTATCTTCAAATGATGCGACACGAAGATTTTTAAGAAAATCCCCTGACCCCCAACTACCCTTTACATGAACATTTTTCGAATGTTTTTGTTTTTTAAAAAGTGGCTAACGATTTTGATTAAAATACTACATATGAAAGATATTTACATGAAAAATGAAATGTATATTTTGAATTTTCTGGAAATAGCCTAGGAAATCCTCTTCATTCGGGAGGAATTTTGTATAACCTTGTATAATTTGTAAACACTAAGCGAAAGACGAAAACATACCACAAAAAATGTAGATTCCTTTAAATTTACTTAAAATAAGTTTTTTGTGGCATGAGCCCTTTCTGAGATATCCCTTATTAAGGGTTCGCATTAGTCAACACGTATCATTCTTTATAAGTCCCATCAATTTTCAGTTTTTCTTGCGATTGCATGGAAGCAGTATGCAATTTTAAGGCCAGCATATAGCATCTAGTTCTTAAACATTTAAATTATTGCTGTTCTCTTTGTATTTATAAGAAAATGTGTAATGTAGGTATTTTTGCAAAGTATTATTTCAATTAAATGTAGTAGATAGAAAATAAGCTTGTTATAATAGTATATATACCAATTAATACACATAGAGGTTAGAGATAGTCATGTGAATATATCACATCAGATTTTTTAGAAAAAGGAATATATGTTTGGAAAAATGTAGTTTTGAGATTTTCGTGGTTGAAATTAAAGTTCAAAAGTACATATTACTAACATTTGTGCATCCCAGGAAAGTAGTATTCATTAACTGCATTCTCTGTTGCCTCCTGACCTGCAGTTCTATGACTTTTGACCTGGGACTCCATAGATGAAGTGGAACTCCACAGATTACAGCGACGCACATTCCTTTTAAATGTTTTTAAAGCTTCAATTGTTTGAAATCCCCAATAAATCACTATATTTTGAATTAGCAGGAATAACAGAACCTTTTTCCATTGAAAATAGAAAATACAAAATTTTGCCACTCACACTTCCCAGTCTCCTTCAGCTATTTCATCAGAAATACTAAGTGGGTTTGTTTTAAAAGATAACTGTATGCCAGTTAACATGGGAATTAACAGGAACAGGACTGCTATAAAAGTTCTGAGGTTATCGACCCAAAGAATCACCATGGTGTGGCGGATATACCGAGAAGAATATCTGGAGAAGGAACGTGGAACTAGGGATGTGTTAGCATAAATGATTCAACGGTACAGAAGAGAAGTAAGAACGGGAAACAATTTGCAAGTGTAATGGCCATATAGCTAGTCTTCCGGAAGACGCTTCTCCGGCATGAAATCGTCCATTCTGTTAGCCAGATTAAAAAAGAAGAAAATCCTGAAAAGATGTTTAACTGAAATGTATCAGTAAATCTCTCCCAACACATTTTTTCAACAGAAGTTTCTCTTATCTTAGACGAATAACTTATTTTGTCATTCTGTCTGTTTAAGAATGCTTCTCCAGGTGATTCAGCCGCCCCAAGTATTTGTACCCAAGCTACACGGAGATTGTAGTCCTTATGTGAAAACATCGCCCTTTTTGCTAAGCAGTACCATCTTCTGCAGCTAAGCAATTACATATTTATGTCTGACCTAATTATTACGTGCAGCACAAAATAGAAGGTTTAAACAAATACTTTGGTGCAAGTCTACTAGACGACAACGCAGAAATCCTTGAATGTAGGGAAACTGGGTACAGGTTCCCTGTGTCCGAGTGAACTTGCAGTATTGTGGACTTTCAAGTTCTATATTTCATTCTTGGTGCTGTGATACTTGATAACTCTCCATATAGAATATTCTTGAAAGGAATGTTAGCAGTGAAGAGCCGTGCCTACCGAAGGACACAACCTGACAACTTTAATGACGTCACGAGTTGCTATATTACCACATTATAAACATCGCGCGACTTTAATTCCGAGCATGTATCGCTTAGAGCGGTATTTTATACTGTTTTATAGTGTTTTGATGTTTTTTTTAGTGAAAGTAAGATAAAAAAAGAATTGCACATTCAAGTCGAGCAATTCGCTGAACTCTGGGAATATAACAATCAGAAACAGTAAATTCTTTTGTCCGAGCAACAGAAACAGCAGTTAAACATGTTAATGCATATGACGGCATCTAATTAGTTACACTAGGCAAGAACTGAATAAAGAAATAGAAGATGAAATCTAAGATAAAGGAATATTAGTCTACTAAAATGTGCGATGCTTTAGTTGCAGTAGGTACTTTCTAGGTCGCAGGTCTTGTGCCGTTTTCCCCTCCCCCTTGGTCATGGCTTATACAACCAGCAGAAAGTACGTCATAATGTTTCGGAAATGACGTGGGTCATCGAGAGAAACAGTTAACATCCGAAGCTTCGAGAAAGATTAATTCATCATACCACAACTTAAAGCGTCGTGCAGAGTTACCATTGGCTGGTTTGCTTCACGCCACTAACGTCAGCGCCATCACGCTCGTGGACAACTCCAGCAACTCCTGGGCAGCAGAGGCACTCTTCGGCCAGGGACAGAGTGGCTAGCAACTAGACGGTGACGGCGAGATTTGGCGTAAACCACCAAGAGTAACCTTTTCAGCTTTTTCTAAATTATTTTCACCGGTTTGGTAAGCTTCAAAATTTAACCGTTTTACTCTTGGTGTTTCTAAATTCATATTTTGATGAAGGTATATTGTTTAAGTAGTTTGCACCACGCTTTGGGCGTCAATTTGAAGAAGTTATTGTTCTTGGAGTTTATTTATATCTCTCCACGTATGGACGTCAATTTGAAGTAGATTGTTTGTTACGTAATATGCTGCTACGTATGTAAAGCTGATTTGAAGATGTATTTTTGTTGTTACGCTCCAAGTTTAAAAAAATATTTATTAACTTTGTTATTAAGCTGCTTCTATAGATAGTATTCATGTTTATGTTTGCCTCGGCTGCGTCAGTATTGTTTTAGAGACATGTTTCTCTTAATCAGGGCGTGGTGGGGCAATAATGTAGGCTTACACAGATTTTAAGTTTAAATTCACTTCTTTTTATTTATCCTTGACACAAATTAAATAGCACTACACTGATATCAAGAGCTGTGAGATTCTTTAATTTAATACTTGCACTTTGTTAACGCGTATACATAATTTTCGTTTCACACGAATACGTAATATTTCTTTAGAGAACACATCTTCCATCCGGTCACTACCAAGGTCTCCAGGCAACTGAACATATTTCAACCATCCAAATCCGTAAACTTCGGTATTTCAAGTCTCTGATTGGCTAATCCTAGTCCAATAGAATAGCTACATGTTACTAAAGCTTTTTCTGGCTGTTGATTGGCTATTTTTAAACTGTCACAAAATTTACATTATCGTGGCTCTAATCATGACTAGTAACAATTAAACTCTCAAACTCATTATTGCCTCAAGGTTACCTCATTGTTACCTCATTGTTAGCAACTTATTAAATTACGTAATGCATTCACATAACATTAACATTATTAAACATGTTTACAATAATATAAGCATTTGCAATGACTGCTACATACATTTTTACAAATTATTACATAAATATTGCTTCAAGGCGGGCTGTTATTGAAATTACATATTATATAATTTACTTGAAATTATTCAAGTGGTAAAAATACTGCCTCAATTTACTGGAGAAGAATTTATATTTTTCACTTCGTGTAACTATGTATTGTATTACTCGCTGTTTCAGAAATATTCTCAATTTGTACGGCAACTTAAATTGCAAAAAAGTGAAACAGTAGATCATATAGTCGTCTCCGAGCATATTATTTGTAAATTACATAACTTTTAAGTTAATGTTAAAATAAGCTGATGATGGAATTGTTAACAAATGTAACACCTTATAGTAAATTGTTAACATATGTGCCGATGATTCTTTTCAACTCCTAGCTCCTACGCAATAGTCCTTTCCACAATATTTAATACCTCCGGGTATGGTAAAATCCCAGTGGTACAGTTTAAATGGATGGTTTTTAGAAATACGTACAGTCGCCTATGTGTGAGTGAGTGAGTGAGTGCTAAATTCAAAAAAAAGAATTTGGATTATATATCATATTTCATTCTTTCACATACCTTTCAAAAATAGAAGGCGAAGATTTTCAGAAAAGTCATCAATCCCAAACAACCTCTTACATTGCAGTATTATTACTTTTAATTTGCCAAAAAGTAATTAGAGTAAGTATTGTATTCCACCCAAATACCGAAATTTCACCGAAAATACATGTTTTGAAACTCCCTGAATAAAAAAATAGTTTTTATAAAATCTTCTGTTTGAATGTCTTTCTGCCTGTCTGTATCTTTCTGTGTATGTGAACAACATAACTCAAAAACGAAAATTCGGTGAAATATGTACCATTTCACCGTCTTTCAAGGAAACCACACGAAATTTTCAAGAAAATCCCCCACTCTAAACTACCCTTTACATGAAAAAATGTTCGTTAATTTTTGACTTTATTAAAAATGGCCTTAAAAATTTTCATTAAATACCATATCTTTAAGATATTTACATGACAAATATAATGTGTATTCTTGAATTTTCTGGGGACAGCCTGTGAATCATTCTGAATGACTTTTGTTTAAGTGGCAAACCGTGAGAGATAAACAGAATCTTACTACACAAAAATGTAGATCTCATTAAAGCACACAATTTATGTCAGATGAGAATGTTTGTGACTTTCACCATTTCACATCTGGTTATTAGATTAAATTTTCAAATACTTATACTTTTTTCAAGTGCTAAGCCGCTGTTATTTATTTCTCTAGGCCATGCAAAGGACATTAAAAGCCAATACATAGCGATCGGAATTTTAAAAAATGGACTAGTTTTAGCTTACTGCTGGATGACCAGCATAGAGCAGAACAGGTTTCATGGCTCTTAGCCGGCCGGCGGTGAAGCGCGAGGCTTCAGTGTGAGTTGAACTCTTGCAAACGTTGCACGCGTTTGTTAGTTGACGCAAGACAGTGCATACTAAGTTAAATGGTTCTATTCGGGTACCGGTATTCTGTTCCTCAAAAGGTATTCATCTATGATTCATACGTCCGTACAGAATCTGCGAGTGCCTTAAGGAGATTATTTCAAGAGAGATTTCCTGATGTTCAAGTTCCAGGTCGAACTACGAATCATTGTTTAATAAATAAGTTACTTGAAACAGGAAGACTTCTTGATAAGAAACGTAAGTAACCACGTACAATACTCACAGAAAAAACTCTTAAGATAACATTCAACACGCTCTGGAAAGGTCTAGAAAATCACTTCAGCTTCTTTCCCAGCAAATGGAAATTTCCTGTGGCTCTGTTCAAACGGCTACAAAGTTATTCAAGTTAAAGCCCTACAGCATTACCGTAGTGCTAGAACTTACGGAACATTCTGCATTAAGGAGGCGATTTTGTGAATGGGTTTTGAATCAGGTACATAACGGACAAATGAACCTAATCTAATTTTCTTTCCAGACGAATCGTGGTTCCACCTAAGTGGTATATCTATTAATACACAAAAAATCGTTATGGATTGCTGAAAATCCTAACCACCTTCACCAGGAGCCCCTGCATGATCAAGAAATAGGAGTGTGGTGCCCTATTAGCGGCGAGAGAATAATATACCCCCCTTTTTTTTGCGGAAACAATTAATAGTAAGAGCTATGCGCAAAACGTTTTGCGGCCATTTGTTGGCGAATTAACTGAGAGGGGAAGAAGCTACATGACTTTCCAGCAAGAATCTGCGACGGCGCATACAACCAGCTTCTCCTTAAGAAAGTTCATGAATTATTTGAAATCTGAGTTATCGCTAACAACATATGACCCCCGCGTTCCCCTGATTTAACCTCCTGCTTTCTATCTCTGAGGGGGGGATTAAAAGAGAAAGTTCACAAACCTAATCCAAACACTTTAGAAGAACTTAAAAGTAACATTCATCAAAAAATTGCTGCCATTTCCCAAAGGGAAATGCAGCGTATAATGGCCAATTTCCTAAGCAGGAACCAGAAGTACTTGAACAACGAAGTGAAGCACTTCCAACATCTCTTCGCTTGATATAGGTATGTGAGTACTTTTATTTTTAAATGTTTGATTTTTGTTTCTTGAGCACATGCTCCTAACAGAGCGTGAAAAACTTGAAGGCAGGACTGGCTAGGAAATGGTAACGATGGGTCAAGTAAGAATCCAAGTTCCACTGCTAACACTTAATTGACACATTTACCAACGTAGGTATTCCACAGGAACAACAACATACATAGTCATCTGTATAACTATGTGTATATCTATGTATAGGCTAATAAACCCCTGATTTAAAAAATATAACAAACAAGTTATAGCAGAAAACTACAGAAAACTATGTTATTTATTTAACCTTGAGACTGTTAAAGACAAGGAAAGGCAAATTACCAACACACAAGACTTAGCAAGACAGGATTTACTCAACTAGCCATATCACACCCTGAGCCTTAATGTGTGGTCAAGGTAATTGAACATATGACTCCAGCCCTAAAACCACACGTATATAACCTGTGCAACCTAATGCTCATTTATTTGAGTAGTACTTTACATGTAGGTTAATCTTGTTGAAAATAAAGCAAAGTTATTAGACCAATTGCTAATAATAGTACAAATATGAAATTGTGCAACCAGCACTATAGTCTCAATGACCCTTTATGCAAGGTAACCTGGATGAAAGTAAAGTAAAGCAAAGCAAAAGTACAGTTGGTAGTGTTAGCATAAATATAAAATTGTGCAACTAGTAATGCAATCTCAATAACTTTAATGTATAGTAAAATTATTGAAATCCTGATTTTAGTACCAAAATCTCAACTAATATATATATATATATATATATATATATATATATATATATTGCTCGCCACCTTAACTCCTCTTGAAACTATAATGGAGTGTGGTAGCAACATTTTATGTAAGATAACCTTGCGAAAAAGAAGCAAGGCAATTTACCAACTGCTGCTCCGGCTAAGAATTACACCTGACTCAATTCCCACTGTTTATAATTCTAAAACGTAAACCGCACAAATATTATGCAAGACAAAACCGCCAAACCCGGTGAATATATCATTAAGCCTCATAAACATCTACGGAAAACACATAAAATAAAAAATCAAAGCACCCAAATCAATATGATGGCTAGATTTTGAAAAACCTTTAACAAATTTTGAGATGGCAGTCCCACACTCCCAGACTCCTGCCGTAGTGCTCTAATACATAGTCCATAACAATATGCCTGCAGATCACACATATCCCCAAGAAACATAAATAAGAAGCCCAGAAAATACATTTACGAATCCAAAGGTCACATGGAAACACAAGCCCCTCTCAAATAACCCAAGAAACTTTACCAAATCAAACTGGCCCGACTCTCCGTACGAAGCAGGTTGCCAAATCACTCTTCGCACAAGCACACTCCAAAACCACCCTTCCTCAGAGCAAATTTCCAGGCAGCTAGCCGAGAGAGGGAGAGAGAGACCAGCTCGCTCAACCAGCATGTCAAGTTCCTCAAACTCCCGCTAGAGGCATAAAAGACCCTTACCAACTTAAAACAATTAGAATAGAAGAATGAAACTAGAGCAGACAAAGGCAACAAGCTGGCACATTCTTTGTTAGAAATATTTCACGCAACAAACCGTAGTACAAAACCGGAGTATATTTACTGCGGACGTGCTATCAGTCGGTCAGTGCGCATAGCAAGCAGCACCGCCGGCCGGCTAGAACCGCGAAACCTGTTCTGCTCTACGCTGATTACCCAGAATACCCCTCCACAATGAAATGGGTACACATGTTCTGAAAGCTTATCTTGTTTAACAAGAACAGACAGAAGAATAATGTTTTGTAAGAATAGTTTGTAGAGGAATAAGTCATTTGAATGCAACAATTAAGATTTTTTCATTATTTTTTATTTTCCAAAACGTTTATAATAATTTATATTAACATATCACATATGTCGTATTGCTACGACAAAACACTGAAACAATGAAAATAAGACTTGCAAAAGTAAAGCTTATCAGTTTATCTGCAGTGGCAGGCACGCATCAAGATTTTGTTGAAGTAGACAGTTCTTCAATCCAAGTGTCTCTTAAACGGCTTTCTCACTGAGTATCAAGTATTCATCTAAGGCATTTCTACCAGATTGCTTTATTTAAAGCATAACTAGGCTCATTTGTTTTCATCTTATGTTATACATTTATTTTACAAATAAACCTCTATTTATAACTTACCGAATAAGGAGAATGAAAGTACGTCCACTAATGATATAATTAAGCTGTGGATTGATGCCTACTGGCTTTTCTAATATTTCTGATGAAAATGCTGGCATTTAGGTTGAATATCCATTTTAAGTTATTATGGATATGCAAATTTTATACAGTCTATAATTGCCCATTTCAATAGTAAATTCGTAAACATTTTCTAAACATTTATATATTATACTTTAAATCATGGTCATTTTTTTAATCCTTTATGAAACTATAAATTGTATTCGTTTTTACCCAGCAGAGGGCAGTGAAACCTAACAACTATTGACAATCTGGTGCACTACATATTATTAACACCACAAAGCGGAGAAATCCAATAATTTAAAGTAAGTCAATAAGTAAAAGCCGCGTAAATGCTGATGACTGTTGACTAGTGGTTTGTGTGTATCCATTTCGTGACTTGAGTACGGGGTTTATTTTTCTGAGATGAGTGAACATATTTCATTCCGCGGTTGCCGTGAAATATAACGTGGAGACATGACAAAGCATGTCATTAAGAGAATATGTTCTGAAACAATGGATCGCTGGTGATCATCACTTCTCATCAGATGGACAAGTTATATATTGTTCTATATTGGAGAGACAATTAAAATTTGAAGGATTAATAGTTGCTTCACTGTTGAAACCCCACGTACGGTACACCGTTTCCGGTGGCCTTCGCCCCAACTTTACTTTTCGTTGCTCCAAGAATTGCTAGTAGCATTAATAAACTTTACAATTCATCATTGCCTCAAGGTTACCTCATTGTTAGCAACTTTTGACCTATATTCTCACAGCTCCTACATTATTAAATTACGTAATACATTCACATAACATTATTAAACATGTACACAATAATATAAACGTTAACACAATAACTGTTACATACATTTTATCTGTTATTTATACACATATTTCTTTAAGGCGGGCTGTTATTATATTTTATATTATATAATTAGACTGAAATCATTTAAGTGTTAAAAATACTGCCTCAAATTAAGTATCTGAAAGTCATGGAAAGAAATCCTAATTGGAAGCAACTGCTAATAGTGACAGAAGCACTGTTTGGAAATTATATTATTGCTGTATTTCCACCTGCTGGACTCCAGCTGAGTTTGGTTCCCTGAAGTATTGTCCGATCACTTCATGTGAACTGGATAGCAGAGTCTCCCAATAGAACAACATTCTAACAGACAAAAGACATGAGTTCTCATTACAACATTTAGAGGAATATTTAGTTATTCACTGCCCTAATGAGTTATGAATGAATCATTAATAAATGGCATCCCTAGTGTATAAATGCAACAAAAAAATGAAACTGAGTTTTATTTATGGACGTCTTTAACTGCTGTGCTTCTTAGTGTCCCATTCTATATTGGACGTGAAAGACCGGTAATTTTGCTCAGAGGTCTCTTTATCAAGCTTGAGGTTCTTTTACATGCAATAAATCTACTGCACAGGACCATCGTTTACTTCCCTTCCGAAGAAAGCCATGCTAAGGATTTTTACGCCCGAAAAAATCCATCGCCCTCCGCCGGGTTTGTAAATGTTGCGGTATGGTTGTAATTTTGTGCTAAAGATACTGTTAGTGCCTTTTTAAACTCTGTTTTGCTCAATGCTATTTTGCCTGCCTATTTTTACTGTTTTGGTGCCCAAAAATCCGCAGCTTACAACCAACAATGATTTATTGAACACACTATACTTCATGGCAAATGCGATATGTGATTTAATTTAATTATTTTGCCAGCTTGGTTTAACCAGGATAGCATAAATAAGGGGAATATTCCGGAGAGGAAAAACAACTTCACGTTCTCGGAACTTACTCCAGAATAATTTCTACAAACTTGAAGACATTTGATTCCCGTAATTTTCTATGAGATTTAATCGCTCTCTGGCTCGTCAGTTTTCTGAAGCTTCTTGAACAAAAACGCATCACATGAGAGGATGACTTTGTGGTAGGGTGGAGGAGCTGTTTACGTCGAGGGATGTCCTCACTGATAACGGAAGTGGAGCACAAAAAGTGGACCCGCCCTCGACTCCGGGTCAACCCTGATGCTGAGCCTGACGGAGGAATAATGACTGCCCTTCCTGCCAACCGCACGCCTTTCCACCCCGGGGTGCGATGACGTCATGAGAAAAGTTCATAGGTGCTTGATCCATCGCACCACTTAATCGTGACTTTTGCATAGGAAGAGGTCGACTAAGCGATGATATTCATTACAACAGTGGTAACCACGATTTTTATGTCTTGGATGATGGAGAAATAGAGGTGAACCTTGAAAATTTGTCATTAGTAAAACGGTCCTGAGGGAATATCAGAGTCAGAAAGAAAATGGGCTTGAAATATAAAATAAAATAAAACAAAAACCTATGCAGGTATTTTAGAAACAACGAAAGTTGTGATACCAAATTAAGCACCAATGGATTACAATGTCATTAAGGTATGGTTGTATAGGATGGACACAAAGTCCCGGTACCTCTATATAAATTATGCGAGTATACCTTTTCTGTTTCAGACCATATAAATAAACAATGTCTGAGATGTCCAAATACACTATTAAACGTGTTATTGGTAGTTGTTACGTGCGTGAAAGAGTCGTCTTATTCTGCAGATAGTTTACACGCCTAATTTTCCGTCGATCCCTCCACGGTTTCCTCTACAGTCCGCTTGTTTTTCTGAGTAGAAGGGTTGCTACCACTTTTTTATCGTTTACATCCCTAGTGAAGAAGGATTTATGGTCTCATCTCAAAGGAATTTATTTCATAATCGGATCTGTATGAAACCGCGTCAGAAAGTCAATTGCCTTCCCACATTGATTTATTTCATGCATCCAAAGCTCTTAATGACACGTTGTTTAATGGTGTAATTGGACTGGTAAATATTGTTACCTCATATGATCTGAAACAGAAACAAACATATACTATCTTTAGTAATATTGAAGATTACTGTTGATAGTTTGTCAGTAAATTAATCGCGGTTAATGAATACGAGTTGTCATGATAAAATTATTACATGAGTGAAGGTTGTGAAATAATTATCTAATACAACAAGCGCGAGTTTGAGATAATTACAGTGGGAGAACGATGCCGTTTGCTTTGTGTATTTGTTTTTGTTTTGCTTTTAGTATAATCCCTGCAGTGATTACAATGCGAGACTGATTACATTCTTTGTACCCTTAGTATAATCACTGAAGTGGATTATCTGTCTTATCTTTCTAAAATGTACTTTAATTTTATTAGTACTACAGGAGAACTACAGTTCTGAATTAAACAAAATACAACTGAACAATACGTGTCGTAATGAAAACTTCTATTGCTTATACCCCTTCTTTTATATTCATAAATTCGCAGATGAAAAAAATATCACCATTTTTACAGTTTGCACCAATCGCCTATAGTGAACAGGAAAATACACGAGCGAGTCTTTTTAGATCTCTAGTCGAATCAAAACACAGATTGGATTGCATTGGGAAGCGAAGGGGTTTCGGCACCGAGTGAATCCGGATATTGTGCTGATATCCCACGAGGGAGCGCCCCCGAAAGGGAGCGATGAGATGAAGGGATACATCGGGCGCCTGGAACAAGCAATGACGACACGGCAATGACAGGGTCCTTACAGCTTCCAGATATAGACGCCCCGGCACTCAGAAATGCAGTCCGGGGACCCCGACTCACATAGGCTCCAACGCGCCCTAGGGGGCGGTCCTTATACCCCGGCAAACAGACGAAGGCCGAGGGTCGGAGAACTTGCACAGAGAGCACCTTTTTCCTGTCATGTTGCATAGAAACACCACCGCCGACACTTTCAACCCTCAAATAGACCAAGTGGGGTGAAGGATGAATGAAATTAAGTAATGGAATGAAACGGTGGGACAGGAAATTCGGGAATGAAGAAACCACTCCAGCATTCGCCTGATGACCGGAGAAAACTCCCGAAAAAAACCCAAGGGTCAGAGTGACGGTTGCTGGGGATCGAACCTGGAACCTCCGGAATGCGGGCGTCAGACGATATTGCCTGAGCCATCCCGCTCTGTAAACACAGATTATATGAATAAAATAATGAATGTATGAGAAAAAGTTATCATTTATTAATTTTTGACCAACACACTTTAAAATTATCGATTAAGTTCGATTCTGAATGGTGAATAAGGAAGGCAACATAAGATCGCACATTGGCTGAAAGCGCTCGCGAGTGATTATCACTATAATTTATATAGGAGAGAGACCATCCCTTATAAAGCACGAATATACTGTCAGAATAAAAGCATCCCTTTACTCATACTATTATTTTCTGTTACAAGACGATAGTAGTTTTGTTTAATCTTATTAACTTTGCGATATAAATTGATGCCATAAGTTGTACTGATTATAAGTTAACTGTCATGGAACTAAATGACTTAACACATGTGCTCAGGTTTGCGTCAAGCGGCTATCCTGAATTCTTGTTAGTGAGGAAATTGTTTATTAAATAACCAATACCCCCCCCCACACACACACACACACACACACACACACAAAGGCGCTCTCACATTCAAACACTACACCGGTGGCATACGTGAAATGTTTTTGTTTAAAAACAACTTTGTGAAGCGCAGCTAGGAATCGAACCCGGAACATCTTATATAGTAGGCAGCTTCCCTACTTAATGAGCTCTGGGACCAGTAATAGCAGTTAAAGTGTTTTCATTTAGCGGTCTTCTCCCGTCGGTGTAGAGTCCCCTTTGCAGTTCTGCTTAGGCAAACCTTTTGGCATACGCGGTATGCGGTATAAAACAACTTCAACTAAGGATGGCTTGTGTGGGCCACCTGATGATGGATGGATGTAATCTATGTCATTATTATGTTTTTTAAAATAAAATTGTTTCACATTATATATTTTATGTTACCATATAATGGTTACTCTCCATATGAGAATGAAAACATATTAAAGAATGAATGTACTTTTCATGTAGATATGCATTTTTCGAGTTTCTGCAAAGATAGTGGTAACAAATGGCATAGCTAAAAAGGTAGCATCTTTCGGTCAATCTAATTTGTGGGGAGGGGGTTGGGTTGTCGTAGTTTCTTTCAGTTGCCAGTTATATGCTGAATTAGATATTCACTACCACGGTCCAAAGTTCCACACACAGGCGAAAGAAATGAAGTCTAGATAGGCTGTACAGGAAGGCAACTACACTACAAAGACCACCTGTCTAGTATCTCCTGACTACATGTATAGACCCACCAAAAATATTCACAGGATCACATAAGTGCAGTTAACGGATAATTCGAAAGCAAGAAACAGGAAGGCGATTAGCAAATGAGGGCCTCTAGTAGATCATATAGTAAGACAAATGCACATCTAAGATCATCAGTCCACCCCACTAATATGGGTAACCAAAGCAATGTGACCTAAGATGCTGAAGCGATATTAAAAAGGCTTGTCCTTTGAATGCATTGCTACACACATGAAAGTCCACCCACGAGCTTCCAATCATTGAATCAGAAGCTACACAGTTGCAAAAGTAATAATTCCATATACATTTCTTTGAGCGTAATATCGTTCTGTTCTGTTCATTTTATTATTCGGGTCAAAAACACTGCAGTCTTATTTTTCAATTAAAGAATATCGTAACTTTGGTTTCACTCTCTCTACCACCTACCTCAGCGGCCGTCATTGCGATGTGGGATGACGTCAGGACACGCACTGACTGTAGGGACAACACGGATTCAGTATCAGCACTGTAGCGGCGGCAATGCAGATGCAGTTGTGATTTGTTCTGTGGCGGCTCATGTGTGGAAATCTAATATTATTCTAAAGGAACAAAGTCAGGAGAAGCTACAGACGTTAACGCAAGACTATCAACAATATTTTTGCAAGTGGGGGAAGAACTATTTTTATGTACTGATTATGGTAGCGTAGTAAAGTGCTACAGCAAGTAAAGAAGTATAATTTACAACGCCATTATGCAGATGCACGCATAATACGACGATGGTTGCTGGTTTTCCTTCTAAAACGGGCCATATTGCTTCTATTGCATTACAACGTAGATTTCGCCCTTACTGCCGTTTGGTATGCAAATGCCTGTTTACTGCAAACTTTTAAAATGTTTGAGATTAACGTCCAAAGGGGAAAATAACGTTACATCATGACAACGCATCGCCGCATACAGCAAAACTAACAGCTGGGTATCTGGATGCCTTAAACGTCAACACCATGGATCCTCCACCATACAGCCCTAACCTAGCACATTGTGATTTATTTTTGTTTCCAAAAGTTAAAGATAAAATGCTGGAATCACTTTTTCGTCATCAGATGGAGCAGTGGAAGATTATAAAAATCTGATTTCTGAAGGGGCGGCGCCATGGCCGAGTGGTTAGACCGCTCGCCTCCCACCGAGGCGGACCGGGTTCAATCCCAGGGACCTGCATGTGGGATTTGTGGTGGACGAAGCGGCATCTGGGCGGGTTTTCTCCGGGTTCCCCCGCCATTCATTCCACCAACTGCCCCATCATCACCTTTCCTTTCATCCATTTCACCAACATTTCGCTTCATCTACTTCCTTCATCCCATACCAGGCATCGGGTTGATCACCCATCCTGGAGGTTCTGTCTGATCCATGAGTGTCTGCTCCTCGACGAGCCTCTGACCCCAGGCACCCGCTTGTAAGTCCTGGGGGGTGTAAGTCCTACATGAGAGAAGGGTAAACAGATAATGAATGAATGATTTTTGAAGTGCATCAGAAATACTGGCATCATTGCTTTAAGGACTGGATTCATCGAATGCAAAAATGTATTGATGTTAAAGAGGAATATTTTTTAAAAAAGATAACATCATTTAATTTTTTTAAAACTAATCCTTTTTTGGTTTTCATAGCATTTTCCAGTGTCGCCCTCATACATAACATTTACCATTTTACACGTCGCAGTAGAAATAAATATTGGCTTATTTGCTCCTTTTCCCAGAATGTTTTTCTTATTCTTATTATCGAGAACTAAATGTAGGATATCTTGTGACTCTTTACTTAGGAATGTGATCTTTTGAATTTAATATATTTATTGCTTATATATTTCACAGCTATAAGTGGCAATTTTTCCCTCTTTGTGTACAATAATCTGCAGTATAATAATCTTACTGGATTAAACGTTTTTATTTATTTCCCTTTCTCCTTTTCAGTCTTTTTTCTGCAAATTTCAATAAATTTTCTTGAAGTATTGCAAGTAATAATATTCTCAGTAACACTGTCAATAAATATCATTCGATAAAGTATTCTTGATACTCACTTGATAGGAATATGTAGATATGTAAGCTTAAAACTACCCTGAAACAAGGAAATAAATTATAAAATGTACTGCAAACTTCAGGATAAAATTACACTAAATTTTAGGATTAGTCGATTCATTATGCTCTTATCTTTACATCAGCAAAAGTGATCCTGTAACTATTGGTTGGATTACGTATAGGCGACAAATTTCTCATAAATAGAAGAAAGCTTCTTACTGATAATTGTAGCTTTGAGAAAATTCGAGTTTTATTAACGAAACATGCATTTATAAGGGATTCTTAAGTGAAACTGAGACGTGTAAGAGCGTTAATGCTCTAAGCAACAGAAAATTCCATATGCAGTATGTCAGGAAGCCATTTGGAAGTGTTAGTGTGACGATGGCAGGTCCACAATCAAGGAGCTCCGGTAAAGCTGTGTCATGGACTCGTTCCAAACGCGCCCATCGTACAATTATTCAGTTTTTGACTCCACAAGATGATAATGGGTCTGACATTAATTTTTTATGAAGGATTTACGGGGAAAAGTGTTACACAACAACGCTCACCCGCATGCGGTAACAGTATATAAAATGTATTGCGGTGCTTCCAAAACGAAAAACTCTTCCACCACGCCTCCTACAGTCCTGACTCAAAGGTTTGTGTTAAGATCACTCAAGGGACGCCAGTTCGCTAACAATGAGGTCAATGTAGGTTTAACTACGGTTTCTTAGCCAATAAAAAAGTTTCGCTCACAGAATACATTATTTAGAGCTCTTTTAACCGAGAATATGAGTATGTGAGAGCAATAGGTATATCACTCATTATTTTCTATGTACTACGAACCATAAGCAATTAGAGAAACAAAAATGTCTCCGAGCTATATTTGGGCAAACCGCCTAAAATAAGGTATATCTGGGTTTATGTTTTAAACTTCACCATTACAACTTTGCAAGTTCTTCAAAAGCCACGTATGTGTTCGTTTGATTTGCCCCGTAAAGTAAATTCAGTTTTGTAAAAGTTGATCATTTTGGCGTTGTCTTGTTAGAATATAGATGCTGAATATCTTAAAGTGACATTTTTATATATATTTGAAAGGTTTTAATGAGTTCTATATTTTACAAATACGTTCAGCCTTAAGTATCCCACGGAAATATGCATTAACTGCCCTCAAAACTGTAGCGCTAAAAGTGATCCAAGATAAATGGGGTATAAATAATGAACACTATCAACACAATAAAAATAATAGAGACTGAAATAACGTAATCTTAATCAATACCGTAAATGTAAAGGGCAAACATCCAGTGATAATGCTAGCTATATAGTTTATTAAGATAAAATATATTCATAACTCCAATCGTACTGAAGGCGCAGAGCAGTTTCCGTATAAATTAATGACAAGTAAATAAATTCACACAGTAGTGCGGCAGAATGGTAATGGGAAAAACAATATCTCACAATTTATATGTATGGTCACAGATTCGCTCGAGATATAATCCAGAAATAAATCAAGTGCTTTACAAACAAAACCGTTTATGATACAATATGACAGATGTTGCAAGCTTCCGTAGATGGGCAGGTCAAGAGTGGTGAAATAAACAGCTTACTCACTGTCATTCAACATTAGACAAAAAGACTTGAGAACTTTAACTATTTAACTATACATAGGATGTTAAAGAATTCAACCGAACACTTTCAGAAGTTACAGAGGAGTGTTTGGTCTTTGAGTTAATGATTGTTTGCTGGATCAAAATCAATAAGGAGCCAGTACGTCACTACTAAAGCTTCCCTAAGTTGCTGTTACTTGCAGGTAATCGTGGCATGCTATGTTCAAACTTTCCATGTAAATACTTTCGTAACACATACTTAAACTTTGAAAGAAACGCAAGGAAAAACTTTTAGCCGCTCACATGGGGTTTGAATCCACACCACCAGTTTGATAAGTGAGCACACTAATGACTGTGCTATTACTACAGCTAACTGTTGTTTTCTCTCGGATACGTTTGATTCTCCAATTGAAAGTGTAGGTGTCAGTGGTGCATTGGCCCTTGCTGATGAGGCATTTTTCCTGAAAAAGCAAAGCTCGTAATTTTGAAAATAGTAAAATGGTAGCTATTTCCGCGCTTGTGGAAAAGAAGTTAGCTGTTTTAGAGTGGAAGTAAGTAACGTGTTCGTATTAAAGCTTTATTTGTTTGCATTTACCAGTATGAATATTCAAATGAAAAATAATTACTTAACTTCAAAGTTTGTCGTCACCCATATTTAATATTTTTTCGGACAAGGCTTCGTTCCAGCTTCATGGATATGCGTGTACACAAGTAGTTGTTATTGGAGTTCTGGCAAACCTAATATTGTTCAGGAAGAACCGCTCCGTGACAAAAAGTTGGTGTATGCTATGAGCAAAGAAAGAGTTACAGGGCCAATTTTTTCGAGTTGACGCCCTTACATAAATAAACACAGTTTTGTTCCCATTTTAGAGCATTAATGAACAGGGAGTGTGAATTTGCCTTTTTTCAACAAGATTCTGCCACAGCAAATACGCTCAATATTTCGATGACAACAATAGAAACTTGTCTTTGAAGACAAAATTATTAGTAAAGATTTATAGCCCCTTGGTCCCCCGGCCTAACCGTCTGGGATTTATATCCCTGGGGTGATTTAAAAAATAAAAGTGTACAAGACAAACCCACACACCCTGGAAGAATTAAAGCAAAATATCTGCCAATAAGTTGCCAGCATTTCTCAATGGAACTACAGCGACTGATGGATAGTTTCCTAAAGAGGTGCCAAAAATGTATGGATAACGGCGTGGGCAGTTTCAACACCTCTTTTCATAAAGTTGTTAAATGAATCCTTTAGGAGTAGTTTCGCATATAACACGAACAGGAAAAACACTGCGCAGCCGATTCCTAGTTCATCGGCTCTCCCGATATGTAGCATCTTTATAAAGAAAATATAAATTTGCATCTTACTTAAAATTCTACAACTTAAATAGTGTCAAACAGAGACAAATTTTGTTTTAAGCACTACTTATAGTGTGTATAAGACTTTCATATTATACAATTAAATAACAATAACCTCCATAAAAGAAATCAACATAAGAATATATGAATTGCCATTGACAACAATGACAACAAACATAACATTATTTTAAGTAAAAGTACGCATATTTAGAATAATTAAAGAACATTAATACATTTCAAATATAAGAATTTCAGTAATCAGTGGAAGCTTTATTCCTGCTCAGCTCTTCATCCATTACCTAGGAATGAATACATTTTGTTCACCACGAACGAGGCAGTGAATGCACTGCTCCTAGTAATGCTACCTGTATTGGATGGCCTGTTGATACTCAGCAGTAGGTTGGGTGGCCTACTCCCCGGCCACTGCAGGGGGTCTTCCATTGTGATGCACTAGAAACTCAAAGATGTTAAAAATAAGATCCGCCCTGCAATCGCTTTTCATATGGTGTTTAATAAAACTACAAGATCTTTCTGTCGCAAGCGTAGTGGCCTATTTGACGCATGCAGCCGTCTATCACAGACGGAAAAACTACAAGTTGGGTGTCTAACTGGAAACCTTTGACTATAAAGTGCTCGGCTTGTCTGCCATTACGTTGACACTCTCCAAACACTAACAACATATCAACTAACTCGTTTCCGTATGGTGGTCGCTCCATAACACGATTGAAGAACTATCTCAATAAAGGGGCGCTAGTCAATGTTACTAAGCTTCAGCATGTGTCCGTCAGGTATTCGTTGTTCGGAGTCTTTTGAGACAATGAATAGGGGAAGGTATAAAACTTTCGGCAGGTCGGCTGCATGTGGCGGCTCTTTGTGACAGCTGACGCTCGGCTTCGCGACGTCCTTATCTCCCCTTTCCATTGTCTCAAAAGACTCTGAACAAAGAATAGCTACGTGTTGCAGCTGCACAGTAATACCCATTCTCGAGGACATAAAGCCTCTGCACAAATAGGCCACCCAAGCCACGCTCAGTGTCTACCCGAGCTACGCAGTGCATTCAAAAAGACAGTGTATTCAAAGAAGCCCGTGCACAAGTAGGCCCCCCAACCCATGCTCAGTGTCTACCCGAGCTACCCAGTGCATTCAAAGAAGAATGTGTAAGCTCGTAACCACATATTTCACATTATTCTGCAAACGATTCGATTAGTAAACCATATTTAATAAGAATGCTTTGCGCCTATTGGTCATGTAGTTCCAAACCCTTCAGTTTACACCATCAATTGTGATATAGCTGAGAAAGTTCTAAGCGGCTTACCAGTGATAGTCAGAACGATGTTTAAGACAAAGCCGAAAATTGTTGGTGTGAAAAGAGATCGAAAGCAATGAAGCACATGTTGCACAAGTTCTACAGAAAGAATCTCTAGGATTAAAAATAAGAGATACGTTGTAAATGAGGTGTCTTGTTGATCTGTTCCTGAATGGAACATAAATAAATATTTACAGCAAAAGTGAATTTAAGAAGCGCGGAAAATGTGACACAAGAGGTGAGTCCTTCCCCCATCTTCATGCAAAGCTCTCTTGGTTGAAGGCTGTTTTGATTCATGCTTCATGTGCTAAGTTTATGAGTGATACTCTCCTACATACATTGCTTCTCAAATTTATGAACAGTTACAGCGAAATTTCTTGAGTAACACTTTAAAATTATTGAAGAAAGTTGAAAACTTGTTTAACAAAATCTATTCCGAGGTTGATTTGGTTTTACTTAAAATGTGTATCCGTTATTACTATAAAAATGTCTTTAATAATACCAAGAGTATCATTAAAGTGGAATTTGACACTAATGCTTACTTTCTCTACCCTTGTCTATTCTTACCGAGAAATATTCTTTGTTATGGTTTGTGTAGTGCACTGTGAACAGCATAACTCGAAAACGAAAGTGTCGGATAAATATCAAACTTGGCAGTTTAATTTCAGCATCTTCAAAGGACGTGACACAAAGACATTCAGGAAAATCCCCCAGTAAACTAACTTTTGCAGATAAACATTTTCCTTCATTTTGATTTTCCTACAAATGGCTTTAACGATTTTGACTAAATATCACAGGTTTAAGATATATGTCATCAAACGGTATATTTTGAACTTCCTGCTAAGAGCCTGCAGGTAATCTTCATTCTGAATGAATTTTGTATAATCTGTAAACCTCAAGATGTAAACAAAACACTTATTACAGAATATGTAGATCTCAGTAAAATATAACATTTATATCAAATGTTTTAAACGAGTACTAAGTACTGTAAGTTTCCACTAAGTACTGTAAATCAGATACAGCTGACACCCTCTTTTACATTTTCCTAGCTGAAAATAAATTAGAGAGAAATTATTTGAATTGATGAAACACGCCTAACAACACACTAAAATTCTTTAAACATGTAGATTTAAGGCTATGTAGATTTAAGCGATATCAAAATCTTCCCTTTTGAGAAACGGGTTTGTTGCTTCACGTATGGTAAGCCAATTTGAAGTAGGTTGTATTGAAGGAGGAGTTATATTTCGACTGTTGGCGAGCCGAACTTGAAATAGTTGCAACCACGTATGATACTCAGTTTTCCGGTAGCCTTTGCCCCAAGTTTAAAAATATTAACTTTGTAATTTGACTGTTTCTTTAAATATTCTATATATTTATGTTTGCCTCGGCTGCGTCAGTATTAATTTGTAGAAACATGAGTATCTTTGCAGGGAGTGGTGCGGCTAAAGAATGTAGGCTTACACAGATTATAATTTTTACTTTACTCCTTTTATTAATCCTTGACACGATTTAAATAACACTTCACTGATATAGCGAGCTGTGAGATTATTTATTAATTACTTGCACTTTTTAACACGTAAGCTATTATTGTCTCACACTGAATACGTATTAAACTTCTCGAGGACGCATTATCTGTCTGCTAGCAACTAACTTCTGAATTTGTAAATTTTGCTCCATTTCAGTTTCTGATTGGCTGATCCTACTCCAATAGAATCCTTTTATTTAACTTAAACTTTTTTCTGTTTGTTGTTTGGCTATTTATAAACTGTCTAAAAAGTTACACTATTGTTGCTCCAAGAACTACTAGTAGCCTTATTAAACTTTCTAATTTATTATTGCCTCAAGGTTACCTCATTGTTACCTCATTGTTAGCAACTTTTAACCTATTATTCTCTCAGCTCCTATTAAATTACGTAATACATTCACATAACATTATTACACATGTATACAATAATATAAACATTAACACAATGACTGTTACATGCATTTTATGTGTTATTTTATACACATATTGCTTTAAGGCGGGCTGTTATTGAATTTATATATTATATAATTAGACTGAAATCATTTAAATGTTAAAAATACTGCCTCACTTTTTGTGAAATCGCGATATCGACGTTTCTGGCTGGAATGCAAGTCAGGAATTTTGTATTTACAAGATCAGTATGTCAGACTCTCCTTGTAAGACTTAAAATTATCTTAAAGTTGAATTTTAATTAAGGCTTACTCCAAAGGAATCTAGGCCATCAGACACATGCGGTTATCGAAAATTCCCAGACACAGAACAAAATCAGCGAGCTAGCGCGTACTAGATACCAACGTTCTTGTAAAGACACGTTCGCACGTAAGGGATGGAAAATTCCACAGCCCCATGTAGAGATAACGGGGTTCATTTTGTCATTACTTCGCTCCTCCGACACATTAGTCGGGAGACTTTTAGCGTTCTAAATAAACCTCTACTCTCTCCCAAGCTGGTATTATACCTGATACAGCATTTAAAGCAATTACAAGAGCAATCTGCATGGAGATTTGTTGTATATTTCGTTTGTAAATAATATTATACTAGCACTAATTTGCTGTTTTTATAATTGTGCTGTAATTTTTACTTTATCATTTACCTTCAGTGACTGGAAGAAGTATTTTACCCAAAACTTCGATATCAAAAATACACCGGAAAGACATGTTTTGAGGCTCTTTGAATCCAAAGGGGTATTTTTTAGAAAAAAGTACGTGTGTGTGTTTGGCTGTAAAGAACATAACTCAAAATCTAAAAGTTTTGGTTTAAACACGAGTACTTTAAGAGTTTCTTCAAGAATTGTTTCACTGGCGAAACGTGACGTAAGCAAGTGTTGATATTGGGCAAACTGAAGAACTTCAGTATCTTCCAAGGTTTTCTACAGACTTCCCCCATACACAAAATACTTTTATATGGAATATGTTAAGTTTTTTTTAATTTCTCAAAAATGGCTTTGACAATTTTGGTTTAAAATACCACACGTTAAACGCATTTGCATGACAAATAAATCGTATATCTGAAATTCTGTGTTAACAGCTTGTGAAGTCCGCGTCATTAAGAATGAATTTATATGATTCTAGTAAAGCTTAAGATATAGATAAACTTTTAAAACTTGTGGATTTGATTAAAGCACAGAGTTGGTGCCAAAGATAATTTCTTGTAACTTTAAACATTTCCGAGGTATTCGCTATTGGTTTCAATGTTGTTTATTAAACATCTGTTCGAGTTCCAATTCACTATTCTTTGTTTCTTGTGATATGCAAATTGTGTGGAATTTTAAAGTCAGTATATAGCAAACCACTTTTAAATATTAGACTATTGCTTCAGTCCGTATCCCTCTTTTACCTACAACAAAATGTGTAATGAAATTATTTTTGCAAACTTTAATTTGCTTGAGGTAGGTAGAAAAATAAGCTTTTAATGAACAGCTTATGGGAGAATACGAATAGAAAGCAATGTGAATAAATACACCAGATTTTGATTTTATTGTGGTTGTTTTGAATTATAAACGTTTAAATCATATAAATCACACGATGTTTCAAGCATTTAATGTAAATAAAGCATAAGTCCTTGATAGGAACTAAATAGTAACAATAAGAAGACGGAATGGTCCCATATCGTAAATTAGTTAATTTTTCCTTTGTATATTACATATTTTTTGTTTCCTTTTACACGCGAAGTAATGTGGTAGCGATCGCATCTATTTTTACACAGTTCACTGCGCATGTTTCCCCAGAATCGTAACATGCTTTGTTAGTGCAAACGAAATCTATGTGCTGCCATTCTGGACACTAGGTGTCGCAGCTGTAGTTCACCACCATCTATCCGGTTGCTATGGTCTCTGTACGTAGAATTCTTCCCACATTTCGTCTTGTTTCCTCTTCCTGTTGTGTATCTTCATTGCTGCTTCTTAGAAAATTAATCGCCATCATTATTTATGTTCTGCTGTAAAGTGAATCTGAAGGTCTCGTAGGCGCTCATAAAGGCCTCCTATTCTTTATATTTAAAGTTGGCAGCACTGAAATCCTTCCTATTGGGTGGATTCCATATCTTCTCTTTCTACCCTTAGCTAATGTAAGCGATTAAATAAACAATGTTTTAAATTGTAAGGCATTTCTATATGTAGTACATTTAAATTAAGCTACAATAATTTTCTTGTAATTTTTGTAAGATGCTCCACCTTTAATATTCAATGCCTTTACAATAATAGGAATATCTAAAATAAAATATGTATTAAATGTAACAGTGTTGGTATTATTCTACCAAGAGATCCAGTGTTACAGTATCGGTGTTTGAGATTCAACTAGTTTCTACGACATCGTTTTTAAATGCCAAGCTCATTCGTTTTATTCACTGAACATATAATTATAATTACAGTTAAGATACATTTATCTCTGATATTTTGGTGTTCTATATATATTCAGGGCTTTTTTGAAAGCTTGAACTCCTTGTACATATTGGTATGTTTTGCTTTTGTTCAAGAGTAGTTGTGTTTCTCATTTCCCTCGAGGTTACATTAATATAGAAGTTATATGTTATTCTTGCAAATGGCTATTTTTGTAGAGTATTTTTGTTTTAGTTAGTTTCAAACTCAGGTAGTTTATATGCGTATCTGTTTAGGAATTTATACAATATCAGTGATGAGAAGGTATGATTAATGATAAATAAAAGCGTAAAAATAATTATATGTAAAAAATGAAATATGATTAGCTTAGAGAAAAGAAAAGAAGGCAACGCACAAGAGACGCGGTTCTTGTTTTAATTGTAGCTCTTTGCGTTTATAGTCTTACAGAGAGTTAGAGAGGGCGGCAGAGGGAGAAAGATAGCAAAAGCTTTATTGACTGTCCCGGAGGTTTATTCTAGTAATGAAAAAGAACAATTAACCTATTCTAAACTTTTAGTATGAAAACAACATAAACTGAATGTTTCAAACGCAGTAAACAGCATGGTTATTAAACAGATAATTGATTTCAACACAAATGTTTGTGCTAAACCTTAAAAGATTGTACAGCCTTACTAAAATCGGTTGCCCTATAAACTTAAGCATTTCTGCCATAAATGTGTTTATCCTTGGTAATGTAAACAACAGGGATGAAAACCATTGTTTCTCAAAACAAATACTGCACTGTTTATGAAGATAATCAGAAGTGTTTTAAAGCGTCTGCATCAAGTGCCTGCACTGTAGCCCAAAATAGAGTAATACGTAATGTCGATAGTTGGGCAGGCAACTATATAATTGGGTTAGCTATGTTACTAGCCTGTGTTGTCCCCACTTTTCTTATCTCATTTTAAACTTTTTTGCACTCAACGGTACTGTACAGTTTAGATAAACCTGGTTATACAAAATCAAATGAAATGAGTATAAGGGATGCTACCCAGCAGTAGTCCCATGGTTGGTTGTGCTTATTTAGTTAATCCAAGCGGATGTCACTGTGCCAATGTCTTTTGAGTCTTCAGCAGTGAGGAGGGATGTAAATGTGGAGAGTCGTGTTAAATGCACCACTTGTGCAGCTTCTTGTAGTGGTGGATCGGGACAATCCCAAATCGCTATGCAGGGTTGTGTTGTAAACAAGCGTAAATATCTGTTTTGGATTCTCTGAATTCGGTTGATCTCCAGATCCCCAGATAGATCAGCTGTGCTGACATGTGGGTCGAATGACGTATGTATAAATAAGGCAGAGGTAGTGGAGACTATGTAGATACTAGTAGTTTACTTGAGGATCCTATTGCGGAGTTTCTGTATTAAGCTGGTAATACGAAGGTTCCAAGTAGACCTGCTGTCCAAGGTGCAGTGAAGCAGATTCTGCTGTGGGTATCTGTATTCCTCCCTTAAAAACAGGATGATGAGTGACTTTTCGTTTGTATGTGAACCTGACAATTATGAATGTTGGGAATTCATCAGGACGTGCTACTTTTCACACCACGTGTGTACGTCACAAAAAGTTCGCATATGAACAGACGTAAAGCACAAGTTCCCCATACTCAGAGCAGCAACATCATCAGCAAAGTGGGCAGGACGAGATGAGGATCAGAGGGAAAATCAGAAGTAGGTATATATGAGACAGAGAAATGGTCGCAGAAGCTGCCTTGTAGAACACCGGAGTAAATTGCATCGGACAATACATTTACTGAGGTACGATTAAACTATTCTGTGTAGTGTATCGAAAAGGCGGGGCTTTATTTTGAGGTTCAGGCTTTTATGCCATACTTAAAAAAAGCTTTTTAGATGCCCGAAGATAGGTCAAAATCTACTTATTTTACTTCAAAGGTATCCTGCACTGTATCAACAATGCAATGTAAGTGTTTCGGACAAGGCCGATGAGATCTGAAACCAAAACGTGTAGTCAGTATAATTCCTTGTAGATGAGTAAGTAAAGAAGGTTGTAGTGGTCGTTCAAATAATTTAGAAAATAAAAGCATACAATAGAGAAGCTATACATATTAGAGAATATTATAAAGCGATAGTTATTTCATGCTTTTTAAGGTTTAGGTGTCGGAACAAATTTTACATACTTATACTGCTGAAGGAAGGGTATGATTCTACGGATGGCGTTAAATATTTTCATTATAGAAACTAATACAATTTTAGAGAAGTCATTCAATGAAGACTGAACTATCAAATCGTGGCCGGGGGTTTCTTCTTTCGTGTATGTTGTACGGCATTCTTTACTTGGGCAGGGATGAAGAACTGGTGTAAACGAAATAGTTGTAACACATTATTCCATGAGAATGCCGCTTATGAGATTAAGTTGGAAATTATCAACAAGAAATTCAGAAATATATGAACTTTTCCTCCTGGAGTGGAAGCCATTTATTTCCAATTTTGGTGGAGGAATTCTTCACATTGTTTGATCAAGCACCGAGTTTTATTTCCATACTCAGCCGTCTTGTATTTAGGTGCTGTTAGCTGATTGTTAATAGCAGCCGATCACTCGGCCTTCACAGCGTTCCACAAGTCTCTGGTTGTTTGGTAGCAATTAATTTTGTATGTAGGATACTGGTTATTTCCCATAGTTTTCTACATTGCTTTTTGATGCGGTGGAGTTGCAAAATTTTGAGAAGAGGCAAAAAGTTTGTATCTGCTGTAGATTGTGGAAATTTGCGAACTTGCTGTACTTGCAGCATATGGGATGTTCTGTGTAATATTAGTTTAAGCTCTATCAACATCGTGTGTGGATATGAGATACTTGTGAATTATTAACTGTCTCAAGAAGAGATGTATAACGATTACAGTTGAAAATATATTTAATGAGAGTGGGTCGGTTGCCATCAGACTGTTTATCTTGAGGATGACACAAACAGCGTTGGCCGCGTTCTTTCCTATAAAGAAGTCTGGGATGTCTGGTATGCCTCCATCGTCTGGGTAATGAGTTGGCTTCCTCTGAGTGCTCCAATCTGAGATGAAAAACAATGCCATGTAGTAATTGGTGATATTTGAACCCCCTCCAAGTAAATACTGTGACTTCATTAATTTTCTACTTCCCAGAAATGTGCTCTGTGCAATTTGTGTAATAGTGCGGAGTAAAATTTGTCTAATTGAAATTGTTTTATTGAATAATTTATTTCTATGGGATAGATTTGGAGTTTAGGTTCCTAAATGGGCTGTAGTTCGTCATGAATTATATATCCATTTATAAAGATTGCAGAACCACATTTTCTTTCGATTAGGGCGATTATCCCTGCAGGCACTGTATTCAGAGAGGAAAAATGTAAATGCGGTGGTGATTTTGCTTCAATTCATAATAAGATGTCAATATAATTAATCGCCTCTGTGAAAATATTCCAAATCGCAGTATTTATTGTTGATAAATGAAAGTTCCATGTACAAATTTTTAGCGATTTTGAAGTGGTCATTGTTTATTAGGAGCAATGGCAGAAATTGACACAAAAGTTGAAAAAATTGAAGCACGAGAGATAAAAGAGAATCAATACATATAAGAATTTATCTACCTTAGGCTCGTTTTCTGCTACTGATTGCAGGATTTCAACATAGGAATTTTGAGTGTGTGACTTGTTTTGGATATTCTCTGCAACTGGAAGTTATTCTTCGCAGCTGCATTAGCAGTAGGCGTGGTGATGTGTGTGAATACTTCACGTTGTGTGTTCTGTTGATAACGTAACGCGCAAGTTGCTTCGTTGTAGCTTAAGGGCAACCTTTATGACTTGCTGTATGTTGGCCTTTGCAATTTACGCAAGCTGGTAGCTCATCGGTAGGTTTTGTGCATTTGTGTGATGCATGGTGCTCATTGTGCTTAACCTATTGAGACAATTGGTGGCAATAGTTTCTAGTGTGGGCATACTCTTGGCAACTCATGTATTGAATAACAATACGTCTAGGTTTAGGTTATACCGAGCAAGGTGGCACCGGCGGTAGCGCGTGTGACTCACATTTAGGAAGTCGTGGGTTTAATTCCCATGGCCGACATTCCTGACCCCATGGATTTTTTAGGAGTTTCCCCGGGTCGCTAGGCGAATGCTAGGAAGGTTAATTACATCCCCCAAATATGCTACCTCTTCATTTTGCCTCCTTTCTCATTTCAGTTCACCTTTCACCTGCTCGATTATTTCAGGGTTGTAAGTGACCGCGGGAGTCTAGGCGTTGTGTGGCAGGGGAAAAGAATGTTCTGTGTAACACTTCGTCCCCCGTAATGGAGGCGGTCTCCGAGTAGAGGGCCCCCCAATGGAACGTGCAAGGCTGCAGGGGAGAGAGGAGCCGATTATACCAGCTGCAATCCGGGGAGTTTCAGCCGAAAAATATAGGGACCCTGTCGTAGGTTCTACTTTGACTACTGCATAATGCAGTCTGGTTAACCCATATATGTTTTCATTAGTTGGTCTCAGCTTGAGGATCAAGAACAATAAAGGCAATGGAATATTAGTAACTGAATGATATACAAAAAGCATTTACACAGGATCAAAACCAAGAATGTGAAGGCAGTAAGCCTCTGATAACCGAAATTGCGTTTGTTGTTTGAAATGTGGAATATTTTGCCTGACGCAACTGAAAGCTTTACGGTAGGCTTCAGTGGTGTCAAACAAGATTTTCACTTTCTGGTTATAGTGGTAGCATGTTAAAAATGACCAGTTTGAAATGCATGAGCTTATGTAGAATTACATTTATTTTTCTTATATCACTGATGTAAATCAGTAGAGGTTTCGTTAGCTTCTCTTTGGGTGTATTCCTATTCACATTTTCCTGATGATCAAGAGGAGTAAAAGATTTTGGATGTGCAAATGGAGATTGATTTTTCCAGAGAGCTGCTGTTAGGATTTAGCTTATTCGTTTTGTTACATCAATAATATTGTTAACTTCTATGAAGAATGACGAGATAACCTACATTTACGAAAACGGAGCACACGCTCATACTAATAAGAATATCCGCTACCAATTTGGCGCAACGTTTTATGGTAGCAGCAAGATATTAATAAGTTGAAGGTTTTAAATGCTTTAAGTCATTGATCCACATACAATTTCGCTTTAATTAAATAAATTCAGTAGTGGAAGACACTGAAGACTCCATACTATCTACCTACTTTGTTCTTATTGGTAACCACTATTTTAGTAATCCTTGGTGTCCAAATAAGGCTTTTTACTGCCGATATTGATCAAATAGGTTGCATTTACTATTCCTATAGGCAGTGAACAATCAAACATAACCTCTCCTGAAGTTTCACTTTCTGTTTAAAGGTAGACTCTTTCCATAAAACTTCCAAGAGTCACAGGGAAGTATCTTTCTATCAAGGCATATTAGCCAGGTATTCCACTGAAATAACGAAGACTTATTCAAAACATTTCCTACAATATGAAAGTAGCAGAAAACACTTCTTAGAGCTATCCTCTGCAACATTGTCCAAACCATCTGATATAGTACTGTACAGAGGAGGCCAGAGCTTTAGATTCTGAAAATCGTACGTTATTAGTCCAAGAGGTCGGAGGGAAGAGACGTGCTGATCACGTACCATCCATATCACTTCACCATGACCATGATGTCCGGTGTGAATGGAAGCAGAGAATGATGAGGCCTGTGTTAGGCTTTGACCCACTAGGCTTTTGTAAATACCGTGACTGTTTCTTGTTTTAAGTGAATATCGTCACCCTAAATACATTCGATACACATAAACAAATATGCTTCGCAATCAATAATAAGAGGGGAAAATGCACCTTAGCGCACTGAGGGTACTAAAACAGATTAGAAATCCTACCATACCGCACAATTGCAAGATGAGTTAGAGTGAATGTATTTGCTTTCGATCATGAATTGAAATCCAAAGAGCTTTAAATTAATCAGCGACAAATCCAGAAACGTTGCACCATGTTCTAAGGTTTTTTCAAAGTATTTGTTGTATAGTATGGGATGTATGCAATGGCAAAAGAAATCTAAATAAACTTGGTGTAAAGAGTAATTACCTGTACATTGCCATAGTTTTCAAGTAGTAGTCATGAAACTGCAGCTAAGTGGAGAACAGAGCTTTAGTCAACGTCCGGGCTGTATTCAGACCCTGGCTAAGCTACGTTCATGACCGCACGAGGAGAGCAAGATAAGAAGCACTTCATTTCATCCGTCGTAGAGAAAATAACGGCTCAGTTTCTTGTATGTCATCACAGCCGTCTCTGTTTAACAGGCCCCTCTCGCTGTTCATCCGGCCATGTTATCGCCGATCTCTAACCGATAGACACAGCCAAATGCATCTGCCACCCTCGTGCACTGAACCAAGAAATGCGTCATACACAGACAACGCTATCGGATAATGATAGCATCGCAATTCCAGAAGTTCCATGGCCGAAGAAATGCTTCTCTCTTTAATGGAACGTTGCTTTTTCTGAGGTTCTCTCCTAAGTAAACGATACTGAAAAGTCACAATGGTTTTGGAGAAAGATATATGTGCAATTATTGCTGTGTTAGTTATTAGAAACAGATTATTTGAATATTCCATGAACTTACCTCTAGTTAAGGATAAGGTTGTGTGGAAATCTCAGCTTCAGATGAAATTTTGAAAGCGGATACATCCTGAATTCACGTCAAAATGTTTACACTCTAAGCGCAACTATTTTGGGCATTTCCTTTCCAATGTAAGTTCAACAACGAGCCGTCTCGTCATTAAAATTTACAATTTATACAATAAATTCGTAGAAGAGGTTGCGTTGCAAACGGAAAAGCACTGGTCGTCCTCGCATAACAAATGGTGCCCATTTTGAACACATAAAATAAAATTTTGAACTTTTCTCTATTCAGTCATGTATCGCATGTGTCGCCATCTGTTGTCGTTCATTAGAAGTATATATTTAAAGTTCTGTTTCTTCTTCTTGAATAACCCCGTAAATTAAAATAACTAGCATGTTATTAACAAGTTGGTCGAGTTTAGGTGCTGTGAGTCGGGTGGTTTGTGTGAAGTGTAACAATGGAGCGGCCTAATTCTTGGAGTATAAGTTGCGTGTCCTGAACAATACATTTTATTCTTCGAAAAGTATCAGGTTTTCCTTAACCTTGATGAATAGACGGTCAGGTCTTTTGAGCACAGATACTGAACGATTGATTAATACACTGAATTTGTTTAGTTGTGTGCACTACATAAATTTTGTTAAAAGCTCTTAAATTGGACTTAGTTGACTTAAGAGTTGGAACATCCATTTTTCTCGAGTGAGATTCGAGTTTTTGATTTCCTCGTTGAATGGAAGAAGTCCTTTGAGTTAGATGATGTGCAAGTTCGAAAACTTAGGAACTCCGTCTCCGAGTTTACTGAAAATATTTCACTGACAACATCCCAAAATATTAGTAAATGGTATAGGACATAATATATAATATTTTGGATAATGTTTGTTATTTTAATTTAAATCAAGCTGCTTGATGGATTAAAGAGTATTCTGGAATCCCAAGTAACGAAAATGCTGTTGTCCTGCAAGAAAGCTATATAAATTCGACGATAGGTAGAGTTAAAGTTATCTTCCTCTGATGATGTTAGGAATACATAAATCTGTAAAGCAAAAATGCACCAATGTTTGGCGAGCAAACTACTATGTTCAAATACAGCCTAATCGAATGAGGTGGCGCCGTGTCAACATGTGCGACTCACATTCAGGAGGTTCCGGGTTCGATCCCACCGCCCACTCTGACCCATGGGTTTTTCGTGGTTTCCCCTGGATCGGCAGGTAAATGCTGTGGTGATTTCTTCTCTACCACAATTTCCTTTTCATCATTTCGCTTTCATTCCATTTCCGTCTCATCTTTCAAGTGTGCTTCTAGGTTTCGTGGCGTATGGTGGTATCGAACAAGTGGCGCGGATGCATGCTCAATGGAAAGAGTATTTCCCAGAGGGCTGCTTGATTGGTGGGTCGTTCTTCGCCCTCTCTCGGTGGCCTCACAGTGAGACGGATCTGCGAGCTTGGAAATGTTAGGGACTTCCTCGTGTCTCTGTGGCTTGTCTGTAGCCTCCTGTGGTACCCTCACCTCATCCCTTCCTCCTGGAGGGTGGTAGCCACAGTGCATCTGTGTAGCTCGCAGCGCTCGAGGTGTCCTCCGTTGAATAGGTATACCCATACCTATATTTATGCCAACCTGTGTTACCAGCTAAACCATGGTTTCACGCTGTTAATCTAAATCGGAAATACGGTAATTGTCCAATCAGGCTAAGATTAGAACCTGCAGCATTCCCCTTACATCTACACCACATTGGTATAAAAGAGTCTGCTTTCCATGACTGCAATCATTTATACATAAGTGGTATTGTTCATATTATCTTCAACTATTCTCCATTCACACTGTTACTTATTTTTACACTGATTAGAGGTAAAACGCAGTAACCCACTAACATAACGACACTCTTCCATGCTAATAGTTTACTAGTTTACAATGCACTGATAAAATATCCTCAATATTGTAACATTATATACATTACATTTATTTTTCAGTAAATGTGAATGTCAATGCTTTTATGTACAAAATACTTTTTAAAAGTGTGACTATTATATGCTGTTCTTGTGCAGTTGTGTTAGCTGTATGGTTCGCAAGCAATTTCCAAATAAATAAGAAAAAATGTGTGGTACACACACATGAATTTCTCTTTTCTCTATTGTTTGTTAGTGGGTATAGAAACTATGCTTATTAAAGGTTATTTTTCTGTCTACTACATTTTAGTCGAAATAAGCCTTTATAGAAATAGCTACATTACACGTTTTCCTGTAGTTACAAAGGGAACAGCGATAGTCAAATGTTTAAGAATGGACGCTATATGCTGGTCTTAAAATTCCATTCTGATTCCGTGCAATCGCGAGAAACAAGTAAATGTTGACAGAACTTAAAAGAGAATGGCTAAAAATGAACAATTCGAACCTTTTATAACGGCATCTCAGAATTGGCTTATGCCACAAAAAACCTATTTGAATTAAATTGTATGTTTTAAACAGATCTACCTTTTTGTCTATCTCTTAAGGTTTACCAGTTATAGAAGATTATACAAAACTTCTTCCAAATGAAGTGGACCTCACAGGCTATTCCCAGAAAATTCAAGATATGCATTTTATTTTTGATGTAAATATCTTTAATATATGATATTTTAATCAAAATTGTTAGAGCCATTTTTTAGAAAATAAAATTTTTTGGAAAATCTTCCATATAAAGAGTAGTCTGGGGTGGGGGGATTTTCTTGAAAATCTTCGTGTGCATCTTTGTAAGGTAATGAACTGAATACCAGTTTGGTATTTATCCAACTTTTCGTTTTTGAGTTATGTTGCTCACAGACACATGGACCTTTTTCTTAAAATGCTTTTTTGGGTTAAGGGGTCTCAAAACATGTATTTTCGGTGACATTTCAGTAAAGAATTTTTGAGTGGACTGCATTACCGTTTCTATCTACTATGTACGTGGTAGAGAAAGTAAAAGTGCTTAGTCATAGCACAAATATGGCCATGTTTTACAAACCTCTTCTGCAAGGAAGATTCTTATTACTAAACCAAAATATAAAGTAGAAAATCACCGATATACTCAATACACAACCAGCGTGGACCCCTGTGTATCATGCTGCTGTATGCTCGGTAGTCAGGTAGACGTACAGTAGCATGTGCAAACAGCGAAATGGACAGCTGGAAACATAAACAGACGCTATCCCCTTCCGTCTCCATACGCTGTCATATACCAGCCCTGGAGAGACAGACGCTGTTTCACCGTGTGGTTTCCTGTAGGTTCAAATACGGAACAAGTCACTCTCCTCCTCCCTGAGAAACAATCTTACTAGTTGTTTCCACTATCTTGTTAACTCTGCTTGCAATTTTATGGTCTCGGCTTATAACGTTAATCATAGTTAAAGTGTGCAATAATCCATTGTTAGGGGAGCGCCTTTGTTGTTAACATATATATTGGTTGAGAACACGTCTTATGTGTTTCCTTTTCAATACGAACAGAAACCCTTAGGAATTATTAATTCATACACAACCAAAAAATTCAGCCGGCCATTTTAAGCAAGGCTATTTGTGAAATAATAGTTATAAAGTCTTACTAATTACAGCACATCTATATCCGATTTCTAGATATAACACATGAAGTGTTTCGAATCATCATATTCCATAAATAACAATGCCCCAGCCAACGCGATCGTTCGAGTCGGAAATATAAGTTTTGAGAACCCTTGAACCCAAAAAGACATTTTTAGAAAAAGTTTCGTGTGTGTGTGTCTGTGAACAGCAAACGTTTTAAAAACGAAAAGTCGGTTAAACGCCAAAGTTGGTATTTAAGTTCTCCATCTTTCAAGAATATAACACAAAGATCTTCAAGAAAATCTCCCGCCCCAAACTCTCACATGAAAAATGTTTCGAAAATGTTGATTTCCTCAAAACAAACACTATTTTGGTTGAAATACCATATGTTTAAGATATTTTAATGACAAATGAAAGGTATATCTTGCATTTTTTGGGAATATCCTCTCAAATCCTCTTCATTTGACTTACTTTTGCATAACTAGTAAACCATAAGAGATAGACAAAAGCTTACTACTACACAAAATTTAGATCTCGTTAAACCACATATGCTATGTCAAATACATATTTTGGAGTTAATTTCCAAGATATTCTTTGTTATTGGTTTGAATTTTCCAATAACCACACTTTTCACAAATGGGAAGTCGTTATTGGTTTTTCTCCTTCTCTATGCATAGACAGCGGAATTTCAGAACCATCAAACAGCAACCAGTTCATATAACATTTGACTATCGTTTAAGCCTACTTATTCCTCTATTCCCATTGTACCTAAAAGGAAATATATAATAAAACAAACTCCACAAATGTTTATCTCGATTAACATGAAGTAGATGGAAGAATATGCTTTGGTAACAATATGTTTTGAAGAGAAAGTCACGCAAATGTAACACATCAGGATGTTATAACCAGTTCCAAAACCAACGCTCTGATCGTTGAACGTTAACGCTACAACAGTTACAATAGATGGTGTGAGATCTTGGAACCGTCCCAATTTCCCAGTCCCTATAGAGGGCAACCCTCACTAGAAATCTTCCAGCTAATCAGATTTAATTAAGCTACTGAGCTCTTGCGATACACTGCCCTTGCTGTCTTGGAGCGTAATTATAACACTAGTCTGCATTTTCAAACTTTTTGTCAGACGATTTCTTAAAAGTAAGTGTTCTTGAATCACGTTTTTATGCTGATTACAGAAATAACTTCCGTTTTTTTCTATCACGTCAGGGTTTTACACAAAATAAGTAATGTTTTGATAATTTTAGTAATGAACGTAGAAAAGTATTCAAATACCATTTCACACAAGGTAAGTTTTTATTCAAGAAACATTTTAAGAATACTCTCAAGAACTCCCCTAACTTATTTCATGACTACATTTTAACAAAACAAGAAGTCAAAATGTTTCATTTAAGTTTTTTCAAACTTTCTATTCTTTGACTTTCTTGCATGAAGATGACTGTCCCTCCTCAACATCTAACAGTAGTTGGCCATCATAGTTTCATTACATCTCCCTTGGTACCTCCTCTCCATTTCCTTAATATCCTGGTGAAAACGTTCACCCTGCTCTTCACTATAATGTCCCAGATTTTCTGGAAAATAGTCGATATGTGAATGCAGAAAATGCACCTTTACACTCGTGTTACAACCCATCTTCTTGAAATTTTCCAACATTGTTTCGACAATTGCCTTCTAATTAGCATCTGTGTTATTGCCTAAGAAGTTTTCAGTAACTGATCGGAAGGCGGTCCAAGCTTCTATTTCTCTCTGATTCATTGTCTTCTCAAAATCGTCATCCTTCATCAATTTCTTTATTTGAAGACCAACAAAAATTCCAGCCTTTAATTTGTCTTGTGTAATGAAGGGAAATTTCATGGAAAGGTATTTGAAGCAGGGCCCATTCTGTGCTACAGCCCTCACAAATTGCTTCATCAAGCCCAATTTTATGTGTAGTGGCGGAAGCAATATCTTTATATCTCTATATTTTTGAAGTGAAATTGTGAAGAAACTGTACGTCATAGAAAAAAACTGAAAGAAGCATAAAAAAGTAAGTCAGAACACTTATTAATTTTCAGTCATCCGATATCATGCAGACTAGTGTAATCATTATCATTATGGAAACTGATACATTACTAGGATGATGGCTGCGATGATCGGGGATGTGAATTCCTTAATAATCACCATCATCATATAGCTCAAGATAGGCCCTATGGCCTGTTCCGACACAGAAGTCGTCTACATCGGGGTCGTCCGACATCTCTTACTCCCCGTGGTTTGTATTTATATATTACTTGTGTAAATCCTGTAGAAGGCAATCTTTCAATGCGTGCTTTCCAGTTATTTTTAATTTCTGCTAATTTATTACTTAAATTATAAATATCCAGCTGTTCTGGTATGGTGTCATTTTTTACGTTCTCGTGAAGGGTATATCCAGCCACATATCTCAAAACATTCGTCAGCTATCTCTATCATTCTTCTATCTGATCGTTTTTAGAGCCCAATTCTCTGCACAGGTACAGACATAGTTTCATAAAAGTTTAGCATTGTTTGTTTTCTTGTCTTGTTTTTTTAAACTCATTTTTTATTTTTCCACGTATACTTTGAAATTTATGAGTTTTTTTGAGGTCCTTGTCATATTATTTCACACCCTAAATGTTTAAAAACTTGTACCTGTTCTATTATTTGAGACAGTATTTTTAACACTTTAATGATTTCAGTCTAATTATATAAATATAAAATATAATAACAGCCCACCTTAAAGCAATGTGTGTAACAATATATAAAAGTGTATATTACAGTCATTTTATATGTTTATATTATTATGTATATGTTTAATACTGTTATGTGAATGTATTACGTAATTTAATAATGTAGGAGCTGTGAGAATAGTTGCTAACAATGAGGTAACAGTGAGGTAACCTGCAGGCAATAATGAAATGGAAAGTTTAATAATGCTACTAGTAATTCTTGGAGCAACAATAATGTAATTTTTGAGACAGTTTATAAATAGCAAATCAACAACCAGAAAAAGCTTAAGTTAAATAAAAGTATTCTATTGGAGTAGGATTACCCAATCAGAAACTGAAATAGCGCAAATTGTACAGATTCAAGCGATAAACGCCAGTTGCTTGTAAACAGTGTTCCTAACTGGACGCCAGACGCGTCCTCGAGAAGTTTAATACGTATCCAGTGCGAGACAAAAATTCATTACGGCGAGGATATTATAAAGTTTACGTGTTTAAAAAGTGCAAGTAATTAATAAATAATCTCACAGCTCTCTATATCAGTGAAGTGTTATTTAATCATGTCAAGGATTAATAAAAGGAGTGAAGTAAAAATTATAATCTGTGTAAGCCTACATTCTTTAGCCGTAACACTCCCTGCAAAGAAACACATGTTTCTACAAATTAATACTGACGCAGCCGAGTCAAACATATATATACATACAATAATTAAAGATACATTCAAATTACAAAGTTAATTTTTTTTAACTTAGGGGCGAAGGCCACCGGAAAGTAAACTTGGGGCGAAGACCACCGAAAATAAAGTGGGGTGAAGGCCACCGGAAACTTTGTACCGTACGTAGTTGCAACTACATCAAGTTCGGCTCCCCAACAGTAGAACTACAATACAATACAACCCACTTCAAATTGGCTCTCCATACGTGGTGCTAATAACGTAAACAAAATAATTACTTCATATTTTATCTTTCAACACAGTTTTACTTCCTGTTTGGTTTTTCCGTAAGAAGGCCATAGTCTCTATTTCTGCATCTGATATTCCTAGGCTGTAGGTTGTCATTACTTTATTTAGAAACAAAGTGGCTATCTGTAATATGTTTTCGTTTTAGTGAAGAGAACTTAGTCGTCTACAAATAATACTGTCTCTCAAAATGAATTCATGTTAACAGTTATAGCATGTATTTACATGTAACATGGTGTATGTGTTATTAAATATACATTAAGAACTCTCGCGTGTGTGTAGTTGGGGGAGAGAGAGAGAGAGAGAGAGAGAGAGAGAGAGAGGAAATTACGGGAGCACCATCTTGCCACTTGGTAGTATTCGTTAAAAGACGATGAATTACGACTTGATGAGAAAGAACCAAAATCAGTCAAGTAACAGTAAGGCAAGAGTATATTGCTCTTAATTTTATTTTAATTTATTTATTGTCGCTTAACTGCAAGCGTTATATTGCGACATACAAATTATAGAACAATACACTGATGTGAATACAACTATACAATGCATCAGTGTCATTACAATAATAAATTAATTCAACATAATACAACATAACATAAAGCATTTTACAAAATAAACCTATAATTTGTTGAACAGTCACAGCAGGTTATACAACGATATAGAGTGAAGAAAACTAAGGATGCCTTGGATAGTTTTCGGGTTATTGAATACTTTTGGAAGATGAGCTGGTATATTGTACTGTATACTTTTTTCCTTGTATGCTGGGTATTTTGTGAAGATGTGTTTGATTGTTAAAGTTTGATGACAATGTTTGCATTCAGGTGGCGGCTCCTTGCGTAAAATGTGTGAGTCTTGTGTGTCCAATGCGAAGTCCTGTTATTTTTATTTGATCACGGCGTCTTAAATTTATTAGTATAGTGGGAGATGAATACTTAGTAGAATATTGTGTCATGTAATTTTTTGTTTGGCCATTACTAAGTCATTTGTTGATCCAGTTATGTATATTGCTCTTATATTATGCGTAAACAGTAAAATAATCACTCGTGAATATACTTGCCTCTTATTTTGGAATAGTTATTTCGAAGCTAGTATCATTTGGAAACTGTAACGGTGAGAGCTGTTACTAAAAATAAACATTTTACTACCTTTAGTTTAGACTCATCGCTTCTAAACAAGTTCCTCTCATCGTTCTAGTTCCCAATACCAATTTTTTATGTAGTAACCTTCATTCTAATTATTTAATCAAGGCTAGGGTTTCTCCAAAGCCACAATCTTTGATTGTGTACGCCGTGTTCAACTCCTCGTTTCGTTTCCATTCTGGTATCCGTTTCTGTTCCAGGCAACTGCACACCAAATGAGGAAGAAGATGAATATGGGAATGAGGTACCCATAGTGCTGCATATTTTGTTTCCAGAGGTGTGGTAGCAGAGTCATAAAATCTAAATGTTTACCGTTTCGTGATGATTTTCTACTTGTATGAAATTCCATTAAACAGCAATCATTTGACTAAAGTGACCACGTTTGGGGTATGCTGATGTATTCAAAGTAGCCATTGCGGTGCAGTAAGTCACATATCTACCTCTCTGGCTATATTACATCTCGACTTTCTTCTTCTTTACATTCCCTAGCTCTTCTAATGCAAGAGAGAGCGCCATTTACATGAGAATTTCCTTTTTGTTGTACCCAAGACAAAAGCCTCACTGACGCAACAGAAAACGAAATCACATGGGAGAACCCCGGAGGCAGCAAATTTTTTTGTGCTCTTTTCTGAGGTAGCAGCTATGAAAGACTTCCGCAGTCAGGTCATGTGTACCTAAACTCTGTCGTAGTATTTGCTAACGGCATTATCATACTACTTTATTTTAATGGAACCTATTGTTTTCCTGAAACCGAATGTAATACTGTAAAGTACCATTGTGACTAAATGAAGTGGCATCTACACAACAATAGACACCACATAACTCTATGACCTGAAATGTCGTCTATACTCCTCTAGTAAGAACTAGTGCAGAGTAAGCCAAAAGACTCCGAACCGGCTGCTCGGTGTTTATCCTGTCCACGTTCTCGGCGCTCGTTGCCGTCTACCGCTATGATAAAAAGGCGTGGATGAAACCATACAACATTTTTAAAACTACTTTTAAAGGTTTTACTTACCAGCTTTACGAAAGGAGATGCCGAAACTGGCCACGGTCGTTGTCCATAAATTTTTGGCACCTCTTTAGGAAACTATCCATCACTCGCAGTAGTTCACATTGAAAAGTTTCCTGGCGCATATTTTGTTTTAATTCTTCCAGGGTGTGTGGGGTAGTCTTTTAAAATTTATTCATAAAATTATTATTTTATGAATAATATTACCGCCTGCGCGGTGTTTTTCAAATGGGCGTGTGGAAGTATGATAAAAACATGATAACGCACCGCTGCTATAAACACGCTGTTGTGGTTTTGCTGTGCAATGTGAAGTGCAGTTTTGAATTGACGGTGATGTGATGTAGTTCAGTTATTATGAGTTATTTATTATTTTGTCCTGTACTTGGTCACAAAGTATATTATGGCTCAGTACGAGTATATGTTTTTTACTGCACAGCGTGTATTTATTTATGATTCGTATGTGTTAACTCGGTCAGCTCGCCAAGTGAAAGTACGATTTGCAGAAAGATTTCCAGGTGTAAAATTTCCAGGCCGTACAGCAATCCATGAACTCTACAGTAAATTTCAAGCCACAGGAAGTGTTCAGGCTAAGAAATCCTAAAAGATGGCGTTCAGTTCTTACCGAAGAAACGTTAGACGACATCGGTAATCGTTGGGAAAATTCCTCCCAAAAATTCCATGATGGATGGTTTCCTAAAGAGGTGCCAAAAATGCATGGACAATGACGGTGGCCAGTTTCAGCATTTCCTTTCATAATTGTTGGTAAGTAAAGCCTTTAAAAGTAGTTTTAAAAATGTTGTATGGTTTCATCCGCGCCTTTCTATGATAGCGGCAGACAGCAATGAGCGCCGAGGATGCGGACAGGGAAAACACCGCCCAGGCGGTTCGGAGTCTTTTGGCTCACTTTGTATTTATAGACATGCCTCTACTACATCTATCATGATAGTCAATTTTCTAAACACATGTAGTTAGCCACTTTTATACTTCTCTAGCACCTATCTATAATATGTACAGGAACTATTACATTCCACCCAAAAATTCGATACGAGAGTTCACCAAACATACATGTTTTAAGGGCCCTGAATAAAAAAAGTTTTATAAAAGCTTCTATCTGTGTGTATGTGTGTACGGGGGTGGTGGTTAGGTATGTGGATATCTCTCTGAATAACATAACTAAAAAAAGAAAAGGCACATAAGTACCAAACTTCTAAAAATTTGACTAGAAGATTTTCCAGAAAATTCCCCCATATCAAAATAATTTTCCTATTTTTGATTTCTTAATACACGGCTCTAAGAATTTCTATTAAAATATCGTATTTTTGACAAAATTGACAGGAGAAATAAAATGTATACATGTTAATTTATTTGCCAATTTACCGTGTTTTAAAACACCCAATGTATGTAAAATAAGTGTTATGGCGTTAACTACTTCCAAGATATACATTACCAACGGTTTGAAATTTCCGGTACCTTGTCGTACATTTTTTTCCTTGCAATCAACCACTTCTGCAGGCGTTTATCACGATGAATACGAAATGAATAGAAAAAATCTGATTTGTTTCACTCACATGACTTTCTCTACTCTTGTACAAACTATTCTTACAAACGCTTATTCTCCATCTACTTCATGTTAATCGAGATAAACATTTGCAGACTCTATCTTATTGCTAATTTTCTTGTAGATGTAAGGGGAATATATATTTACAAGTGCAATATAGAAATACAGTAGCCTTTAAGCACATAATATCTCTTAATAGCTGGTTGCTAGGTGCAGCACCATTCCCTTTGCCACAGATTAATACTCTTTGCATATACAAGACAAAAAATGAATAACGAATTCCCATTTGAGAAAATAAGTATTGAAAAGTTTAAGAGAATAACAAGCAATATCTCGAGAATGGTTCACTCAACAAAAGAGATGTATATGACATAAATTGTGTATTTTAACGCGATCGACATTTTTTGTGCAGTAAAATTTTGTCTATCTCTTATGGTTTACCAGTTATGCAAAAGTCGTTCACAATGAACACTTTTGGAGACATTCCCAGAAAATTCAACACATACATTTTGTCATGAAAATATCTTAAACATATGATATTTTAATCAAAATCGTTAGAGCCATTTTTGAGAAAATTAAAACTTTTGAAAAATCTTCCATGTAAAAGGTATTCTGGGGTGGGGGAATTTTCTTGAAAACCTTCGTGTCGCATCTCTGGAAGATACTGAACCTAAATACCAAGTTTGGTGTTTATCCGACTGTTCGTTTGTGAGTTATGCTGTTCACAGACACACACACGGACATATTTCCAAAAATGCTTTTTTTGGATTCAGGGAGTCTCAAAACATGTATTTCCGGTGAAATCTCGGTATCGAATTTTTGGGTGGAATACAATACTTCCCCTACTTGCTATACGTAGTAGAGAAAGTAAAAATCTGATGTGATACATTAAAATGAGTTTCTCTAACCTCTGTCGTTTATTAGTGGTATACAAACTAGTCTTGCTAAAGCTTATTTTTCTTTATCTACTTCATTTTAATTCAGATAAAGCTTTGCAGAAATAGCTACATTACACATTTGGTTATGGAGACAAAGGAAACAGCGACAGTCAAATGCTTAAGAAGTGGACGCTATATGCTGGCCTTAAAATTACGTACTGCTTCTATGACATCGCGAGAAAAAAACAGAATGTTGAAAGCGTTTTAAAAGAATGGCTAAGTACTGAACAATTCGAACCATTAATAACAGATATCCCGGAAATGATAACTGATGCCATAAAAAAGTTATTTGAAATAAATTGTGTGTTTTAAAGAAATCTACATCTCTTGTGCAGTACGTTTTAGTCTATCGCTTAACGTTTACTAGTTATACAAGATTATACAAAATTCGTTCCGATGAGGCGGTGCATTTGTCGTCTCACGATTTGTGGTTATTAAGGGTACACGGGAGGGCTAGGAGGCTACGACAAGTTCTCTGGGTTTTACATGAGGTTTCTTCGAATGGTCTCAGGAGTGGGTACCCCGGCTATGGTTGGCTGCACAGTTACATGAATGCACTTGTAGTTCCTTTGTATCATATGATTTATTCTTTATCTGTCATAACACTCGCCTCCACGTGATGTAATGAAGATGGTTTGCCTATGGCAATGAGATGTTCGCTCGTCGATCCGTGGCCGTCAGATATGAGCTTGATGAGGTTTACACGGTGTCGCGCCGTATCGATAATTTACTATTTGCCGAAAGCGCTCGCGCCTTCAGTCGGATCTCCATTAGTGTGTAATTTGTTCGAGGTTAAATACACTGTTACGTCGGAGGGTATCTCTCTGCTGTGCAACGTCTTGGTCCGCGAAGATATTTTTGTGGACCATCCTTACCAAGAAAAACCTAAAAGCGCCATGACACGATTTTCCCCTTCTCTCGTTTCTGATTTTGCTTTCTTTAGTCACGCGATATTATTTCTGTGAACTTATTCGCTCTTCGAAATTACTATATCTTCCCTGGTTGGTCAGTTTATATTTTACTATACACACACAGATGTTTAGGTTTCCCACGCTGGTGTCTGAGATGTAAGATAAGGCACGCAGGCTTCGAACCCGAGCTAAACCATGTACGTATTGTCTTGAGCACGTAGGACTATATTACAAAAGAAAGTGGCCAGCTAGTCGGAATGAGGCAAAGTACCTGCTTGTTATTGTTCGCAAGGACTGACCAAATGTTCTTTTACAGTACGGGCAGAACGTACGGTCTCACCGAATCAAGGGGACTTCAAAGGCTATTCCCAGAAAATCAAGTTTTACATTTAATTTGTCATTTAAATATGCTCAATATACGGTATTTTAATAAAAACGCTCTAGTCACTTTTTAGAAAGTAAAAAATTTTGAAAAATGTTCCATGTAAAGGGTAGTTTGGCATAGGGGAATTTTCTTGAAAATCTTCGAGTCACGCCTTTGAAAGGTCCTAAACTTAAATTCCTGGTTTGGTGACGATCCGACTTTGGTTTTTGCGTTAAGCTGTTCACAGACACACATACGCGGGCCGTTCCGTAAAATATCTGATATAATACATTCACTAGACTTTCTCTACCCTCTATTGTTTATTAGTGAGTATCCTAGCTATTCTTACTAAAAGTTACTTTTATATCTACTAATAATCCAAATAAACCTATGCACATTTCGTTATGGATACAAAGAGAAATGCGATAGTCTAACGTTTCAGAACTGAACGCTATATACAGTCTTAAGATTCCATACTGTTTTCATGCATTCGTGAGAAACAACTGAATGTGAAAGGACTTTAAAGAAAGACAAAGAAATGAACAATTCGAAACATTAATAACGGATATCTCAGAAATGGCTTATGCCACAAAAAACTTAATTGAAAAAAAAATGTGTGTTTTAAAGAGATCCACATGTTTTGTGTAGTATGTTTTCGTCTATCACTTAACGTTTATCAGTTATACAAGATTCTACAGACTTCCTTCCGAATGAAGATGACTTCAAAGGCTATTTCAACAAAACTAAAGATATGCAGTTTATTTGTGATATAAATATCTTTAACATATGGTATTTTAAACAAAATCGTTAAAGCCATTATTAGAAAATTAAAATATTCGAAAAATGTAAAGCGTAGTTGGGAGTGGAGGAATTATTTTGAAAATCATGTTGCATGCTTGAAAGATACTGAATTTGAATACTAGTTTAGTATTTATCCGACTTTTTGTTTTTGAGTTACGTTGTTCACAGGCATAGAGACATACAGACAGACACGCGGACCTTTTTCTAATTTTTTTTTTGTATTCAGGGGGACTCAAAACACGTATTTCAGTGAAAACTCGGTGTCGAATTTTTGGTTGAAATGCAATACCTTCTCTACTCACTAGGTATATGGTAGAAAAAGTAATAAGCGTTTGTAAGAATAAGAAAGTCATTGAATGTACCTCATGAGATTTTCTATAAATAGCCACTTAACGCTTATTGGACTGTGTAGATATGAGAAATTAATGATCCTCTCTTTTGTTTTATAACATTTTGTATCATATTTCTTCCACATCTCTGGTAGCATAAAATACACGGCTCGATGGCGTTAACTCCAGGGGAATAAATAAATAAGCTTTGAAATATTTTTAACATTTTATTCTTTATACTTCATACTTCGCGATTTTTGAACTGTTCACAAAAGTAGGAGCACACTATATATAGCACTTTATCCACATTTTCCGAGCTTAGTCCTGAAATTTTATTCATAGACTATGTAATATATACCGATGATCACTTTTATGTGGACATTAAGTCACTTGACAGCTCAACATACCGTTTATCATGGCCCCACTAAGACTTAAGCTTTGTACTTGTGGTGTGGTGAAAATGCAAATTTGAGTGCCTCATTGTATGCATTTTATATGATTTTGTACATGCCTAAAGAAAATTTGAAAACAATAGATGCCATAATATAAGTAAGCAGGTTTAAAAACTACTACATACCAAAATAGTATTTCAATTCTTCTAAAAGCGGTAAAATAAGAGGAATGTTTACAGGAAGAAAGTAAGTGAATGTATTGCATTTTGGAAAAATTACAGTAAGTACGAGATATCTTTCAAGCTTATAGCTAACTTCCGAGAGAAAATTAGCGCTAGTTTTCTTCTTCCAAAAATAACCGTACTAAAAAGTATAAGTTATTCAAACTGTGATCAAAGCCGCGGATTTTATTAAACTTTTCACTTACCGTGTGACAATGTCTCTGTAACTTTCCTCAGCGTAAATGCAACTGTTTCAAAGCAATGCTGACGAAGAAAAATGCTGTAAGGCAACAACCTTATATTGGAAGTCTTTACAATGTTATGGGTTAACTTAATTCATTATGTACACCCGTGAAAGACAGAGACGTCCAGGCATTAATCTACGAAGTTTTAGCAGACATAAAAGTCTATCCACTATGAAACAAAAATATGGCAGCGGAAAAGCTAATTTCCTTTCCTTTCGCTGCATAACATTCCGAGAAAAATTACCTCAGAATATATAAACATTTTAAGTATTCAGATTGTTGGAAAACTCAGTTCACCTTCAAAATTTATTGGCGATACTACATGTGTGGTTTAGGAAGGTCTTCTACAAACAGCCAATATTGCACTTATACCCACAAACTGACTGGCTAACAAAATTGATGTAACCGTTCGTTTAACAATAAAATAATGTTATTAATTTATCGAATTACAAACCTAACATTATACAACATGCAGTGCTCTGCCCTCGCTCTTATGTACCCTACACCCTCTTCCATCCTCCAAATCATTTAATTTCTTGAGCTAGAAGTTCTCCTAGTTTGTGACACCCAGCGTACGAAATCACATCTAGGCAAGACTGTGGTGGGAAGTATTCCTTTCTTAATAATTCTATTTCTCTGCACTCTGCCAGAATGTGTCCATGTTTCCTTTTCAATACAGAGTGGATATATTATCACCCCGGTGTCATAAACTAACGACACGTCAGGATGAATTACTACTTTGTTCTCGTGTACAGTCATCTAAATAAACCTTCCTTTCCGGAATATTTGACACTGTAAGCTGAGTGAAATTATATCCCCACATTGTGACTCCAAATTTTGTCTCTAAATATTAAGTAATCTCTCTGAATTATCTTCCACCCGCTATATCCTATGTCACTCACACGTAACCAGCAGGCCCCCATTCCAATTTCTTCTAAGCATTTGCGCAATTTCGTTGCCCAACACATATTACACCGTGTTTGCTCCCTTTTCAGTGCCCCTCTCCACCTGTAGTACTCGCTTTAGAAAATGGATCGAATTTAGTTCAATTTTTCAGTACCTTCCCACCCCACATGTCTGCTCATATGATAAGCTAGACCTAACAGCAGCTCTTTATACGATCTCCATGGTCCAAAGTGATATGTCAGCAACATTCATAAGAGTCTATATATGGACTTGCGCCTTATGTGTACGTGCTTTTCTCACCATTCGTTCACAGAATGTGACGCGAAGAATGCAAGTACTTTGATATTATCCAATGTCTTCCTACGTGAGTCCAAATCTCCTTGTGACTATATACCGCCCAATCTTTTGGTTTTCTCTTCATTCATTGGCATTCTACCTTTTTTACTTTCTCTACTACGTATAGTAAGTAGGGGAAGTATTGTATTCCACCCAAAAATTCGATACCGAGATTTCACCGGAAATACATGTTTTGAGACCCCCTGAATCCAAAAAAAGCGTTTTTGGAAACATGTCCGTGTGTGTGTCTGTGTGTCTGTGAACAGCATAACTCAGAAATGAACAGTCGGATAATCATCAAACTTGGTATTTAGGTTCAGTATCTTCCAGAGATGCGACACGAAGGTTTTCAAGAAAATCCCCCGACCCCGGACTACCATTTACATGGAACATTTTTCGAAATTTTTAATTTTCTCAAAAATAGCTCAAACGATTTTGATTAAAATATCATATGTTTAACATATTCTCAAGAGAAATGAAAAGTATATCTCGAATTTTCTGGGAATGTCTCCAAAAGTATTCTTCATTGTGAATGACTTTTGCATAACTGGTAAACCATAGGAGATAGACAAAATTTTACTATAGAAAAAATGTAGATCGCGTTAAAATACACAATTTATGTCATATACATTTTTTTTGTTGAGTGAACCATTTTCGACATATTGCTTGTTATTCCCTAAAATGTTTCAATACTTATTTTCTCAAATGGGAATTCGTTATTCATTTTTTTTGTCTTGGATATGCAAAGAGTATTAATCTGTGGCAAAGGGAATGGTGCTGCACCTAGCAACCAGCTATTAAGAGATATGTATGTGCTTAAAGGCTACTGTATTTCTATATTGCCCTTGTAAATATATTTTTCCCTTACATCTACAAGAAAATTAGCAATAAGATAGTCTCGATTAACATGAAGCATATGGAGAATAAGCGTTTGTAAAAATAGTTTGTACAAGAGTAGAGAAAGTCATGTGAGTGTAACACATCAGATTTTTTAAAATATGATTTTAAGTATTCAGTTGCCTTTTTACCGATAGGGGTCGTTAAGACACGGACTCGTGAGCGAGAGGTTTCAGTTCAACTCCAGCTAGGATCGTAGTCCCTGACTTGGGGTTTTCTCCAGGTTTTCCTGTCTTCATAAATGACAAATACGGAGGAGATACCCTAAGCTTCGACCTTGAACGTTTTGTTTCCAATTTTCGTTTCCAAAGTATCATTTATTTCATGTTTCATCAGTGTTCACTGCCTGCGGTGCCGTTTGTAATAAGAATGGGCCATAAATACTACTGAAAAGCAAGGAGAGAGAACTTAACCCTGTGTTACTCCCTTCTGAGTTATCACCTTTTCCGATACTACACTGAAGCCACATTTTAACTCTCTTGTATATTACGTGCAGGCGGCGCCGTGGCCGAGTGGTTAGACCGCTCGCCTCCCACCGGCTTCAATCCCCGGAACCTGCATGTGGGATTTGTGGTGGACAAAGCGGCGTCTGGGCGGGTTTTCTCCGGGTTCTCCGGTTTCCCCCGCCATTCATTCCACCAACTGCTCCATCATCACCTTTCCTTTCATCCATTTCGCCAACATTTCATCTACTTCCTTCATCCCAAATCAGGCATCGGGCTGATCACCCATCCTGGATGCTTTGTCTGATCCATGAGTGTCTGCTCCTCGACGGGCCTCTGACCCCAGGCACCCGCTTGTAAGTCCTGGGGGGTGTAAGTCCTACATAAGAGGAGGGTAAACAGATAATGAATGCATGAATGAATGTATATTACCTGCATTGGCCTAATAATTTTTCCCGACAAACACTTCCCCATGATTTCTCCCAGAATTCTTTCAACGCAGTCGAACCTTTACGAGCATCTATAAAAGCACAATGCTGTTTACCCCTTTTCCGTGTTTGCTTCATTCAAATGCTATATAATATAAATATAAGTTTTGTCTTCTACCACACTGTATTTCTCCCTGAACCCCACTTGAAATAGCGATAGCTTGTTTTTGTTAATCCATTGTCTAAATATCATTTAAAATTCTACAGTAAATTTTACTCACCATTGGAAGAAGTATTCCCAATTCTGGAACTTTTAGGCTTTCCGTTTTACATTTTGGAATTACAAGTACCGCCGTCGCTTCCTCTGGAAAATCCCCCATCAACAATTTTATTCAATATACAAACGTTTTGAAACCGAGACGTTTGGCAAAGGCACTTTCACTTTGCAGGCGGGTTCTAAAATCACAATTGACGACAAAAGTCACGCCCGCCATAAAATAGAATACGAATAACGTATACAATACCGTTCCGAATTGGTTATTGCACTGCGGGAACCATATTAACTTGCTACTAGTATTTATCAAGACATGACTTTCGTGTATTCTCAGCGAAAAGCTTAGTGTTTAATAAAAACAGCAAAAATCTAAACACATTTGTTTCATTTTCACTTTCTCTACTACGTATAGTAAGTAGGGGAAATATTGCATTCTATCCAAAAATTCGATACCTACATTTCACCATAAATACATGTTTTGAGGTTCCCTGAACCCAAAAGCATTTTTGGAAACATGTCCGTGTGTGTTTGTGTGTCTGTCTGAACAGTATAACACAAAAATGAAATGTCCGATAAATACCAAACTTGGTATTTGAGTTTAGTATCTTCCAAGGATGCGACACAAAGATTTTCAAGAAAATCCCCCACCCCAGACTGCCCATTACATGGAGCATTTTTTGAACATTTTCATTTTCTCAAAAATAGCTCCAACGATTTTGTTTAAAATATTATATGTTTACGATATTTTCACGCAAATGAAATATATAACTTGAATTTTCTGGAAATATCCCCAAAACCCTCTTCATTCTGAATGACTTTCGCATAACTGGTAAATTGTAAGAGATAGACAAAATTTTAGCTCACAAGAAATGTAGATCCCGTTAAAACACACAATTTGTTATATACATTTTTTGTGTGGAGTGAACCATTTCCGAGATATTCCTTGTTATTTGTTTGAATTTTCTAAAACTTTTATTTTTTCTCAAATTAAATTCGTTATTAGCTTGTTTTCGGTCCTGGAGAATGGAAAGCTCCACAGCAACCAGCTCTTAAAAGATTTGACTATCACTTAAAGCCTAACATATCCCCCTTGTACCTACAAGAAAATCAGCAATAAGTTTCTGTTGATGTTCATCTCGATTAACATGAATTAGATGGGAAATAAATATTTGTAAAAATAGTTTGTATAAGAGTATTGCTAATTTTCTTGTAGGCGCAAGGGGAATATGGTAGACTTTAGAGTTTTAAGAGCTGGTTGCTATGTGGAGCATTCCTTTCTCTTTGCATGACCAGGACATAAAAACGAATGACAAATACCCATTTGAGAAAAACTATAAATATTGGAAAATTAAAAAAACAACAAGGAATATGTCACATGGTTCACTCGACAAAGCAATTGTATATGACAAATTGTGTGTTTTAACGAATCTACTTTTTTGTGTAGTAAAACTTTATCTCGTACGGTTTAGCAGTTATACGAAAGTCATTCAAAATGAAGACGACTTTTGGGGACATTCTCAGAAAATTAAAGATATACATTTCATTTGCCATGAAAATGTCTTAAACCTATGATATTTTAATCAAAATCGTTACAGTCATTTTTGAGAAAATCAAAATTTTCTAAAAAACGTTCCATGTATAGGGTAGTCTGGGATGGGGAGATTACACACGTACATGTTTCCAAAAGTTCTTTATTTGGATTCAGGGTACCTCAAAACATGTATTTCCGGTGAAAGCTCGTTATGGAATTTTTTAGTGGAATGCAATACTTCCTTCTTACTCTACGCAGTATAGAAAATAAACACAAAAGCAGCCTTATCCGCAAAGTAAAATGCCACTTTTATAGCTAGCTGAACTATATAAAATATATAACATTTCATATGTATATTATGGTTACAATTAAATGTTAGGTTTAACACAAAATAACTACCGTTAACATTTATATAGTTATATAAGCAAACGTATAAGATTTTGCTGTTTATAAAAGTACTATGGTAGAGTTACAAATATTGTAAAATTTAGATAGCAGAAATGGTGTCTAATGTCATGAGTATTTATTCAGAAAAATGGTAGCTGACCTTCCAAGTTTATAATCCGTAATGCAGGGCTTCAATATCCCGTAATTAAACATCACTCAAAAGTGCAATAATCCAAAGGTTAACTGCTAAAACCATAGCTTTGAAGATAGCTTATTTGTATACCAATTATACCTATGCTGTAAACAAATAATTAACTACTTTGTAAACATTATAATATCTTCCTAAACAATTTTAACACCCTAACAATATTTAAACGCTATTCAGCTTGAATACCCGTACTCACGTTTATTATTTTTCGTTTAAAATTTTGATAATATTTCGGTTTATTTTGTTCACCTTTTTCCAAAAATAAAATTTCGGTGCCCTTATCAAACTAAATACATTTAACGTGTTGGTTTATTCGTATAATATCACATTCGTGGTTTCCCCCGAGTCTATCATTACAGCTCTTTATTTACGATGTTGGGCGTGGAATAATTATTGCTGTGCATTACTGGGGCTGTAATGGCACTCCTGAGCCAATCTGCATTCCACGTAACTCACAGCGTACATGCCTAAAATACCATATATTTCTGCGTCTCCCTAAATCTCTGATTTACTATAGTAAGGGTATACTGACAGCAGAAGCAAGCATTCCATTTGCTTTAGTCTAAGAATGAAGTAAATATCGACATCATCATTAACAACATTAATAATAATAATAATAATAATAATAATAATAATAATAATAATAATAATAATAATAATAATAATAATAATAATAATCATGTTAGAAATTTTATTTGAATGGCACTATCAAATACTCTGAATAGGCAATCTAAACCGCAGAAAAAGAGATAGCTAAAACTGCCGATGTAACGACTTTTAATGCTACTTTGCTGAATACAGGCTCTATAATTTTACTTATAATACCATAAACTTCAGCTCTTTATGTTCAAAATAGCCCAGGTATCTGAAGAAATAGACGCGTTACTTCACTAATAGGATCTTCCTTAAGGGTGCCATATTTTCAGAGTGTGTTTTCAAAAAATATTATATATTACATTGATATGGCTTTCTCTATTACCATCTCTTATTTATTTTATTACCTTCATTTACAAACTATTCTTGCAAAAGCGTACCTATTAGGTAAATTATATATCGATATTTCACCGGAAATACATCTTTACAAAAATGTCTGTGTGTGTGTGTGTGTGTGTGTGTGTGTGTGTGTGTGTGTGTGTGACTTTGAACAGCACAACTCAAAAACGAAAAGTCGGATAAATACCAAACTTCGCATTTAGCACAAGATTTTCAGGAAAATCTCCCACCCCAAACTACCCTTTACATGGAACATTTTTCGAAATGTTTTATTTTCTGAAAATGGCTCAAATGATTTTGATTAAAATATAGCGTCCAGTTCTTAAACATTTGACTATCGCGCTCCCTTTGTATCTACAACGAAACTGTAATGTAGCTATTTCTGTAAAGGTTTATTTGGATTAAAATGTAGTAGATAGAAAAGTAAGCTTTAGTAAGGATATCTTGTATACCCGCTAATAAACGATGGAGGGTAAAGAAAGTCATGTGAATGTATCGCATTAGATTCTCTTCCTATTTACTGGAGATAAACGTCCGTGCAAATATTTTATTACGCATATTGTCGTAGGTACAAGAGGAGATACGAAACAGAAGCAACAGTCAAATGTTTAAATAGAGATCACTCTATGATGACCTTGAAATTCCATACTCTTTCCATGGCATCGCAAGAAACAACTAAATAGTGACAGGGCTTTAAAAGGATGAAAATGTATTACAAACATAAAAACTATAATAATAGACATCTCGGAAATGGTTAATGACACAAAAACGTTATTGATAATAAACTATGTTTTAAAGAAATCTACATTTTTGTGGGAAAGCTTTTCTGTATATGTTATGGTTTACCATTTATACAAAAATGATTAAGAATGAAGTGGACTTCACAGGATTCACCGAAAATTTCAGATATGCATTTTATTAGACATGTAAATTTATTAAATAGGTATTTTAATTAAAATCGTTAGAGCCAATTATGGCAAAATTGAAAATAACGAAATGTTTTCTATATAAAGAGTAATTTGGGGTGGTGTATTTTTCGTTAAAACCTTTGTATTGCATCCTTAGAAAATGTTCTCCGTGGTACACTGGTTACCATGCTAGCCTCTAGTTCCCGAGGTCGCGAGTTCAAACCCGGCGGAGGGTAATAGATTTGATTCGGGCGTAAAATCCTTAGCATGGTTTCCTTCGGAAGGGAAGTAAAGCCAGTGGTCCCGTGTCGTGGATTTACGGCACGTAAAAGAACCTCAAAGCCGACAAAGAGGCCTCTGAGTAAAGTTCCCGTCTTTCACACCCAACATAAAATGAGACACAGGAGTACAGCAATTAGAGAGCGTCCATAAATAAAACTAAAAAAATCTTGGAAGATGCTGAATTTAATAGGAAGTTTGATGTTTATCCGAGTTTTCATTTTTGAGTTATGTTGTTATCGACATATGCATACCTCGTAACCTTTTACTAGAAATTATTAAATTTATTCCGGAACCTTAAAATATGTCCTTCCTTTGAAATCTCGATTAGTATTTTTTGGGTGGAAGGCAGTGCTTCCTCTACTTATTATATGTAGTGCTAGAGAAGGTAAAAATCGTTACATAACACTTAAATAGTGAGAACACACTGCTAAGAGAGGAGAGTTTTTCATACAAGCATGGTGAAGCAGTAGGCTTCAGGATTCTCTGCCCACGATGAACAAAAATAGCAGTTGCTAACTTTATCTTTTTCTGAGATACCAGTGCGAAAAGAATGACCTTTAGTAAGAGTAGCTGATAGGTTTTTAGTTTAAATCTCCTTGAAAAATAACCTTTAGGTCTCTTCTCTGACCTTTCGGTTCAATGTTTAAATTTCCTGAAGAAAAGAATATTGGAGGAAACAAAACAAGAAGTAGAATTTACTATGCGCATTATGCTCACAAAAACTGTATTCATATCAAAGCAAAGGAGAGAGAGAGAGAGAGAGAGAGAGAGAGAGAGAGAGAGAAGTACGAGGTACCGGATAACCATGAAATTACATAATGTTTATGCCTTAAGAACGTTTACTACGACTATAATATTATTACCAACGGAAATGATTATGCCTTACACAGGGAATAAAAAGCATTGCTCTATTTAGATCTTAATCACACCATTTCTGGATCAAGATATGAAGTTGCTTTTCTCATCACATTTTTAAATTGTAGAATATGCAAAATAATATTTTCAATTGAGAATTAGTGCAAACAAGGATATAGTGAATAAAAATTACAGCTTCTTCTATGTTTGCATGTTATACGCATGTACATAAACATCACATTATGCTTTTGGAACTGGTAGTTCGTTCTTATATTCTTCCAACCACCCACCCCCTCGCCGCACATACACACAGAGAGAGATAAGACTCACTTCCTCAGACATGTATCTCTAGTGTTTTTGGAACCAAAAGACTGCATTTTAACATATTTGGTATAATTTATATACCTACATACGCTAAAGTATATACAGGCAAGCTAAAGTAACTATAATATACATGATTAAATCTTCAAATAAAATATGTTTCACATTTTCCGGAAAACAATATTTATAACTGCTGAGAACACTTCTTTGGAAATAAATTATAATAATATCAGGGTACAAAACCTAAGCCGTACAGTAACTTTGCAGCATTTCTACAAGAGGCTGCAGAAGAACATTGTTAAATAAGATTCCGTGGGTGTACTTTATAGGCAGAACCAAGAAGTGTCCAGGAAAAGACTTAAAGTTAGCTTGGAAAAGAACACAAATTAAGTCTCATCTCGACGTATATTTATTATATGCCTATGTATCTATGGAGAGTGAATACAAATCACATTTTAATAATAATAACCCCCTGAAGTACCAGCCCAGCCGAGCCCGCAGCTGCTCCGGTCGTGGAAAAAACGACCAGCTCATCCCTAAACCTGTGTGTCCTGCTGTGTCTCTGGACTTACTCTGCACCTAAGACACAATGAAACATTCTAGGCCTCGGAATTCAAGCCGATTTACCAGTACAGGAAGTCATACCCAACCAATAATATATAATGCAACATAAACATTCTTTATATTAGAGGGACAAACTCAAAAACAATGGTGTGTTATTCCACTAGCCTCCTGCAGGATCAAGTAACCCATTCCCAGTTTTACAACATGACCGCCTTCACTTGTGTATTTTAATGCTACTACTGCAGTGATTAGCTCACTTTGGAATCTCGTGCCGTTGCGTATACTTATCAGGCCTCTCCTGAACCTTGAACTTTCTGCAAAAGTCGGTGTTCCTACTGAAGATCCGGTTCTTGGTTATTGTATGAATTTGGTACGTCGGAAAGAATCCTGTATTACAAAGTTATTCGTAATAACGGGGTAGTCAATTGAAAGGAATACTCTTTTATGTTGCATCATCTGAAGAGAAAACATTGAACCGGCAGGCAATGAACAAATGATCTTAAAACACAAGAATGCTTGAACACCGTATATACAAGGCATCACAAGTAATGGGAACTCGAATGGGAAGTGTTGCTCTTCGTGCTTAATTCTCTGTGCATCCTTCTTTCGATTATCTCTTCAGTTCCTTATAGAATTTATTTAAAAAAACACCACATACCCATGGAAAGCTGCCAAATAAGCGTTGAATGTTTCATCAATCAAAAAATTACAAGAGGTAAAAAATAGAAGTTACAGAGTGGTTCAAATATGAACGGGACTGATTTTTTACGAGCCTAAAACCCCATCCAGCACGTTACTGACCTTGGAAGGAGAAAGTTGCTTCCCTCCCCTTCCGCTCAGGCAGTTGTGAGCGTGTTCAGTCTTGTCTAAACTCTACAAGAGAGGTGAGTGAACAGAAAGTGTCAGCGTGGAACAACGCATTATCAAATTTCTTACTGAAGAAGGGGTCCAACATCGGAAATTCCTCAGCGGCTCAAAAACACTTTGGAGAAGTCGAGTGTTTGAATGGTGTAAAGACTTCGGAGATTGGAAGAACACGCTGCATAATGTCGACCGCGAACTTCAATCACCCCATCCAATTGTGACCGTTGGGATAATAGGCTTATTATTCCAACATTTTGTTCGGAGAAGTAAAGAATAAGCTCCGATCTAAGAGGAAAACAGGATTTCCTTCCTTCAAGGCAATGCGAGGCCTCACACTACCAGAATAACCATGTAAACCATCAGGAAGCTAAAGTGGGACTACCTTCGCCACCCTCCTTACAGTCCAGATATAGTCCCAACTGATTGTGTTTTTATTTGGGAGACTTAAAAGTGCTTGGATGGAGTGCGGTTTGAGGACAAAACGCAGTGATCGCACTTGTCCAGGAATGGGTGCGCTGAATGGATGCACACTCAACCAAAAACACTTTTGGAAAAAGTTGGCAAAACGTTAGAAAAACTGTATAGGAGCCAATGGGGACTACTTTGAAGGATAATTTTTAATACTGGTTAGTTTTCATTACAGTATTTTCTAAAAAAAAAAGGGCAGCCCCGTTCTATTTGAACCACCTTGTATAAAAGTTTATCATTAATGTAATATATTTTTAGATGATAATCTAAAGCAAGGGTGGCAAAAACGACTTCCTTCCGCGAGTCACCAAATATACAACATGCATTGCACCACTCAGCAGCATGTGAAAAACAAACAGACGGTTGCAGAGAGGGAACGGCGCCTGTGAGTCAAAATGACTCGCGAGTCACGTTTTCGCCACCTCTGATCTAAAGTATTCTGCTCCCTGGTTCTGGAGTTTTGACACAGGAAGTAATCGCCTATGCCCTGTTTCATCTAGGCTTACTCTGCACGTACACATAGCAGAATACGCTTATCCGCGTTCTCTTCCTACTGATCTGTTCGCGCTCTAGGTGCGCCTTTGCTAGCAGGTGTGAAGATGAAAGTGGAGGATATGAATAGCTCTGAGTAAAATTCAATAAACGTACATTCATGTAAATAAAGTGTCAGAAGCATGAAACTGTATAGCATTAGTAAAGAATATTCAACTCACGGTTATGGACTGTTTTAGCACTGTCTGTGTTGGTCCCTCTTTTTCGTCTGTCATGCAAGGTTAAAGGCGTAAATACCCATTATAACAAATCCAGAGGAGCAGAAACTACCAAATTGCACGAAATAAATGCTTTAAATTTTACATTTTCTTAAGATAAGACGAACAGTCAAGATTGACAAAGGATAAGCTTTATACTTTTGGGGTATTTTGAATATTTAAGATGTGTGCAACAAGAATTTGTAGTCAAAATGTTAATTTTAAATATATAAGAAAATTTGCATATTATTGAGGCCATGTTCATATAGGACACGTCCCCTTTTAAAGATGATCTCTTATACGTGCACATTTTCCTTAAATTTAAAACATAGATTTCTGAACTCATCTGAAGAGGAACTGCAAAAGAACACGGAAGACAGCGAGAATCCTAAATATGATCCTAAACTCTTCTAAATAAGTGAGTGGGAAAATTTTTACTTTCTCTGCTACGTACTTACAGTAAGTAGAGGAAGTATTGTATTCCACTCAAAACTTCGATACCAAGATTTCACTGGAAATATATGCTCTGAGACCCTCTGAACCCTAAAACACGATTTTTAGCAAAACATCCGCGCGCGAGAACAAAACTAGGTATTTAAGTTCTGTATCTTTTAAAGGTGCAACATGAAGGTTTCATAAAAAATAATCGCATCCTTAATTGCACTTTACACGGAAAAAGTTTTGGTTATGTTTTATTTTCTCAAAAATTGCTATAAATTTTCCTGACAAATAAAATGTATACCTTGAATTTTCTGGGAATAACCTATGAAGTCCTCATTCTCAATTCTGAATGAGTTTTGTATAATTAGTAAACCGTAAGAGATAGACAAAGCCTTATTACACAAAAATGTAGTTATCTTTAAAGCACACAGTTTATGCCCAATAAACGTTTTTGTGGACAATTTTCGAGATAATTATGATATTTGTTTGAATTTTCAAACATTTATACTTTTCTCAAGAGAAAAATCACTATTATTTTTTTCTGATGCTCATGCAAAGGGAATGTAATTTCAAATCCATCACATAGCGACCCGCTCTTAAAAGATTTGAATATTACTTAAGAATATTGTATTCCCTAATCCCCTTGTAGCTACAAGGAAATGGCAGCAGTTTCTGTAAACGTTTATATCTATTAACATAAGTTAGATAGAATAATAAACTTTTGTAATAATATTTTGTTGAAGAATAGGCACAGAAGGTTATGTGAATGTAACGTATCAGATTTTTAAAAATAAAACCTTTAAACCTGTTTCATTTTTATTGTAATAATTTTTACAATTAGATACACATTATTAGTGCATAATAAATAAAATTTTACCGCTTATTAATATCTCCCTAGTAAGTGTAACTATGAATTCAATTTGCTTAATTCCAAATAGTTGATTTTTGAGAAAGACTAATATTTAATATTTTTGGAGGAGTAATTTTCTTTTAAAAAGTATTTACATAGTAAAAATTAAAAAAAGCTGATTCGTATTTTATAAACGGAAGCTTGAGAAACAATCTGTACAAATCTCAGGAACATAACTTATAGTTATTTAATAAACTGTACCATAAATCTGTGAAAATAATATGTGCGACACATGAAAGGTGTCTTACTTTAGCAACCCATATGGAGTAGATATCTGTTAATTACTTGACTAGTGATCTTGATTTATCACTGCTCAAACTTTAGTTATTGTTGAAACTTGATTCCAGGAAAGAAAAAATACTTCTACGCACATTTATACACAAAGTAGTTTTAGTAAGGTCCTCACGCTCTTGAGCTGCAACTGCGATAGTTAAGATCAGAAATGGCTAATATGTATTGGTCGTGGATAGAGGTTAGGACTTGAGACCGGTCGCAATTCGGGGGATGAAGGTTTCCTTAGATCATCCTATCTCCCTGCAATGCATATGCCGGGACCTCCCGGCGACACTTGCAGCCCTGAAAGAAATGAAGCAGATGAAAGGTGAAGTGAAATGAGAATGGAGGGACAGGAAATTCCGGGGATGTAATGATCCTTCCCAGCATTTGCCTGGCGATCCAAGGAAACCCCCGAAAAAACCCATGGGTCAAGATGGTCGGCCGCAGGAATCAAACCCATGACTTCCCGAATGGGGGCAACAGACGTTACCGCCCTAGCCATCCCGCTCGGTTGGCTCAAAGGTTAAGATTCTGTAGTCATTATGCAGCAATCATACACAATGTAGGAAAACAATGTCAGGCTTACTGTAATACAGCTAAACGCGTAACTGATCTACAAACGATGCCAGGCTTACTGTAATATAGCTAAACGCGTAACTGAGCTCCAAACAATGTCAGGCTTACTGTAATACAGCTAAACGCGTAACTGAGCTCCAAACAATGTCAGGCTTACTGTAATACAGCTAAACGCGTAACTGAGCTCCAAACAATGTCAGGCTTACTGTAATACAGCTAAACGCGTAACTGAGCTCCAAACAATGTCAGGCTTACTGTAATACAGCTAAACGCGTAACTGAGCTCCAAACAATGTCAGGCTTACTGTAATACAGCTAAACGCGTAACTGAGCTCCAAACAATGTCAGGCTTACTGTAATACAGCTAAACGCGTAACTGAGCTCCAAACAATGTCAGGCTTACTGTAATACAGCTAAACGCGTAACTGATCTCCAAAGGATGCCAGGCTTACTGTAATATAGCTAAACGCGTAACTGAGTTCCAAACAATGTCAGGCTTATGTAATACAGCTAAACGCGTAACTGATCTCCAAACGATGCCAGGCTTACTGTAATATAGCTAAACGCGTAACTGATCTCCAAACAATGTCAGGCTTACTGTAATACAGCTAAACGCGTAACTGATCTCCAAACGATGACAGGCTTACTGTAATATAGCTAAACGCGTAACTGAGCTCCAAACAATGTCAGGCTTACTGTAATACAGCTAAACGCGTAACTGAGCTCCAAACAATGTCAGGCTTACTGTAATACAGCTAAACGCGTAACTGAGCTCCAAGTGATAAGCTAGCAGTGATGTTTACAGGTGTCTCTGTATGATGTGTCAAGGTTAACCATTAGAGGTAACTTCCCACATATTTAAAACATAATTTCTTGTATACACTTGTTAAAAATATATTTTTCTTGAGATTCTTCGAATACAATACGAAGTGAAATAACGATACAGAACTTATTTGTACTGCAATACGTGATTATACGTCCAGGAACCAATAAGAGAAAACTATAAGCACGTGATTTTGTTGATATGTGGATACAGTAAGGGACAAATCAGTATAAGTGATAGGATTGCTGGTTCAATAGACGTTAGGAAGTGGTAAAAGGAGAAGTGAAAGTGGCTGTTCCAAGACAGTTTGTTGGAGTCAATTGAGAGGAAAGTGAAAGGAACTTGAAGGAATAAAAATGGGTTTGCTAAATCCCGCCCATACTTTACCGTCTACCTGTTTAAGGCTGCGCCAACATGCATACTAATTTTCGGTTTTTGTATGGCCGGGACTGAATAGAGCATTTCTACAATACTGTGAAAGGGCTATAGGAACAAATGAATTACAAAATTCTCCGAATATATTACTATTAAACTTATTTTGCCATAGCCATACTGTTAAAGTTAATGATTGGGATGTGCGTAGATACAACCTTTTTTTATATGCGTGTCCAGAACTGACTGGAATATGTTATTTTTTCTTTTTATTTTCTTTCTTTTTTTCCCTGTTTTTTCGCTTTATTTTCGTACTTCTTTTGTGTTTACCTTTTTTGTATATTACCGCAAATACTGTTACATACATATACAACACACAAACACCCATGCACATGGCGAGATTCGAACCCGTGACCCTCAGCATGGCGGAGCGCCGAAGCTATATACTTCAGCGGCCACGGCTACGAGGTCCAGCACATCCTTCGATATTTTTACAGATACTGTGTTATGAGTAAATTTTCAACGCAAAATAACGACTGGATGTTTTCCTAGTGCTGAGATACAGCATGGCGTTGATCCTCTGCTTTACGTTTCCAGGACTGAATTTCTAGCTGATCTTCTAGGACAAGCGTGGCGAAAACGTCTTTCTTCCGCGAGTCACCAAATATGCAACACACACTGCATCAATCAGCAGTATGTGAAAAACAAAGGGACAGTCGCAAAGAGTGAACGGCGCCTACGAGTCAAAATCACTCGCGAGTCCCGTTTCCGCCACCTCTGTTCTAGGACATACTTTGCTGTTAATAGCTTTGAAACGGTATTCATTATAATAATATTTAGCAATTATTGATTTATTTGTTGTATTTGTTGATACATATTTGTCGTATGTATGATGTCGTAACTTAGAATTAGGATCAAAACGTGTCATAAAATCAGTATGAAAAGAATACATTCATCCTTTAAGGCACTTGAAAAAACTAAACAAAGCTTATAACTAAATATGTGTAGCAGCATCAATCCTTAAAACTATTAAGCATACATATTAATGTTTAATACATTATTGTAGACACATCTTATTATTCTTATATTATTCGCAACGTATTTATACCATATTTAACGACAGAATGGCACCTAATGAGAAGCATGTTAACCAATTAATAAAGAAAAATATCACTATTTGTCAATGTACATTCGAATCGGGCGGAAGGTTGTTACATCGCAGTATATTACATCCTAAGAAATTCACTTCGATGTTATTATATATGTTGTGCGCGCAACTGTGTCTTCATTAGAAGATACACAATGTTCGATCAGGCATAAGTATATCATTTATTGATTTCATATTCATGTTTCATCCTTAAAATAATATATGTAAAAAAGAGACAATAATTGTCTAAATTCATTACGAATTGCACCAATTACTGATATTAAAACAAAATTTGCTCTATCAATTGATTATTGAAAAAAAACCACAAGTATTGTTACACTTTACAAACACAACAGCGTTTACTTTTCTTTAATCCACATTAAGTCAAAATTGGGCCATAGCTTACGAGGCTGCAATGAATGTCTTAAGAGATTGTAAAAAAAATGATGTGATACATTCACATGAATTTCTCTACCATCAGTCTTTATTAGTGGGTATACAAACTATTGTTACTGAAGCTTATTTTTGATCTACTACATTTTAATCCAAATAAACCTTTTCAAAAATAGCTACATTAGACATTTCGTTATAGATACAAAGAGAACAGCGATAGTCAACAGCAATAGCGGCCTTAAATTCCATACTGTTTCCATGCAATAGCGAGAAACAACTGAAAATCAATGGAGCTTAAAAAGAATAAGTATTGAGCAATTCGAATGCTTAATAACGGATATCTCACGAATGACTTATGCTACCGAAGAAGTTATTTTATGTAAATTGTGCGTTTTTAAGAGATCTACGTTTTTGTCTATCGCTTAACGTTCACCGTTATACATGATATACAAAATTCCTTCCAAATGAAGAAAAGACGACTTCCTAGGTTATTTCCAGAAAATTCAAAATATACCTTTAATTTAAATGTAAATTGTTTAATATATGATATTTTAATCAAAATCATTAGAGCTATTTTTTTAAAATCAAAATTTTCGAAAAATGTTCCATGTAAAGCGTAGCTTCGTGTCGTGAAGTTACTGAACCTAAATAAGTTTGGTATTTATCCGAGTTTTCGTTTTTGAGTTATGCTGTTCACAGACATATACATGGACATTTATTGGAAAATGTTTTTTTACTATTCAGGAGCCTCAAAACATGTACTTCAGATAAAATCTCGGTGTCGAATTTTCTATGTACGTCATAGAGGAAGTAATAAGCCATCCCTTGGCTTTCACGAATACGGAACTGAAAGCATTGTTACTAGGAAAACGCACCCCCTGCAGTAGCCTGCTACTGTCAGAGGTTTCATTTTTTATTCTACTCGCAACATAGCAAGGCAACTCTTCTCCCTTGCCCACAAACTGCACCTTTCAATGCTGCAATCCTGTAGTACAACTGTAACGGAGAAGTTGCCGAGCATTCACGGGTAGATCGGGAGAGTTATAAATCAGAACAAAAGAATGCGTTGTTCTTATAGCTGCTGCAGAAACAACATAAAATACTGTATGTAGGACACATTCTTTAATAGTGTTCAAAATTAATTAGAAAAAGGCAATACAGCTATAATTCTACAAAAGTCATGACTTCTTAACTTAGAAAACCCGGGATCGATTTCCGGCTAGGATGGGGGAATATTTCCTTTATCCGTTCCGCAAAGTCTGAAAAAAATGAAGTGGGAGTCAATGTAAGCGTGTTACATAGTAAAAAGTTAATAAACTATACCTACAGTCAACAAGTAATAACACTATCAGTTGTTTCTTGAGTCAAAGCCTCCGGTATGGAAGTTAAAAGGGGCTATATAAATGGAAGAATTAAAAAATATACCGAATGTTTTGCATTCCCATGACTTTCTCTAGTCAACATAATTTATTACTTTCTCTACTACATATAGTAACTAGGGGAAGTATTGTATTCCACACAAAAATTCGATACCGAGATATCACCGGAAATACGTTTTGAGACCCCCTGAATCCAAAAAAAGCATTTTTGGAAACATGTCCGTGTGTGTGTCTGTGTGTCTGTGTGTGTATGTGTGTGTGTGTGTCTGTCTGTGAACAGCATAACTCAAAAACGAACAGTCGGATAAACACCAAACTTGGTATTTAGGTTCAGTATCTTCCAAGGATGCGACACGAAGGTTCTCAAAAAAATCCCCCCACCCCAGATTACCCTTTACATGGAAGATTTTTCGAAACTTTTAATTTTCTCAAAAATGGCACTAACGATTTTGATTAAAATATCATATGTTTAAGATATTTTATGACAAATAAAATGTATATCTTGAATTTTCTGGGAATGCCTCCAAAAGTGTTCTTCATTGTGAACGACTTTTGCATAACTGGTAAACCATAAGAGATTCACAAAATTTTACTACATAAAAATGTAGCTCGCGTTAAAATACATAATTTATGTCATATACTTTTTTTTTGTTGAGTGAACCATTTTCGAGATATTGCTTGTTATTCCCTTTAATTTTTAATACTTTTTTCTAAATGGGAATTCGTTATTCATTTTTTTGTCTTGGATATGCAAAGAGTATTAATTTGAGGCAAACAGAATGGTGCTACACATAGCAACCAGCTATTAAGAGATATGTATGTGCTTATATTGACCTTGCAAATACAAAACAAGGGGAACATATTAGGCCTTAAGCGATGGTTAAATATTTTTAGAACCGGACGCTATGTGTAAAATGTAATTCTCTTTGCATACCAAAAGATCGTTTCTGCAAATGTTTATCTCGATTAATATGAAATAGATGGAGAATAAGCGTTTGTAAAAATAGTTTGTACAAGAGTAGAGAAAGTCATGTGAGTGTAACACATCAGATTTTTTTGTATTTTTCTATAAAGTATTCTGCCTAAAGCTTATTTTTCTGTCTACTTCATGTTAATCTACGCATACATAATATTTTGCTGAAATAATGTCATTAACAGCCAGAGGGGTTTTAGTAAGTAAACATAGCAATCGTGTTAGCGCACGGAATATAGGTGACGTCAGGTATTGGGACGGACACTCTCCTCCCCAGCCCAACAGGCCCGTTTCATTGCAAATGTTCCATGTATTTCATCCATATGTGATAGACCAGTGGAGAAATGTGGTAATGTGTCTAAAGTTACATCAAAAACTCAAAACAATAAAATCTTTTGTAGCGGAATCTGCCATGGAACACTACAGCACAAATGGCGAACGATCAGGTGTAACATAAAACTCAAAGGACATTTAAAAACGTGATGTTAAATCATCTGTAATTCTGTGAAACTTAAGAACGTATGACATGAGGAAAGTGGACCTATAACCTCCTCAGCTCCAAAGTGGATCAGAATTTTTCGGAGATCTATGTCATACGCTAATAAGAGCGGACATTGAGTTTAAAAACTTAGAGCTTTCGATATAAAAGAAAAAGACAACGTAACTTAGATTTCTGTATATTAATGCCTTAATTAAATTATTATATAATTTTATTGGACATTGTCAATACCTAAAGATATATTTTTACCTTCTAATAGTCCTTAATTCTGCTCTACCTGCTATCGAAGTAGGATGTGCTTGCCTTCAAACTGTACATCATATTTGTTTACAGAGAACACTGAGGGTGACAAGCGCTTCCACCTTCTCTGGCCACCAACCCCACCAACCCTCGGCGCGTTCCTGACTTGATGGTTTACTTACTAAAACTCCTATGTCTGGTCATTAGACACTTCATTGAACACACAAGGGAGAGAGAGGAAACCGAATACATAGTCAGAAGTTTAGAAACCGGGTCGCTATATGCTGGCCTAGTAATTCCATTCTCTTTCCGTGACATTGCGGGAAACAACTGAATAGTCACAGCACAAAAATGATACAGTATTGAAAAAAAATCAAATAAAAAACAACGGATATCTCAAAAATGGTTGACGTCATAACATAGATTATTTGAAATAAGTTGTTTTTTAAACAGATCCACATTTTTTGCGTAGTAGTACCTCTTTTATCTGTCTCTTATGATTTACCAGTTACACAAAATTATACAAATTCATTCAAAATGAAGTGGCCTTCTCTTATAAAATTAAATATATACATTTCATTTTGCGTAACAATATTTTAAACAGTTATTTTCATCAAAACCGTTAGAGCCATTTTTGATAAAATCTAAAATTTTGAAAAAGCAGACTTTGCTGAGCTGTGGCACCGGAGAGGTGCGAAAGGTGAGAAGTGGCACAGATAGCACATAAAGATGTTGTGGAAGTACCGTAGGAGGGGCGAATGTTGTGCTACTAGTGAATGAGACAGGTCGTCAAGTCAGCTCCCAGCTTAGAAAATAATTACAATGGCAATTTTGTGAACAAATAATTTATTCTCTACAAATATTTTGTTTGTTCTCGTGTACATTCAGGATTTAAGTCGATTTTTGACATCCTTTTTCAGCAACTAATTTACCAATATTGGGTACAATATATTTGGCAGAATAAATTCTTAGTACGGCCACTAAGACAGAGACGTCCCATTATTTACTTTCTCTACTACGTATAGTAAGTAGGGGAAGTATTGTACTCCACCCAAAAATTCGATACCGAGATTTCACCAGAATTATATGTTTTGAGGCCTCCTGAATCCAAAAAAATCATTTTTGGAAACATGTCCATGTGTGTGTCTGTGAACACCATAACTCAGAAACGCAAAGTCGGAAAAACACCAAACTTGGTATTTAGGGTCAGTATCTTCCAGAGATGCAACACGAAGGTTTTCAATAAAATCCCGCCAACCTAGATTACCCTTTACATGGAACATCCTTCGAAAATTCTAATTTTCTCAAAAATAGCTCTAACGATTTTGATTAAAATATCATATGTTTAAGATATTTTCAGGACAAATGAAATGTATATCTCGAATTTTCTAGGAATGTCTCCATAAGTATTCTTCATTATGAGCAACTTTTGCATAACTGGTAAACCATAACAGATAGACAAAATTTCACTACACAAAATGTAGATCGCGTTAAAATACACAATTTATGTATATACATTTTTTTTGAGTGAATCATTTTCCATATATTGCTTATTATTCTCTTAAATTTTCCAAAACTTATACTTTTTCTCAAATGGGAATTCGTTATTCATTTTGTTTTGTCCTGGTAATGCAAAGAGAATGGAATACTCCACATAGCAACCAGCTCTTAAAATATTTGACTATCGCTTAAAGCCTAAGAATTCCTCTTGCATCTATAAGAAAATTATAAATAGGATTAACATTTCGATATCTCGATTAACATGAGGCATATGGAGAATAGGAGTTTGTAAAAATAGCTTGTACAAGAGTAGAGAAAGTCATGTGAATGTAACACATCAGATTTTATTTTTATTTAAATTCATACTGAAAACATCTGCTCGCATGCATAAGTTGTACCGAACATTGACATAAGAATTAAGGCAAGTGCAGGAATTTTGGAAAATTCCTGTGGATTAACATCTCTGTAAAACTGAATTAAATCACCGCTGTAGTGGTAGTACCTGTCTTTTAGGATTGCGTCGCACTGTAGTTTTATCAGCTCCGTTTGGAAGGTTGGTGGTGTTTTTTCAGGATGCGCAGAAAATGACGCCATAAAAATTTCAGCTTTAGGTGCCAAATAGTTAATTTCTTTGAATCAAGCATTGAATTATCGTGCAAATTCTATAAACGACGTTTGGTATTTCCAAGGTTTTCGCAGATAAACAATTCAATCATTTTAATGAAGGAAAATTGTCAACATTTTCGTGTTTAAGACGATTTTTACTTTTTCTGCTACGTATAATTAAGCAGGAGAAGTATTGTATTCTACCCAAAAATTCGATACCGATATTTCACCGTAGATACATGTTCTTAGGTGTCCTGAATCCAAATAAAGCATTTTTGGAAACATGCCCGTGTGTGTGTCTATAAACAGCATAACTCAGAAACGAAAATCTGATAAATACCAAACTTGGCATTTAAGTTTAGTATCTTCCAAAGATGCGACACGAACATTTTCAAGAAAATTTCTCAGCCGTTTACATGGAACGTTTTCCTAAATTTTTGATTCTCTCAGAAATGGTTAACGATTTTGATTAAAGTATCATATGTTTAAGATATTTTCATGACAAATAAAATGTATAATCTTGAATTTTCAGGAAATGTTCGCAAAAGTCCTCTTCATTCTGAATGACCTTCGCATAACTGGTAAGAGATAGACAAAATTCTACTATACGAAAAATTTAGATCTCCTTAAAACACACAATTTATGTCATATGCCTACAATTGTTTTGTCCAGTGAATCATTTCCGAGATATTCCTTGTTATTTGTTTGAATTTCCCCATAATTATACTTTTTCTCAAATGGGAATTCGTTATTCATTTTTTTGTGTCCTGGACATGCAAAGGGAATTAAATTCTCCACATGGTAACCAGCTCTTAAAATATTTGATAACGTTTAAAGCCTACAATGTTCCCTTTGCAGCTACAAGAAAATTAGCAATAAGATAGTTTCTGCAAATGTTTATATCGATTAACATGAAGTAGATGGAGAATAAGCGTTTTCAAAAATTGTTCGGACAAGAGTAGAGAAAATCATGTGAGTGCAACACATCAGATTTTTAAATAACAAAATCTGAATTTCGAAAGCCGTACTTCTCTCAAACATGGTACTGGTCAACTTGTTTCCCCCGAAACGAAATAATTAATTCGTTGAAATAAGACGCTACATCCGCCAAAAACGCGAGGTCAGCCTCCCATTGTTTATACTCCAGAGTTGGCTGTGGAGAACCTTTCATCTCCATGAACAAAGTAATTTCTTCAATTATTGCAAAAAAAAACGTTATTAACACATTCGCAAAACTTAACCAGCCCGCAATACAATAAAACGTACGTCGCTGCATCCTGGCTGGAAATCTTTTAAAAATTTCTTGAACTGCCGATGGTTCAAACTTTGCTTTCTGCAGAAATTTACACATTTTTCCACAATATTCATAATAGATTTAAAGTTGTAAACGATTTTAGTACATAATTGTTGTTGATGTAAAATACAGTGTACCGATAATATTGGAAGTAACCCAGCATCGCGCACCTTCCTTCTGATGCGACCTGCAAACCTTGCCCATCTGACGGACGACATCGCTGATGCTCCGCTAATAGCACAGATTTTCTAGTAATAAGCCCATATCGTTCATTATGTCTTCAACAGCTGCAAAGATACCTGTGCCGGTCGTAGTATCTTTGAGTGGAATGATGTCCAGTAGTTCTTCAGTTATAATAAAATCTGTTTCGACTCCTGTGACAAAAAAGATAGCTGTACCGTATCACTTTTGTCAGTACTCAATCGAGTACTTCTCGTGCCGCGTTTTGACCGCAACTGCTCTTTCCGCTCGGCGCCAAGTTCCTATACGCGACGGGAGATACTTTGTATGGACAAGCTTATCGCCTCAAAGTGGGTCACAGCAGGTGCGCAGACTACTTCCGAGCTCTCTACTAAACATTATTTTACAAATTTACCCTCAATAAACGGTGGCCCACTTTTTGCAGTTTTCCAAGCTACAATTTAGCTTACTCAACTAAGGTTTCTGAAGTGTTGGATTCAAGTATCCGTGGGATAGGGAAATACAATAATTATCTTTGTGTTTTCTTAGCAAAAAATCCAAAGCTAAAGTAAACATTAAAACACAAATTAAAAAAAAGCTACTAAAATACGTGTAATGGTAAATTATGATACAAATGTTAAAACTACATTTTAAAAGTAAAACTAAAAGTTAAACGTATACTTTTAACACGTGTGGCATGTCCTATTTTTAGACAGTGCTCGAATATGTAAAATATCAATGAAATAATATTATATTGATTCCTGAAACTAAGAGAAATCACGTTTAGAACGAGAATAACTCATGTGTATAGCCATATTCTTGAAACAAGAAAAATAACGTTAAAAATGATATCAACTCACGAATGCAGCGAGATGTCCGATGTTTTGTAGCGTTGTTGATTTGTTAGCAGTCATTCTCAGGGAAATTATTTTAACGTCTTTTGCTTTACTCTAAGCAATGGAGCGATTAAATGCTATAACATACCGCTTTCTGCATTTTTGGGGTAAGTATTTTTAGTGTTATTATTTCTGCTGGTTCTATAATTTCACCTGCGCTTCCATTTCAGTTTCTTCCGAATTTACAAAAATCCCCATGTAGGTTATACTAGATAAAAGAATAACGTTTTGGGTCAAAGAAAGCACAAAGTTGCCAATATAAGGTATAGGACAATTCCACAACGAATTGCGATAATTGTGAACAGATAATGCGGACGCCAGGAGAAATTAATCTTGTAAAAATAAATAAAAATCTAATCAAACAAAATTGAATAATTCAACATATGAAAATACAATGGGTAACTGCCATATGACTGGACTTGAAACCAAAGTTGGTCACAATGGAGCGGTATAAAAAATTTTATCGCACAAGTGCAATAATGTAAATCTTTTAGTTCCTGTACAATGTTAAAAGTTCTACTTTTAGGCCATGCTATCTAAAAATAATGTTTATGGTGTAGGTTATTACTTACATCTTGAGAATTTGGCAATTCTACTTTTCATATAGCAATTCGTTCATTTCATGTTTCGCCAACAATGTCATCGTAGATTGAAGCATGTTTATTTTGGCAGTATCGTCGAGCAGTTGAAGATTTTATACTTCAAATGACATGGCAAAATAAGTATTGAGCTTTCCTTTGGTGTTGACAACTAGATATAAATCTTCCCACGAATAATTAAACGATATTTTTAAGGAAGGAGAAAATAACTGCTCCGCTATCTGCTGTAGACCATTAGACACCTCCTCTGCGCTGAGGAAAGAGAAAAAGAGACAATACCTTACTGCAAGGGTGGCGAAAACGATTTCCTTCCGCGAGTCACCAAATATGCAACACGCACTGCATCACGCAATAGCATGTGAAAAACAAACGGACGGTTGGAGAGAGGGAACGGCGCCTGTGAGTCAAAAAAACTCGCGAGTCACGTTTTCGCCACCTCTGCCTTACTGTCTCTGTTATACCTGCGGCCACTACTTGGGGAAGGTGGGGAAGACACCGTTGCGCCCCAGCGCCAACTGGTAGAGTTTGAAAGGCTGATATATAGGAAGTTTGGGGTGGGGGTGTTTCTTGAATATCTCCGTGACGAATACATGTAAGATGTTGAACCTATTGGTATTTATCGGACATTTCGTTTCTGGGTTATGCTGTTTATAGACTCACGCGCGTAACCTTTTTGTAATTCGTTTAGGATTCAGGGACCTTAAAACATGTATTTACAGTAAAATCTCGATATAGAATATGGATGCCTTTTAGATACGTGGTAGACAAAGCACTAAAACAAAGGGCTTGAGAGAGGCCAGCGAACTTCTTTAACCAAATGGATCAATTGTGCAATGTGTATGGTCATATATCGTCCCGTTCTTAGAATGTATGGCATGTTAACAAAAGCATGTGTAAGAGTGCGATTACACTTGTTGATTGGGCTAGTAGCCCAGACTGCAAGCAAAATGTGTTTCACAGCTCGTTATTTCTGCAACAGTTACATTCTGTTGTTTCAGCACTGTAAATCGTTTGGTGTACCCGTGAACGTCTGGCAACTTCTCCGTCACACTTGATCTGCGGGACTGTATCATTATCAGGTGCAGCAAGAGTCGCTGTGTTGCAAGTAGGTTGCCGGATATGGTTATGCGTTCAGCGTCAACTCGACAGCCTGGACAAACGCGAGAATCTCAATTACCACTCCAGCTGATTTTGACATTGGAAGCCCTTAAGCGCCCATTAAGAATGTACAGCTGTGGTTGTCCCTGACAATGATATATTACCTGCTGCAGAACAAAATACGTTCACTAGCAGCTTTTCATAGCATACTCATTCCTAAGTTGCATTCTCTATACTACTGCCGTTTTATCTCCGGCTCTGACATTTAGCGCAGCCGAGAGAGGTAGTGTTGCCAGTTCTTACCCCTACTGTGAACACGTGTGCCTGTGCCATCTCTTTGTAAAACGCAAACGATGCAATAGTGTTTAAAGTGTGGAGAAAGCATTTACAGGAAACTTAAACAAGGGTAACGTAGTAAATCTCATGTGCACAGAAAACAAACTTCATCTGGACTAAAGCAAACAGCTACTGACGACACGTGCTTCACTTATAAAAGAATCGGCAACACAGCCCAAACTGCAGTGGATGCTCACGGAGAGGGAGCCTGTAATTGGTCCTAGCAGACACTTCCACCCTTTGCTGTGCGAGTCAACCCAGCACTGCATATCTTGTCGGATTTTTTATTCTTTTCTTTCGTGTTAATGTTTTACGCGCAGCAAACCTCTAAACAACAACAGTAGACTATATTTAGTACACACTTACAAGAAATCAAATTAGGTCCCGATTTCTATGTTCAAGCTAATCAGAATAGCTTCCTTTAATATGGAAATTCACAGCACTAGTATT